>CM029128.1:7677103-8157103 GCA_016859345.1 Istiophorus platypterus | reverse complement strand
CACAAAACCCCTCAGCTTCTGGATGAAAATCAATAAGATCGTCCATTTACTTCTCAACTCCCCGTCACAAATTGGTCCTCTTTATTAAAGTGCTTTAAACACCCAACTGAACTTCACAGAAATGCTATCCGCCATTTTTCCATGCTGCCGTTTTTCTGTATTGTGACAGGAAATAGATGTATTATTTGTCCACTTTCCCACCTGCTGAATAATAAAATTCAGAGACACTCGATAAGGCACAAATCAATCTCCAGCATGTCACTTCAGTCATTGTAGCCCACTACTAAATTCAGTAAGGAGCCCTCTTCAATGGACAGATTGAACACTCACCCTCTAGAAAAGGGCTGCAGGACATTGGGACCAAAATCCATTTATAAATTGCTTATTAACATTTATAACTAAAGACTTAATTGTTTATTTAGAACCCTTTATTAATGATTAATTAAGATCTACAGATGACTGACATTTGCTAATGGCTTATTAAAAATTGAGCAACCCATTACCCTTTATTAATGACATATTAATGACATACTAACATTTATAACTTCATGAAGGCCTAGTAAAGAGTCTTTTTGGAATAGGATTTTCCAGTACCTAGCAACCCAGAAGTGGGTATTGATGACTTATAACTGCTCTGCAAAACAGTAGTAACCAATTAGTAATAAATTTATTAACCATTAATAAAGCCCTTGAATACAGCGTCATTTATAAGGAGTGTCTTGTGACAAAGTAGTACCAAAAATTCTAAACTATTGAAAAATATATTTCAGTAAAAAATGGTTCAAACAGATTTTCAACACAATGAGGTTATAAGTCTTATGAAGAGAAAATGAAAAGTTGTAAGAATCCTTTTCCTGCTAAGTATGCCTTCGTGGAATATCATCTGATGATTTCTTGCTTCAAATTATTTGCATAAACAATAAAATCATATAATATACTGTTTAAAATGTTATAAAATATGGGCAAACTTGATTCCTTAATAACTTTAGCTGGTTGATGGAATAAATAGGCATCTTTTTAATTTGAAGGTTTTCTTTTATTGAGTCATTAAACTGCAATTTCGACTTAAAAAACTATGCCATTGAGGTTAAATTTTCAACAAAGTAAGAGTATGTCATTGAATGACTAACAGGGAAAATATAACAAGAATTAACAATTTATTAAATTTACTGTAAAATAAATGAAATAAATTCAAAATTCACACATAATTGTGGAAGGTTATAAAAACTTTCCCATTAAAAGAAGTCTGATAAATTAATTCATAGTTCATCTCTATTACAATAATGGAATATTTACACTGTTTTAGATGCATTATAAACATTTAAAGCTGTCAGTCTGTCTTCTTATGTGCTGCTATAGTAGATCCATTGGCAGTGGCCTCACCGTTGCTTTCAGGCTGAAACACAAGAAAAAGAAACTTTCCATAGAAATACTGTAATCCATGAACGGAAGAGGCTGAAAACCATCACCAGTATGACCTATTTGGTCACGCAAAACCCATTTTAGACCCTCAAAATTCACTTGAAATGTTAAATATGAAAAAATACATGAGCTGTGTTCAAATGGTTGTGGCTTGCACATTAGGTTAGTTGTGGTTTTGGAAACAGTATTTTTCTTGTAGAAACACTAATTTTGAGGCATTTATTTGAAATCTCTGCACTCAACAAGGGCTGAAATTAATATCACAGCATTAACTAATTGCTGTATTAATATAATACTGATATTCAGCATATTATGGAATCACAAATGCATGCAAAATCATATAAAAATACTTAAAACTGTTGCACTGTTATGTTGTTAATCAAGACCACATGCTCCGTATGAATAAAATAAAAACAGTTACTAACTTTGTCAATTGGTAGTGTAATGTGATTATTTCCAGACAATATAATTATACTGATATTCAAAATACAAATAGTGAATTATCATAGATCTCTACAAAAACAATGGGGGAGAAAAGCTCCATTATTGGAAAAATCATTAACTTACCTTGCATGTCCCATTACTCTTTTCACTAACTTTTTGGTCACTACTTCCAGTCTCCTGGACCGCTTTTTTGGTCCAGAATGTATTAATAATTGGTGAAATGAAGGGGTATAGGATAGGCTCAAGGAACCTCTTGTAGACCCACAACAGGACAGGAATCACAATACAGGGAATGCACACCATGACTGTGGCTGAGAGATGCTGTCCAAAATGAAGAACCTGAACCAGAGGGAAAAAAAAAAGATATTAACAAGGGGGCAATTAATGTATTGTTCTCATTGGACAAGACATGTGAGTGTCAATAAAAATATCTCTGTGGGCTATAAAGTAGCAATTTAACTGATCTGAAAAGTTTGGTTAAATCCCTAAACATCTCTCTCCATGAGAGAAAATTGAAAACCAAGAACGTGCAAAGATGTTAGTAAACTAGGATGTAAATTCTGAGCCAGCGGGTTGATACTAGGTGGATGCTAGGATCAGTTGATAAGATTTTTTCATGAATTAGGTCAAAGAATGTCTCAGCACTGTGGTCCCAGCACAGTGAAACAGGATCAAAATTGGGAATTTGATGCTTCATCAAACCATTTTATTTCTAATAAACCTCTGATTTTATTACATTTTCTTATTCACTTGTCTACCAGATGCGCCTCAGACAACACAAAGTTTGACTGATGAATAGAATAGAAACTTGTCCAAATAAATAAAATCTACTGAGCATGTAAAATGAAAAATTAAAGTTCAAATATTGTGACCTGTTTGGATTATGTAACAATATAAAAATCACTTAGGTCCCAAATTATATTTTGAGAAATATCATCTGACAATTCTACTTAACTGTTGTATTTTTAAATGTTTCTGGATCTAGATTTTTGCTATTTCTCCTCCCATGCCACGGATGACTGAGAGCCAACAAGGTGTGGAAGTATTTCAATCCTTTAGAAGAGTAAAAGTACTATTAGTAGACTGCAGAAATACTCCACTGCAATTTTTAAATCCTGCCTTCAAACTCCTACTTAAGTAAACAAATGTAACTACATCATAAAAATGTCCTTACAGTGTCTAAAGTAAAAGCTCCAAGTGAAGGAAAGTGATCCCTGTGAGTGATATACAATTATGTGGTGTATCATTATATTCTTAACTACTGATGTATTAATGTGTAAACAGCAGTTTAGTGCTGTAGCTGGTTGAGGTGGAGGTCATTTTGAATAGTGCTGGAACCAAGTGATATTTTAATTATGGGTTAATCTGCTAATTTTTTGCTGATTGTTTGGTTCGTGGCATCCCAGTTACCCGGAGCCCAACGTGACATCTTCACGATGCCTCTTCTGTAATATAACAGTCTCGACATTACAATGTGAACTTTGTGCAGTACTTGGGTGAATGTGCTTGGTTACAGTTCACCCCTGGAGCCAAAAGCAAGACAGATTACCGATTAACAATGAACAGTATGATAAATGCTGTTGAACTACAAGGGTGACAAACCCCCCTCTGATGATCTGTGCAGCGTTTAGCCGCAGCAGCGTATGTGGGAGCCGTGACACAAAAAGACGATCTGCGAACTTCACTTTGGCGTGGACGGGAGTTTCAGAGGAGCCTTTACCAAAGCTAAGCTTGGGGCATAACAGGCGGTGTGAGTGTCAGGATGCGAGTTGAACCCGTTTTCTTAATTTTTCACATAAGAAAACACGTCGCTGCCTCCCATCACCGTTTTCATCAAGCTGTGACGTTTGTCTCAAAACGACCCGTTAGCCGACGCTAGCTCAAAAATCGCCGAGGAAAGAAAGGACGCCGCTGTGTTTTCGGCTTTCCTCGGTTACCAAAACCTCAGTCTTTAGTCCCAGACCTTTTCGGGCCCCCTTTCTTAGAGCATTTCGTGCGTTAGGGCACTTAAATAGTTACTGATTAGATGAACGCACTCGTCACGGCGTCGTCGGAGTGTTAGCTAGCGCTTGCTTCCCGTCGCCGCTCGATGATTAGCACAACAACTGCGAAGATCTTTCGCGGATCTGGACGAGAGACGACATTTTACTACGGGCTGGACTCACCTCACCTCCGTGGATCACGAAACACCGGTGTTGTCGAGCGCTGTCGGCGTGGAAAGGACTTTTTTCGCATGTGTTTTGTGCCCCGCAGCTGAAATCTCCGTAACGTACTCGCGCGTGCGCAAAAGCCACTTCCGCATAAGACGTCAGAACCGGAATTGAACGCGGCGCAATTCTTCGAAAACACAAACCGAGCGAGTCCCTGGATTATAACGTTGTAAGTGACTTAAACAGCTGATCGTTAAGGTTATTTTTAAAAAGTTTATTCACCGGAGATGCTAGATAGTACATAGCACTGAAATCAGCAGTACTCTGCTGTTTGCGTTGTTTTAAACTACACGTGAACCGCTGTCAAGTAGCCTAGCTTAAAATATATCAACAGCAGACAGTAAAATCCCACTTTAGTGAGTTTGTTGTACAGTTTACACGGAACCTTTTTTCCAGTTATGCTTCTAATCTTCACTCGAATTACGCTTTATATGATATTAATGTATGAATAGATGCAGCCCGAGAGATTGAAGCCAAGGTAAATAAAGCCACTGAAGGACTCACCCATAGGCTATTTAAAACCTACTTTCAGGTTTCACAAATCTGAAACTGTGTTTTAAACAGTGTTTAGCATTCTAGGGCAATTTAGTCCAGATTTGACAAATCTAACTATAGTGGCCTGAGTTAGCCCTTATAAAGAGTGGTTCAATTGCCATGTTTTTACAAATATAGTAAATGTTTCATATAACTGAAACTGTGTTTGAAAGTCTTCAACTCCAGCTTAATCTAGTCGTGATCTGACCAGTCTAGATAAAGATTTGTATTTATTTTATTTTTTTAAATTTAGGCCTGTGATCTGGACAGGAGAACTTGAATTTAAATATCCAAAAATGGTATCCAAGTTGTAATGGAGGAGACATCTCTCTCAGTGATATAGACCTTCCCTAAGCTGCTTCATCATGTTTTATCCTCTTGAATTTGTATCATCCAAACCATTCCTGCCATATGTCTTCATTTCAGTGCTACAATGCCTCTATCCACCCAGTCTCAGGCTGATGATGAACAATACATTCTAGTGGCCAGCTTGGATAATGCTCGCAATCTCTCCAACATACTGAAAGCTATCTCCTTCAAAGACCATGCAATCTTCAGCGCCACACCCAACGGCCTTAAGGTCACTGTGGAAGACTCAAAGTGTCTGCAAGCCAATGCTTTTATCCAGGTGTGTTTGATTTGCATTTATGATACACCTTTAAAATGTTCATGGAGAGCACACAGAGTCTTGGTTTGTCCAAACAGTTAGAAGTATCTCCTTTGAAAGTGATTTTATAAATAGTCAAATCTTTTTATTCTAGGCTGAGATCTTCCAAGAGTTCACCATAAAAGAAGATTTGGTTGGTTTTCAGATCAATCTCACTGTTCTGTTGGACTGCCTCAATATCTTTGGAGGAAGTGCAGTACCAGGTAAAGATAAAGGAAACCAGATGGCAGAGTGGGCAAAAAATATATATATAACTCTTAAGGTGTAGTGAGATTATTACCCTTCTCACATCTCTCTCAACATTTTCATCTGACATTACAGGATTATCAACAGCCTTGCGGATGTGCTACAGAGGATATGGTTACCCTCTGACCTTGTTCCTTGAGGAGGGTGGAGTGGTGACTGTTTGCAAGATCAACACACAAGAGCCAGAAGAGCCAATTGACTTTGAGTTCTGCAGCTCCAATGTCACAAATAAGGTGAATTTTCACTGTTCCATATAATGAAATTGGAATACTATAAGTACATAAATTTTTAGATTTTAATAAAACAATTAATAAGTCGGTATGAACCAATTCCTTTAGATGCCATTAATTAAAGAAATTACACATTCTGTTGCTTTCATGACTGACTTAATTGATTACATATAATTGATTATTACTTGCGTATCTCTGGTACTTTTTAAAGGTGATCTTGCAGTCAGAGAGTTTGAAAGAACCTTTCTCTGAACTGGATATGACCAGCGAGGTGCTACAGATCACCATGTCCCCTAGCCAGCCATACTTCAGGTATGTTTTCAGAACTATTCAAACACATTAAAAACATTTTGTTCACATCAATTATAATCCTGCTATTTAAATGGTGTTAGAAAACAAAGATGAGCTTTAAGTCGAGTAACTAGTTAAAGAGGGATACACCTACTGATCTGCTTTCTGCATTTTAAGGATTACTATATTATGTGTAATGTTCACACAAATTCAGTATACGTTTTACAGGATTTTTGGCTTATGGTTATATTGCTAAAGCTCCAAAAATATTTATACACATTTAACCTTTGTGAGTAATTATGATAACTAAAGTACTTAGTAGTGACTTAGTACTTAGTCATATAATAAAGCTGGTTCTAAATTTAATTTTCAACTAACTTTTTCTTCCATTTGTTCTTCTCTCCAGATTATCTACATTTGGGAACTCTGGAAATGCCCATTATGATTATCCAAAAGACTCAGAAATGATGGAGCTGTTTCAGTGCACTCAGACACAAACCAACAGGTAAGCCGAGTCGCAAAAAGCACAGTGCATTATTAGGACTCGAGAGAAATAAATTTTACTGCTATTACCCCAAGGTTGACCGGCAGAGCTGGAGACAGTAACATGGCAACCAGATAAGAATACTACCTGAGACACAGCAGTGGATGGATTAACAGAAAATGTGTAGTATACAGTAGGTTTCCCACAAATGCTTGGGATGGGATTTGGATAACTACTGAGCTCATTCTGTAAATAAAATGATCAAATATAGTTAGGATTAGACTGCACATCATGTGTTCTAAACAAGTGCTATCCCTATGGAAATCACTTCACACCAATGTTACTTTATTTGTCTGATTAGATGTCTCCTCCGGACTGTGTGGGTGTGTGCAAGCTGTAATTTCCAGATAGCACCACCTAATCCAAGCAGAGGTCTAATCAACCATAATAAGTTACACTACCTGTGTGGCTGTGTTGGGCCATTAAAGTTTTTCATATGCTATGCATAAAGTGCACTAAATGTGTAGCCATCAACTGTTTGGCTGTTTTTGGGTTTCATTTACTGTAACTACATTTTTAATACATAATTAATAAGTCAGGAAGTCAACAACTGACACACCTATATGACATGCAACCAATGGTAGTATTACTTATGAAACCCATCCCTTTCCTGCATGTGACATTAACATATCTGCTAGATTACCATGCATAAAGTTAGATTACCTTTATTACCACACACTGAGCACTTTTCTTGTCATTAAAGCTCTGTATTCTGTGCTGTCCCCTCTGTTAACTGCTGACAGGTACAAGATGTCCCTACTGAAGCCATCCACCAAAGCTCTGGCTTTGTCCTGTAAAGTCTCTGTGAGGACGGACAGCAGGGGCTTCCTATCTCTGCAGTACCTGGTTAGGAATGAGGATGGACAGATCTGCTTTGTAGAATATTATTGTTGTCCAGATGAGGAGGTGGAGTGATTACTTTGCATACATTAAATTGCCCTTTAACTTTAGCACCATAAATTCAGTATTTGTTGGTTGCTTTGCACAGAGTGCAAGAATGAGCGGACAAAGTCGGCCAGAGGCGGCAGTACAGCCAATGGGGTGCACACGGGAAAAAAAAGGACATTCAGTGGGCATAATGGCTAATGGACAAAGTGCTGCATTGCCACTGGAATTTTGGAAAGAATGTCACATACCTGGTCTTATTTACCTTTTGTAATCAGATCACCATCAGACCAAGTATAGCATATTTCATAGATCTGGAAGATGACTGTATGTAAAGATACTGTTTGTTGTATTGTTACTACAGCAGACACTGCATGGCGAAACATTTTTCTCAAGGTTTCCAGCGAAGTGTGTGTAGAGTTGGGTCTATTCTCCATGGGCCTTAGATTAGATGTGCCCGTGATGTTGAATTGTGTAACCTTCAATGACATTTGTCTGGAGTATACATCAGATGATACTGCGAGTAAGTTTGAATCCTTTTATTTCAATGACAGAAAAGTAATTGAATGCAAATTCAATAAACAAGTTTTGTTTTTTTTTTACACTGATGGTGTATTTTTTTATCAAAAAGGATGGGCAAATGTCAGCATTGCAAAATCTGACACTTAAGACAAGCTACAATCTGCACAACATAGATTTTTTAAATCCACATATTATGGTAACAAATACTTATCATATGTGTAATTAAGATTTTCTCTAGAACTGTCAAATATGTGATAGACCAATGATGAAGTCCTATTATAACTTGACAAAAAGTTCATAATATTGGATTTCAGACCTAGCTACACTGATGCATTACCACATGTTATTGAGACAGCATTGACTCATGGCAGCAGTAAATCATTCACTTGGTGTCATCCAGTCCATTCAGCTACCTGCGTGCCATCTGCATCCTTTGCCTTTTGAAAACTTTGTGGCTGTTTTTCTTTGCCATTTTTGGCTCAGGAGCTTCTGTTTCGATGTGAACAGGCTTCTCTTCAGCTGGTGTGAAGAAGACGTCGGCTGTAACATCTTTGGTAATATCCTCCTTCGCTTCAGTCCTCTTCATTTTCTGTATCTCCTTCACCATCTGCTTCTCACGCACTCTGGCTGCTGCTGCAAGTCGGATCTCTCGCCGGTGCTGTAGATGTGTCAAGAGAAAGGTGATTAACCCAATAAGGAAACATGATATCAGACATTATTTCCCAATCTGTAGCAACTGTGTCCATTTTGGAGAGACAGTCAACCAGGATATGAAACCAAACACCATGCCAATCTGCCAGGCATATTACACTCCAATATAAGTTTTTGCATCAAAGTGCATAATTTAATTACTGAAATAACATGCCTATACTTTCAACTAACATGAACAGCTTTTTACCATGTTAGGAGACTGGAAATCTGGGTTTTCATAGAGCGTAGGCCCTCCAAAGCTCCCCTGAAAGATCTTGATGAGGTTGAGAACAAAGCGAGGCCCAATCTCCACTAGAGAGGCATCCTCCTCAATGATCTGAACATGGAAAGGTGGAGAGAGAAATTATTGCAATAGGAAAGAAAATAAAAATAACATTCAATTTCAGAACCCCGCATTTGAAGATACAAGATTAAGGTGATGAAGGATCTACTAACAATGCTTATTTTTTTTTCACCCATAATGACATGTGGGAAAACGTTACCTGGTAATTTCTAAACCATATCCTGTTGTCGGCAATGGTGAATGTGAAGACATGGTCAACAAAAGGCTGGCTCTTAGGATGGTAGCGTGGAGTGGAAAATGTCTGCAACAGGAAAACATAATCAGTACCTTGCACATAAAAAAGGTTGTATTAACAATATAAAATGTGTACTCAGAAATAATGCATGCAACTTCTAAAATGCATTTTAACAGACCTGGATGAAAAGCTCCTTCAGTAAAGCATACTGCGGCTCCTTGTCAAAATTCTGTGGGGGAAAACAATTAGTAGAGGAGACAGAAAAAAGGTTAGCATTTGTTCAAGTTTTGACAAGTTCTTTGATTCATTGATTTATCATCCATCAGCATATGTAAATGTATAGTCTAGGGAAATAGTCTGTCAAAGCATGTGGGGAATACAAGATGGCTCGTTAGGCAGAGCAACGATGGGAAATCATGTACCAAGAGTGGGGAGTTTGCAGGTTTTTGTTCAAATACCACAGAGATAATAAATATTGACTTTTTACTCTCAAGGTGTATATGCCTTGAATGCAGAAACAGATTGTTATTTTGTGAGGCAATCAAGAGAAAAAGGAATCAGCAACAATTCTGATAATCAAGTCATCATTTAAGTCTTTTATGAATCAAAAAGGTGAGACAGTTGCCAATTACACTCATTCAAAAACAAGGATTTCCCACTTTATTCCAGTTTGTGTCATTGTTAAATATCTTCAGGTTTTCTGTTATCACCACCTTGAAAATTGAGCATTTTTCTTTGCCCTTTTTTTTTTTTTTACAGTTTTCTGACATTTTATAAAGGAATTGATAAATTCTTATCAGGAATTTTAGGACAGTACACACACATATTACAAATTTAAATATATATATATATATATATATATATATATATATAAAAAATTGACAGTATGTCTCCCTCTAGCCAATGCTACTCACCGGATCAAATGACAGCAGTGGTCTGGATCCTTTGAGGCAGTTTCCTGTCATTTTAAGTTCAGCCAATGTATGAACTGCAGAGGAGACATTAATATAACTCAGTTTTTCCCTTAGCATGACAGATGCTGTCTACTGGATTTCAGAATTTTGGGAGAGAATTAACTCACTGTTCTGAACAAGAAACTTTGCAGAGGGTCCATGAGGGCTGTTTGAGATCCTGATAAGACAACAACAGTATTGAATTCACTTTAAATTCGTTCTACAACGCTAGAGGTTGATGTTTAGCAATTGTGACAGAATACTCACCACATGTAGAGGTCCTGCTTCTTCTTGGCCTCAAAAAAGAGGCATTTGTTGCAGTTTTTGATTTCACATACCTGCAAAACAATGCAGATCTTTAACTATGCTGTTATGCCTGTGATTGTGTAGGAGCATGGCCAGAGTTTAAACAACAGACTCACCTCATTGACTACAAACAGCTTGTCCTTTCTGTCCATTTTTGTATCTAACCGAAACAAGAAAAACTTTATTACGACAATAATACAGAGAATAGCCACATCTCTGCTCAACATGGCGACAGTCCAATACATATCAGCACGTCTATTTGTTTGAGAGCGTACTGTGTAGGAATGATACACTGTATTAACCTGCTTTTGAATGAGGCATCATGGTCCGCAGGTCTTGCATCAAGTGTCTTGTCCTGAAGTTGATGCCTCTTGAGGAGAAAATGAGAACTCTTTCCTTGTTGGTCCATTTTCCCTGTTCAAGAGAGTTTATATCAGAACTTCTGTCTTGTTGTGTGAGACCATCATCAATTAAGTTTGACTTACCACCACCGAACAAAACAACTACTTTTCTGAGTTGTTTGACGGTGAACTCGACATATTCTCCGTCAAATCGTCAATAAATCCCACGTCATTGTTTACATTGGCGTTACGGTATGTTACTAAAGCTTCAGGTTTGTTAACCATTGGCCGCTGTTACATTTTGTAATATAAATACGACATACCCAGGTAGAAGTGGTGAACTAAGCTAAGGGGCTAACCACCATCATTAGCTAATAACAAGCCTGAACTCTTACCGACGAGACCGGTGCTGGAATCGTGACTTCATTTTTCTTCTCCTCTTCGGTTTCTCTCGTTGCTTCGCCTTCGTCTACAACAATCTTGACCTTTTTTGAATTTTTATTGACGGGACCCCGTCCTCCACGTTTTCTCTTGAACGCCGACATGTTTGGTTCCTACGCCGACACAAATCTCGCGTTGCCAGAGGCCCAACTCGAACGAGACACGCGTGGAGGGGAAGCAAGAGAATAGGGGGTGGGGGGCCCTAGTGGCGCGGAGGTGGTACTGCAAGTATGAAACAAAACACTGCAAGAACGGGCTAAACTCAAGACCAAAACACAAGAAAATTTGGAAAGTTGATTAAACCTTAAAGTGTAAAGATACTGATAGTGTTTTTAGTGTTTTAAATATACATATATTACACATAAATATCTTCGATCATTGTTGAATATAAATCTAAGCCTGCTGTATATGGTGTATAGATGTATAGATGGATAAACATGCATATACAACACATAACCACCTACTGTATGTATGTATACTATTATATTACATTACCCACGTTTTAGTCTGTGTAGGGACAGGTGTATCGTTATTTTATATTCATGCATATAAATGCGGTGGACAAAATAATAGAAACACCCATCTGCATAATACAATACAACAGCAACATCAATCAACTAAATGTGTATCTAAATTTTAAAGCAATGCCGAAGCTTGCATTTCTGTATATTTTGTATATTTTTGATAGCCTTAAAGCACTCACACTTAAACATACTGAGTCAAAAAATGTGCGTAGGGTCCCAATGTGTCCTGGCTATGGCCATAAATGCAAGTCCCCTTGTCATCACTAGAGGGCAATTTGAGGTAACTAATGACACTATATGTGCCTGTGACACATTTGTATCAAATCAAATTCAAAGAAATTTAAGACTGAATATGAAATTGAAAAGTGGGGAGTAAACCAGATAGTGGAAGTCAAAGTGAATTTATTTATTCAAAACTCGATTAACAGTTGTTAATTCACATTTCAATTGTTTTGGTTAGCCGACAACATACCGAACCAGAATTTTGAATGTTAAATACCAGTTATGGCACTTTCAGGTTATTGAGTTTATAAAAACAGACGTTGCAATAATGGCATGATGAACTGTCAGTTAAAGGGGAACTGCAATAAGATATTTGCAGATGATGATTATTAATTAAAACAGAAAAGCCCAATGACGTAGCTGGTTGAGTGAAATGAAAAGTTTAAAGCTCAGAGCACAAGCTAATTGGTTAATGGATGCATGGGCAGGAAAGTCTCACATCGAAAGAGTGCATTAATATGCATGCTCAACTGAAGCCATGGCAGTTAGGGTGAAAACCTAGATTAAACCCGACTGATGATGATATACATCTCTACACTACAAGTATGACAGTGCTTTGTGCTGCAGGAGGCTGGAGTTTCATGTTTTGTGGAGTTTCTCTCTGTACCGATAAACTAGTGGCAAACACCGTGGCTACTGCTCGCTGCTGTGGCAGGGAGTTTTTCGACTTTGGTAAAATTCAAAAAATCAACATAAATCAAATATATTTTTCTGAATATGTTAATCCATCAATCCATCCATCCATCCATCAGTCCAGTAGATTAAAAAAAAAAAAAGATTTTTAGGAGTTATTGTTATATATTTAGAGGTACTGGCAAAAAATTTGAAATAAATGTCCATAAAATAATGTACCCTAAAAATAATTTTAGGCCTTGTTGTCCCTATTGGTTTTTCCCTCTTTCTTTGACTGGTATTGCAGTGAAGAAAAAATACAATACATTTTACGTGGTTCTACAAAGTCCTAAAGAGTTTAGATTTGGTGAAGTCCTCAGAAACCCTGGAGAGGTGCGTGAACCTGGAGGACTGACCCCGTTGCATGACTAATGCCGCGGAGCTATGTGTCTTTATTCCTTATTTATATTGTCAGACGCGCATTAAATGAGAGTGACGTGTGGAGGCTGGGGACACATGATTAAAAAAACAAAAGAAAAAGGAAAAATCATTGGACTAAATAAGAGATTAATTCGACTCCAACGGTAGAGGACAGCAATACGCGATAGTAGTTCACGTTCTGCCAACATTGTAAAGAGAACAATTCTCGCGAGATATAGCGGTAACAGACAGGACTGTTATGTCCACGGCTTATGGTCCCGACAAGCGGTCATAAAGTAACTTATTATAAAGAAGCTGTCTACTTAATATAAAGGACATCGCACAATTTTGAATATGTAAGGTCTATATATTACAATATTTTCGCTATCACCTTAGAAATCCGGAGAAATTTTAGAAAAGAGATGAGGCAGAGATGCTGCCCGGTCGCTAGCATGCCGCAGTTAGCCAAATGCTAAAGTTAGCATCGTCTGGGACAACGTGAGCAACATTTTATCGAGTATTTATCTCAGAGCCAGGTCTTTATTCGCAGTCTTCTAACGATGAAGTGTCACTATGAAGTGCTGGGTGTGAAACGGGACGCGGGAGACGACGATCTGAAGAAAGCTTATCGTAAATTGGCACTGAAATGGCATCCAGGTGAGCTGTGGTAGTAACAGGGTGTCGGGGTCTGTCCTTGAATATTTCACTGATGAAGCCCTGAATTCATCCCCGCACGTCAAATTAAAAGTTAGGAGGCTTTTGCACTATCGCCAAATTACCAAAAACGACAATATATATTATGATAACTAAGATGGGATATCTCAATGAGTCATGCACAACTTTCTCCACTACTTTGACTAGTTAAAAGTACCAGTATCATGCCTTTTTAAAGTTAAACATATCCTTGTTACACCTTCACAAATATGAAGATTATAGGCTTTTCTTTTTCATTCATGATAGCAAACTGATTTTTTCCCAAATTTGTGTAGTTGGTCGGACAGAGTGAGACACTTGAAGACGTCAGCATGGCTCTGGGAAACTATATTAGACGTTTTTACCGTCTTCCTAAATTATGTTGACAAAGAATTTACTTAGAAAAGTTTCAGCAGTTCCATCAATAATGAAAATAGTACTAATAGTTGTATCTCTGCTTGGCTGCAGCTATTTATCATATTGAATACATCTTGTGTTTCTACTTGCCCTCTCTATTTCTTTCTTCTTTCTTCAAATGCCTTGCGCCGGTGCCCTTCTTCTATTTTATTTTATTTTTTCCCTACTCTTGTATCAACATTATGATGCTGTTTACTCAAAACCCTACAAAGTTATCAATAAAGCTTTCAGAAAGGATATTCACTCTAACAATAACTGTGGTTCCCCTCTGAAATTTCCAGATAAAAACTTGGAAAATGCCGAGGAGGCAGCGGAGCAGTTCAAGCTGATTCAGGCAGCTTACGATGTCCTGAGTGATCCACAGGAGAGAGCTTGGTGAGTACAAAATTAATCTCAACACCATTTGTAAAAGAATATCCCAGCTTTAGCAGTTCTCTGACTGCAGAGCTCTTCATGAGTAGATAGAGCCTCACTGTTTCATGTGCAGACTGTGGCAGTGTGGGTCATTTATGTTTTGGCAGGTATGACAATCACAGGGAAGCTCTGCTGAAGGGAGGACTGAGTGGTGACTATGAAGATGACAGCATTGACCTGCTGCAGTACTTCACTGTCACCTGTTATTCTGGCTATGGAGATGACGAGAAGGTCAGTGTTAACGCTCGAGTGTGAGAATCATGTTGCCACAATATGCAGATGCGGTTGCGTCAAACTTTCAACCAGGTCTTTAAGACATTTTCAGTCCTCTTTTTCAGACAAAGAAAATTTCAACAAAAATAAGCCCTCAGTCTGCCATTTAATTTCTTATTTAGTTTTCCCTCTTTTTTTTAATCCACTTTCTTTCTGTAGGGTTTTTACACAGTTTACAGGAATCTCTTTGAGTCCATTGTTAAGGAGGAGATGGAGCACGCCAGAGTGGAAGATGAAGAAGAGGAAGAGGAGTTTCCACCCTTTGGAGACTCTCAGAGTGACTATGATACCGTAAGGCAGCGCCACATTTAAAACACTTGTCTCAGGGTTTTTTGTCTGTTATGTCTGTTAATGTTGGTGTCAATATACAATTCAATTACATTAATAATTTGCGAACAACTTTTTGTTAAAACAAAAACATAAAGGATCACAAAACTAAAATATTAATAGTTAACCAGTATAGAATGATTTTGATTAGGTTGGTGTACTTAAAAGCCTCTCTTTCCATATCACAGGTAGTGCATGTGTTTTACGGCTACTGGCAGAGCTTCTGTACTCGTAAAAACTTTGCCTGGAAGGAGGAGTATGATACGAGGCAGGCCTCCAACCGCTGGGAAAAAAGGGCCATGGAGAAGGAGAACAAGAAGACCAGGGACAAGGCTCGAAAGGAGCGCAACGAGCTGGTGCGACAACTCGTGGCTTTTGTTCGCAAGCGTGACCGACGTGTGCAGGCCCACAGGAAGCTGGTGGAGGAGCAGAATGCTGAGAAGATCAAGAAGGTGGAGGAGCTGAGGCGGAAACAGAAGCTCAACCAGGCCAAGTGAGTAGTGAATGGATATCTGGTTAAATGTGTTATTTATTTTCCCCTCTTTCTTCTTCATACTCACAATACTGTATTGTTTGACCATGTAAGACTGGCAGAGGAGTACAAGGAGCAGAGCTGGGCGGCCATGTCTGAACTTGAGAAGGAGCTGCAGCAGATAGAGGCTCAGTACGGAGAGGAGTTTGGTGATGCATCAGAGAGTGAGGGAGATGAGCAGGATATGGACACACGGGAGAAGAACAGCGAAGAGGGCGGAGGTTAGTGAGACTGTGTGTGAGAGACTTAAGCTTCGTTTATATTTCTGTGTTAAGGGGGCAACACAGAAATATAGGGGCAACAGTGGATATGGAGATAATAAGCAGAAGAGCTGTGATTGGTTAACTTGTTGTTTTTTTTTTTCTCCCACACATTTTTGATTTTCTCCAAACACATTTCTGATGATTGTAGAGATAGTTAGAGGTACGAGAGCTTGAAGCAAGCTAACAAAAGACTTATATCCTCCTCTTCTTGGTAATGACTGCAAACCTTCTACTCACTGTAACCTCAGTTCTGTATTACAGTATTGAAACAGCACAAATAGACACTGTGCAGAATAGGCTCATTCAGTAATGAAATTGTTTGGATCTACCCACCACTGTCCGTATCCCAAAGGAAATCAAAGAATGTAAAAACAGTAACTTAGAATCTAATTAAAGCATAATATAGCCAGGTCATGTATGATTTAGTGTTGTTGTGTGGTGGTGATTTCAGTGGGAGAAATCTGAGGCTGAACTATAAATAGAAACCTACCACAGAGGTCCTGTTAACCTCTTGCAATATAATCAAATATACAATAACATCTAGGGCAACACTTTTTTAAACTGTTGCCTGTTCCACTAAATTAAAAACGAACTGAACACACAGGATCAATATACCATTAATCTGTGTTCATCCATACAAAGCTGTTGTTAAAGTAAGGCAGCAGGTAATACTTGGCACACACCATTAGGTAAGCCGTGGATGTCGATAGCAACTCCCATAGATTTAAGATGGTACGTGATGTTTATGTGAGGTTGGTCTTTTTTTCAGTGCATGAATATTCATTCACAGATGCAGACCAGCCTGATGGAGAGGAACTGACAATTGATTATTATGATGACCTGTACTGCCCAGCCTGTGACAAATCCTTCAAGTCAGATAAAGCGTGAGTATCCACTCACCAGCTCACCAGCGCCTACCTGTAATGTGTAAGAATTGGCCAACTGTCGAATTGTTAATCCAATCAATCTAGTCAGCATATGAGCAGAAAGGATTTTTGTTCCTTTACAATGCATCTAAACAATTGAGTAAAATTCTAATAGTCAAACTTGAATGACAGAGTCAGCTGTTGCCATCGTTTAGACGTGTTGATGGATTTTTCAGATGGATTTGGCTGTGACTCATCAACTTGCTTGGAGCTGCGCTAGCTTTTGTTTGTGCCTATTTTTGTTTTCTTTATCATTACACTGTGTCACTGCACACGCAGACAGACAGCACAGTTGGAAATGATTCATTGCCATGGGTATAATTCCTTAGCTAATTTAGCTTTCTATGATCCAGTGATTATTTTTAATGGTTCTGTTCGTATTTATTGGTCGTAACAGTACAAATCTGGAAAGGGCTTTCATAGATTTCACACACTTTGTTTTTAATGCCTTTTATATGATTTATGTGATTGTTTTCTCTTCTTCTCTACAGTATGAAAAACCATGAAAAGTCCAAAAAGCACCGGGAGATGGTAGCGTTGCTACGGCAACAGCTGGAAGAAGAGGAGGATTCACTTGGTTTGAACCTGGAAGAAAAGGAGGGAAGAAAAGAGGAAAATGAGCAAGAAGAAGAGGAGGAAGAAGTTGAGGAGGAGGAGGAAAAGCCAAGGCAAAAGTAGGTAACTTGTGCCGGATGTGATAATAGCCAAAAAACAAAACCTTAATCTCTGCCTGATTGTCAGGATGGTTAGAATTTGGTAATTTTTTAAAATATAACTCGTTATTTTTTCCTGACATTTTTCCTTACATCTACACAGGCTGTCAAAAAAACAAAAGAGGAAAAGGAAAAAGCAGGAAGTAGTACATGTGAGTAATATCTTTCTTTCTTTCAGCGACTGTGCTTGGTTTATTGTAGCCTAATTCCTGTGAAGTGAACCTTTCTTTAAACCTTTTGCTATTCTCTATTCATGCTCTCCTCAATCATGGCAGAGTACTCCAGAGGAGGAGGAGGGGATGAAACCAACACTGACCACCTGCGAGGAAGATGCCCCTGAGAAATCGGTAGATCCTACAGACCCTGTGAAGCAGGATGATCTCCCTCCCACAGAAGTCCAGAGGTCAGTCCAGTTTTTATTTTGCAATCTCCAGCTCCTTTTTCTTGACAATCGTTCTTCATGCTACCAGATACATTGGCTGGTTTTCTGAGAATATTGATGGTGGATTTAAAGCGATGCTGCAGATTAAGCCTTATTAGACTAGACTCAAGTCCACACTTGTTTCTTGGCTCAAACTGCTGGCTATTTTATGTAATAGGACATTTAAGATTTCCACACTACAAATAAAGTTCAAAAATTCTCATTTCGTTTTTGATATAACATTTATAACAAGGGAAAGAAGTTTTTTGGAAAAACAGGAACCTCCATTGCATCAAAGATTTCTGAATCCCTTCATGTGCATATGACATGACACAAATGCTGTGGTTAAGTGACAGTTTTGACTAGGAGCACCGAGAAGAGTTTTAAATTGTAATAGTGTTTGTCTTCTAGGTTTGAATCTGATTTTTACTCATCTGTCATCTAAATGTTGTCTCAGCAGCTCTGGGAAGACAAAGGGAAAGAAGGGAGGAAAAGACAAAGTGAAGAATGTCAAGTCAAACACAGGAGGAGAACAGTGTCCTGAGGTTTGTACAGAAAGACCCAGAGTTTTTAGAGTTTAATCATTTTTATTATTAAAAATATCTTCTGCCTACATTTGTCCACACAGTTTAACAACATCAGTTTTTCTTTTGAAATCCCTTTTAGTTTTTTTTTTTTCAGGGCCTTAATGGGAACTTTATTACATTACTAAATAACATATCTCTATTTCTATCTCCTGAAGGAACTAAACCTCCGCTGTGTCGCCTGTAACAACGAGTTCCCCACGAGAAACAAGTTGTTTGACCATCTGAAGACCAGCGGCCACGCCACCGCTCTCTCCTCAAACACTCCTCACAGCTCCATGAACAAAAGCAAAAAAGACAAGAAGAAGAACAGATAACATATCTTCATCTGGGATGAGGAACCCGAAAGCGTTTGATTCAGTAGCATCACTGGAAACAACACACTGAGAAGTTTCCCAGGAGGCTGATTTAAAAAAAAAAAAAAAAAAAAAGAAGAAGAAGAAGAAGAAAAAAAGACTTTGAAAGTGGACTTTATCTAGACTGGAATGGCTGAGTTGAAAGCCAATAGTTTTCATTAAAAATTACACCATATTCATGTTCAGTGACACGACTGTGTATTTGTGAGAGACTGAGTCTTCCTGATTGGAATGCATGAAAGCTTTGGAGTGTTTTTTTTCCAATACCTACTCACTGTAACCTATGAAACAGTCCAGTGATGAACCAGTGGGGAAAAACCAAAGAGGCTGTGCCAGGGATACACACCCTTCCCCAGTATCAGATACTGTCTTAAGAACCATCTCTCTTTGTCATGAAGAGCTCTGTAGTGGTATTACTGTATCAAGAAAAATAAAAGTGATACTGCATGTTGGTATTTATACAACAACTCTGGAATGAATATCATGAATGCCTCTGATAACCATTTTAAATTACAAACTGTTTGTTGATATGTCTGTTGAAAATGTGCACCTGTACCTTTTATATACTGTTTTTATTGACAGACAAAACTAGAATAGCACATTTAGGTGAATAATTAAAAGCAAAAAGTATTTTCTTTCCAAATAGAATTATTACTTTCATGTATATAGTTTTCTGTATTCGGCTATGCAACCATCCATCAATTGAAATCAGAAATGCAGAAAAAAAAAAATTCCCATCGTGACAGTAGAATGATGTTTGCTCACTGTATTGTATAATTTATGAGTCCTTACTATTGATGAAAAAAAAGCAGATCATAATTAGGTGTCAAAAATTCACTTTTACAAAAGGAAGTAAGTTTCACAACAGAGCAAAATGATTAAAATTACATATGTGACATTTTATAAGATCTATAAAAATGCAGTACACTTTTTCTGTGTAGTTCTCCAGGTTCAGGCCATAGCATTGAGTGACCCAACAGACCTGCTTATTTTCTTTCCATGTAGCTATGGATGGCTTTGTTAAAAACTGCCAGGAAGAAATCTACATCCTCCTTTGTGATGCACAGGGGTGGCTGGATGCGGAAGGTCTGAAGGGGTGAGAAAACAGAAGACAAGAGGGGAGATTATGGAGCGCCAGAGATGCTGGTTACCAGGAAAATGTGTAATCAGCTTAGCTGCCTTATTCTGTGTCACATACTAAGGGCACAGCCCACACTTGAGACATTACCGCACATTTCGAGGCAGGGATGAGAAATTTCATAGACTGGTAAGTGGTAATGGTCACTGGGAAGCAAAACCAAACGATGTTCTGTGAACTAGAATTGTAATTATGGGTACTGAAATTTAGAATTGACTTGTGACTTACCTACAGTGTATCTTGTATGGAAAACTACTTGAATTGCAAATGAAATGCTTTCATACAGAAGAGGATGCTCTCAAAGGTGATGCAGAGGGGATGAGAGGTTTAAAGCTGAGAGCACTATATTCTGTAGAGGATCCGTGATTTCTCCATTGTTGCTTTGTGAATAAATCTGAACAGTTTAATATACAATAGTATTATATTCTTCCTCTTTTTCAGTTAACAAATGAAATGTGTAGTTGTTGCACTGACATTTTGACTCCGCGGTGAATAGACTTAAAAGCATCTGCCCCATATGCCATTTTTTCCAGCTAGTATAGTTATCAAAAACATGAGACACGTGCCATATTTTATTTTCCTTTCCTTTAGACAGTGAAAGGTATCACTGCTGTAAAGTCAATGTATGACACTAAACTTGTAAAAGACGAAATGACACATTCCTCTTACAAATGAAAAAAGTTCATTTCAAAAGCAATTAAAAATAGTTTTGCTTAATTCAATACAGTGAGGGGTTTTGCTGCTATAGTCTAGGTTGGCCCAAGATCAAACTCTATCCAGAATTAGAAGAGGAAGAATCCTATTTTATGACAATTTTTTTTCCTGAGCATTATACATTTATTCTTATAACATTGGAATTTTTCCCAAATTATGTGGACTTGTTTCTATAATCCTGTTTTTCTCCCTCAGAAGTGCCCTGAGACTCAGTCGTAATGTTTACACCACATGCTGGCTGCTTTCAAAAATATAGACAGAAAGAGGGACAGGCTACTTCAGGGTGAGTGCTGTTACCTGTCCATACACTCCTCCTTTCCCTATCAGGACTCCCATGTCCTTGATGTTCTCAAAGATCTCACTCATTGCCTCTGGAGACAGCGGGTCTCTGCTGACCTGTGGATGGTAGAGAAGAGGTGAAGGGATGGACAAGGCCTTGATGTGGTATAGACACTACACTCAAGTAACTAACGGCATGGACACTGTCCATCTGCCTGTATCCAAGCTCCTAACCACTTATTGCTAAATTGACTGGGAGGGTCATTTGGATCCTGGCAAAGCCAAACTGTGCACAAGCTCCAAGTAGAAATACACAAGGACCGACACGAATCAAGCGTGTTTAGGTGTTTGCAAGAATGGGAATTCCACTATTAGTCAACTACATCTACAACTTCCAGGCTAATAAAAGCTGAGGTAAAAAGCAGGCAGTCATATAATGCAGCAGAAAAATGTATCCCCAAAGAGCTAATGATTCTTAATTTGATATATAGTTAGAGCACTGAATGGTATTTTTCAATAGTATTGAGATGAAATATTTCTCTATGTTCACTTAGATGTCATGAAAAGTGTCAGATGTTGCATATGATTAATTAATGATCAGAGTAGTTAAAGCAGGCAATTTCTTATCTTTCACTGTGTGGGAGAACTCTAGGGGTTGGACAATTTAACAGAAACATGTTAATAAACCTGAATGTAATAGTATCTAGACTAAGCTAATGATACTTTTTTTCATTACTGACATTTTTTTTTGTCACTGGTCATATCTGAAAACTTAATTTGAAGTGTTAGACTAGCTTCATTCAGCAAGAGTTTTGGCAAGAGTGTAATTTGACTCCTAACCCTCTTTTCTAATGAGAGTGACTTGAGTTTGGCACAAATAATCATGATTTTTTTTTTTTTTTAGATAGCTCTGCTTGCTACATTACAATTTTGTCCTGGTAAAATACTGATGGACTAGCTATTCTGGCAGAGAATACTGTATAATTACATATACAAAAACCGCTAAGAGAGTAAGCTAATAGGTTCCAAGTCACAATAAAACAAATCACACAGTTAGAGAGGCCAGAAAGCTGCTGCCAAAAATGCAGGTAATACAGTTATAAATGCTGCAAAATTATATAACTTATTACAGGTAAAATTTCACAAGCCACAGGAAAACTGCATTAGCAGGCTAAATACGAATATCTAACAAATTTACAATGAAAAAAAGATGCATGTCAGAACTTCAGTCAGTGGTACATGCAGTGCAGCTGAGATGATTTTGTTCATATTTAGAGATGGTCACTGCTGCTCTGGCTAACGGTTAACTGGGGCACTGCTGAACCATGCCCCCGGGAGGCACAGCACAGACACACATGTTGGACAAGCATGTGAGGAAAGGTGAGAGTCACTGCTGTTACAAACTCAATACCTTGTCTTTGACCATTTCCACACCGATCTGCAGGCCTTTTCCACGGACGTCACCGATAATCTCATATTTGTCTCTGAGTTTTGCCAGTTCTGTCATCAGATAGGTGCCCACATGAAGACTGTTCTGCTGCAAGCCGTCCTCTTTAATAGTCTGTCAAGTTTAAAATTTTCAATTAATGTTAAAAGTCCAACCGAAATAATAATAATCCCTTTTTTTCAGTCAAAAATAATAACATTTTTTTTTACTCATTTATTACCTAGGAGATTATGTTCTCATCTGTTTGTTTGTTGGTTTGTTTGTTAGCAGGATTACACACAGTACAAGTACTGAACCGATTAGCACAGTGGAGAGAGGTGGCATCGTCCATGGGAGGAACATATTCAATTTTGGTGCCGATCTGGATCATTTATTATAAATAAATAATCCAGGGGACAGGTAAATTATTTTGTTATATCTTATATTATTAGTAATAATACAAGATTGGATTTTGATTAAAATGAAACTTTTCTATACTACTGAATAGAACTGATGTAGAATGAGAAGATTAATTCTTACATCGAGCACAGATGACGCAACGGCACAAGCCAAGGGACTTCCTCCAAAGGTGTTGAAGTGGAAGGCCTTACCGAAGGAAGCTGCAATTTCTGGAAAACACATCAAACCTCAATTTGCTGCTGCCTCAAATTAAAACCTCAGCTAAAGGAATATTTCTACATGATTTATAAATGATTTGTGGAAATATCCAAGTGTTTTCATGTTGCTTTCTTGTTGAACTTTTACATAAATATCACTCAGTTGGAATTCTGAAGGAAATGAAAAAGAAAACTGGTTCTTTGAGTGAAATAATTGTAAGGTAAGGCTAGCACAAGACTTATGGCAACTAGCTACCTCAATAAATAATACAAAGAGTTACCTGCGACCAATGATCCACTTTCAAAAATAGATGTTCTTATTTCAAGGTTGCAATGCTCTATAGGATTTAACATATGAATCAATGTCTGCCATGCTTGTCTTTTATGTTTGTATCTTGGGGCTTTTATTTTTTTACATCCTGGTCTTGTGAAAAAAAACAATATTTCACGTCACTGTTTCTGTTAATGGTTCAAATGACATATGAACTTGATATCAGGTGTGATGGAAATCTTTAACTGGTTCATTTTAGATCCATATTTACTTGGTAGAAGCATTTATTGAAGCCTGATGCATTGAGGAGAACAGAGTTGAGCAATACAAGTTAATGCTGTGTAATGCCACAGAATTCTGAAGGTCAGCTTCCTTTCAGGATGATTTAAACCCTTATAAAACTCATACAATACCTAATACACATGTCCAGATATGGATATTCTTCATTGGACCACCTATATAGCAAATATCCATACATGAAAGAGCCAGTGTACTGTCAAGTCAACTGAAGTGATCAAACCTGTATTTTTTCTGTTATAAGTATGCGTATTACAAAATGTACCACAGATAGTGGTGAGTGGTCGCAGCTAGTGACTCAAGTATGAATGTATGGCTGTTACAAATTAAAAATGTTAAAAAAAACAAATTAAAAATGTTGTTTTTATTTACAAAACATAAAGAAAACATTTTAAATGATCAGATGCATGCATCACCCAGTCTCTTTTCTAAATGCATTTGATGCTTTAAAGAAACATTAGCAGATTCTCAATTTTTATGTCCTACAGTATTATCTCACCTGGTGTTGTAACAACAGCTCCCACTGGGAATCCATTACCAATGCCCTTTGCCATTGTAACTATATCAGGAATGACACCATGACCTTGGAAACCCCAGAAGTGGCCTCCTGTTCGTCCAAATCCAGTTTGTACCTATCAAGCATAGAATAGATTATTATGTTTCTTTGCATTATTAAATTCCAACTTTACAGTATGATGCAAGCATGAGTGCTAAAATGATGGAATCACACTGTACCAAAAGAAACCAGGCAATTGCTAAACGCGTCACAGACTTCTGTCACATCCCACATTGTCTTTTATATTGTAAATAACAGCTTTATGTGTATCTAACCTCATCAGCGATGCAGAGCCCTCCTCTGTCTCTCACAAGTTTATAAGCCTCCTTGAGGTAGTTCTTAGGGTACTGCACAGCTCCACCCATTCCCTGTACAAACAAACACAGTCACATCGTCATGGTTGCTTCTTATATAACACAAGCAGGAAAACGGATGGTATGATAACTAAGGACTCTTCTGAATTTTCTGATTTCAATTAAAATTACTCAAAAATTTTAACTGAAATCAATTTTATTTGCAAATATCACATCAATGAAGTACAATCAATAGAGTTAAGTCAATATTCCTAAACAGAATATAGTACCTGAACAGGCTCTGCAAAGAAACCAGCAATCCGACTCGGGACACTAGTAGCAAACGTCTCTTTGAGCTGTCCAATGTATTTTTCATTTGCCATACAGTGACCTGTGGGATCAAAGAAAAGTCCTCTGGTGAAACTAATAATGAACAAATTAGCCTGTATAATTGCAGTACTGCCAAAATCATATCTATCATTCTACAACAACTAAGCAATGAGCAGTTATTCAGTATGCTGTTTAATGCCTTTCTATACAACAGAATGATGGCAAATGTCTTATATCATAAAACTGTTTTTCACTGTTCTAATGTCTCAGTGAATGACAATTTCATTTTAAGAAGATTAGTTACAGCATGAGATTTTAAATAAGTGAGAACAAGTACTTTTTCTGAAAATGGGTGGCATTTTGTCATAATAAAACTATTTCAATCCAAGGCATGAAGTTGAATTTAAGTTCATGTGAGTTCAGATATTTTTGGAAATATTTTGTCTTTTTCTTAACTAAGACAATGCTGTGATCGTTACCATTAAACTGTCGCAGTGGTACGCCATATTATATTATGATATGATATTATATTATCAGTCTGCAGTAAATATCAGCATAATGTTCTTTTTTATGTTAAAAGCCATGCTCACATACTGGCCACTTCAAAGTAGACTCTAGATAAGACACAGACATAGGTTGTAGCTGAACTGTCATCCCCATGTCTTTCAGGAAGATTTTAATTAAAGGAAAAGTTCTCTAAAAATGTAAGTCTCCATAAATTTTGCAAAATAACTGCTGTCAAAACAACAGGTGATTTAAATTAAAATACACTGGCACTCTAGCTGATCCAGAAGTCTATACGGAAATTTAAAACTAGGTAGACACTATAAATCTGCCCTCTCCAACAAGGACTTGTGTTTTCAAAGGCCAAACATATGAGCTAACAACACAGTCAGTTTCATTTGAAAGTCGAACATTTTGCAGGATTGTAGTGCTTATTCCCACAGACCAAGGTGATGTTTCTTTCTGTAATGAGATGCAAGAGAGATAACCTGAGTATGCTGAGCCATGGATGTGTGTGTTTATTTACCTTGGGAGCAGCTACACTCTCTGATGGTCTGCACAGGAGAGTCCCTGCAGTGGCTTCCTCCCCATGGACCTCTGAACACATCAGGACACATGGTCTGTTTTTGGGGAAGAAACCTAATCAGCCGAGTCAACCTGACTGCAAAAGTCCCCCATAATTACCACAGCACATAGAATTCAGGAAACTTAAAATGCTGCCACAAATTATTTCCCATCACCAATCCATAAAAAGTAAGGAAAAGTTGGAAAGCTGTTGTGTAAAAGCACAGAGTGGTTTGGTGGTCTGACTTGTTAATAGCCACCGACAAAAAAACCTGGATAGCAGGAGGGCAACAGGGCATATTTTGAGTTCCACAAGCATGAGCCGTTTGAGTAGCTGTTTTGGACTGTGTAACAATTTCCTCCCTTCTCCTTTGCCCAAGGAGAGGGGACATTTATAGTGTATGAGTCCTCAAGGGGGCATCAGGAAGCAATGCCTGCTTATGGCGTGCCTAATACTCACCCTTGTCATGCCCCTCTACCCGAAATCTCAGCCTTCTACTTCCAAAAATGAATTGTCAAGTAAACAGAAAAAAGCTTGACTGGCAATTAGTGCATCCATGGCAAAGTGTGGGAATTTGTTGCAAATAGTGGAGAAAGTTTTCATGCACATATGTTGAAACTGCTTCCAAAAAGGTTCCACACCAAAACATCACACAAGACTTGCAGTTTTATTGGCTAAATTACAATTGCATTGGATGGATAAATTGGTTTAACGAGAAAATTACATCATAACCATACTTTTAATAATATATAAGTGTCATGATGCAACAGATGTAGCAATCTCACAAATCTTAAATGAACTAGTTCATCAATTTAATATTGTTTTTACTGATTAACGAGTGGGCCTGCCCAGTGGAATCAGATGTCCATCATCCAATAAGTTTCCTCATGTGACAGGAGTTAATTTGAAGCCTTGCTATATACACTTTGTATAGATTTATGGCCATAAATTAAACTTAATCAAGGTTTGGATGGTAATCATCGCCATCAGCTGTGCAGTAGATGTGTTGCATGGGTCTATTCCTGCCTCTACAGGGGAGTTAAATCTGTACCCTCCGAGCCAGAAATGGAATGTACTCATGAAGGACAAACAGGTGGAAGGTTACGTGGAAGGTAGGCCATGTTTTCAATTTTCCTAAAGTTACTCCATACGTACGAGTTGGGGATCACTGAATAAATCATAAGTATTGGTTCAAATGTCTGATTATGTTAGGTAATTGGGTCATAGCATTAGTTAGCAAAAACCTAATTAGAGAGCTTCTCCTGTTTGTTTTTATGGATGGTGCATAATGAGTTTGTTATTCTTAGATCGTTTGGTTATCTTATGGTATGACACTGCAGTGCATTCACATATACATACATGTGTGCAGCCTGAACTCGTGGCAATGGGATATTTATATGATGAGTTGGCGGTAAGACCCATGGTCTGTTGGCTGCCACCATGGTATGACCCTCTGGAGGTGAGAGAGAAAAGAAAACTTTTCAGTCATTTCAATTTCTATCAAACACTTTGCTTATCAGTCAAGCTCTTAACATTCAGTTTGCTGAATGAATATTATAAATTTTTCGCAATGACCTTCATGAAGCTTTTTCATAATGGAATCATCAGCCTTCTTCTGTATCTTATATTTGGCTCAAGCTGTGTGTGTCTCCTAACTATGGCCCATGAAAGGATCCATTTTTGTCTGAGAAGAATCTTGAATTAACGGGAAAGACAGACTAATGCAAAGCCAAGAAAAATGTAGGAAAAAACAAAACAAACAAAAAACCAGGCCAAAGCAGGCCAGAAAAAAATCCTGTGAATTCTACTCTGTTACTGTATTAATGCCTAATCATAGAGTAATGTTACCATCAAGCATTACTAAAAGCACATCTCATACTGAAAAACCAATAAATTCCCTAGCTGACAAAAAATATAATCAGTGCCTGTGAATTTTAGTTTTTAGCCTTATAAAAAAAAGTCATGTTATTTAAGTCTTATGTAATGTCAAGTAATACTATTAAAATTTACAGTTTCATTCACTTTTTTATATAATTACGAGCCAGGATGTCTCTCTCCACTGAGAATTCATAAAAAGACTTGACTACCTGAAAGCGATGATATCAAAGTTGCCTGTGTGGAGTCGAGCCATCAACATAGCCAGGTCATTGGCTTCTGAGCCGCTGTTGGTCAGATATATCACCTGGACAGGGGAAAATAGAGCACCAAACATTTTAATTTTAGCCTGTGTATTGATCTAGGCTCCTGCCCCCTGCTGATCAAAATAAATATCACTCAAAATACCTTAAGAGGATCTGGTAAGTGGGAAGCTAGTTTCTCACAATACTCATGGAGAGTAGGATGGACGTAGATGTTAGTAGTATGCCAAAGCGTCTTCAACTGGTGCTCTGTGGCTGCTGTCACCCTCCTGTACTCACAGATGTAAGGATAGGAACATCGATGGACAGTGTTTTTTAACTGAAAACGTATCACCATAAAACATATTATCACTGTGTGACAAAGAAAAAATAGACCTTACGGGTGGCAGTGGCCCACGGCGACAGTTGCTACACCGGCAAACAGGTCCAGATAACGCTTCCCATCCACATCCCACAGCCACTGCATGTATCCCTGATGGAGGAACACTGGTCTCTTGAAGTACGTAATCTTCATGGTTATGGGGTTGCAGTTGTGCCTGCGGATCTCCATCATCCGCTCTTTGGTCATACCCTGTATTAACATACAGTAAATACACAAGAGAGAAGTTACACTACAGGAGGATCATGGCATTTTTTTAGTATTTGAGACAGAGCTTCTCAATAAGAGATGTGTTGTGTGTGCTCTTGGTTCTGAGTGAAATGTCTAGTCCAACCCTTGAAAGTCTCCTGACCTTTTTTTCTAGTGTCTAAAAGTAGGTGAAAGTTTTCTCTTAAGAATCAGTCATGTCAACATTTAACATTTGTGATGGAATGACAATCAGATGATTTGTTGACAGTGGCAAAGCAAATCCAAAACTTTTACACTGGGCTACATTTATCTGAGCCTGACATTCAAATTCACACTGTTTGCCCAGAGGAAACTGTATTGACATTGCTGACCTCAAGGGACACTGTATTGACATTGCTGACCCCAAAATGGGGGACTCCCTGCAAGGGTACAAGCTAGATTTAAGAGAGCTATGAGACAGGAGTAGAAGGTACAAATATGTCTATTGAATAAATTACAGGCAGTGTTACCAACTAAGCAAACCTTTCGACAAATCTTAGAGTCGCCACTATTGCCCAGTGAGTTTGAAGTCAGGCTTTCCCTCCAAGGGCACAGCAGCTGCATAGATATGAATGAGCTTCTAACTTTTTCTCTGAGTGATCATTTTTCAATATAGCTGAAATCGCTGCAGAGTTGCTGTCTTATAACTTATGTGTAAAGTGTCAGATGATTATTATTTACAATTATAAAATCAGGATTTTAGCAGTGCTGAGCAGCAGTGCAGAAATGGCTTGGAATTGAATGGTTAAGATGTAGTCTTAAGCATTAATGCATTAATGAATACAGACGCAACAGTGCAGAAGAGACATTGTTTGGATGCTATATCACTCTTACCCTGTATTCTTTTGGTTTGAAATTGCACTGGGGCATCTCTGGGAGGTCTGTCAGATGATATTTGAAGGCTGATTTCTGACATACTGCACCTGTGAAATGGTTTTGATTGTAATTCAGAAAGAAAGATAAAGGAGATTGTTATTTAGATTTAAAAGAACTGATAATTTTACTGTGGCATTTCTTTGATGTTTATGCGATTTTTTTTTTTCTATGTTCACTTAACCTTTAAAATTCTTAACTTCCTTTCTAATCTAGACCCTATTTTCAACTTGATAATCAGACTGAATTGCAATTGAACTACTGAAAGAATAAATGTGGCAGTAAGTTAGAGATCAAGAACCCAGGTACTTATCATCCACGGAAAAATAAACACCTGATTGTAAAATTTTCATTATGGTTGTACCTACCATTGTTTTCTTGAGATTCTCAATTACCTGGTCAATATTTAATCCGATTAAAGCCTAGTAGATGGTTTAGCCACATTAATGTTTCATTATGCAACACAGGGAAAATGTTTCCTGTTTTTCCATTCTCTTCCTGGCTGTAAAATGTCAGTTATAGCTGGTCTGACTGGAAAATATACAATTTAAATGATCAAATAGAATTTAATGCTGATGCCCCCTGGAGATACATTTAATTTAATCATAGAAAAGCGGGGATTATGTAGAGGTATAAACATGTTCTTAATCCTCACGCACCTGGCATTTTACAACTTATTTTACAAATAAATAACTCGACTCAAATAACTTTTCTGAAAAGTGTACATGACCATTTTCACAATGTAACTGAGACAGTCTGTTTATGAATAATCAAAGAATATATAACTAATTGTAGTCAACTACTCTCTACTCTAGCCTTTAGTCACACAGATAAACAGAAAAAAGATGGTTAACGTAGTGAATTATCTGATAAAATACAACAGAAAATATGTTGTTAACCTGAATTTCTATATTTACTATGACAAACATAAATGCTACATAAAACACCTCCTACACAGGATGTGTAAGCATCAGAAACAGATCTTGATCAACTGATTATGTTTTTGATAATCTCCATGGTAACTCACCACTTCTCAAGTGAAATTTGGCCAAACCAGGTGAACACCAGGACTGTCTTGTGAGAGCTGCACAGCGGGCACTTAGACTAGGTGCTACTTTGTACATGTTGAGTTGGTACAGAGGGCACACTATCCTTCTCCCTTTGCTTCACTTCCCTTGCTTACGGCTTTTTCTAAAAAGTCACAATGATGGGTGGACAGTGCACAGCCAATGGTACCCTCATCCCACCAAACTACAATGATTTCTCTGCAACGTCACATAGATAAATATGTAACTAGTGGCACCTGATCACTATATTTCCACTACATGAACACTGAGCTTAGAGAGAAAGCCAAATACTGTATGTTGGATGAGGCCAGTTAATTCCTGATGGAGGCCACACAGGATGTGTTGAAGTTGACATGTGTTAAGTGTGAGAAACCCTCCTCCTTGCTACCCGTGCTTTGCCCTTTTTCCCTCTAACAGACAGGAAAACAAGCAACAGATGATCATGAGATACCATGGTTGCAACTGGAAATTGGGTTTGGCTTTGGGTATAAATACCCCCACTCATCCAGATACCTTTCCCTACTGAATCCTTTGACATTCCGAACCCTTTACCATACCCAATGCAAACCAGTGATAGGGAATTCCAGTCAGGGTTCTAGTTAGAGCGTTAGGGCCCACACTGGTGGGCTCTAACTCCATTTAGTTGGGGAACACAATCTGAGGGGAATCTGAGTAGGATGGACGGAGGTTGATGGTCAATACAGCTAGTTTCTTTAAGAAACATGTTTTTAATTTTAATCATAACAAATTCTTAATGGTCTCAATATTACTTATTTTGGTAACACTGAACTGGATTCAAGGAGAGGATACTGTATATAAATACACTTCCCTAACATCAACTGGCAACAACGAATATCTGTCTAAAAAAATAATTAAATCTCTAATACCAGGATGGCACTCAGTCAAGTGCATACCTCCGCAGAGGCCAGTGTCAAACAACATACACCAGACTTTAGAGAAAATTCAGAGTATCTGATCCAGAGCCCCCAAATTAAAGGGGTCCTTCCCTGGCCCATGCCCCATCTCTCCACCGACTTTGATGCAAATCAGTTCAATACCTTTTGCGTAATCATGCAGACAAACCAACAGACACAGGTGTAAAAATAAACACCTCGGCAGAGGTAATAAAATAAAAGATCTCTCAATGTCACATCAACATTTTAGAGTTACTCTCTGCAGCAGTTTTTCTACGACTCAATGTAAAACAATTAACCAAAATGATCTTGCTCTTCAAGATCTATTAATAACTGAAGTATCTTACTGTAACCTGGAACTAAATGAAATATCTCATTGCCCTTACACAGTACAACCAGAACACTGAATTAAAAAAAAACATAAACACTGCAGGTCTGTACTGTATGTTTATATCTTAAAAATACTGATAGAGCAACACAGTAAAAGATTACTAGTAACATGCTTTGTCACTACTATGCTTTAACTTGCTTAGATTTGGTAGGTGAGTTTTGCTAAGGGCTACAACCAAGAATGTACTAAGAGAAGTTCTTATAGGTTTTAATAAAAAGTTCTTAAGTAGATCGTATATGGTTACAGCCTGAGCCTTATATTTAAACCCATATTTATTTATATTCTATTAAATTAGCACAATTAATATGATCATGTAGCTACCTGCAGTTTTTGTTATCCATCTATCACTGAATTAATTTCATCCTGAAGAAAATGTAAAAATTTGATGATTCTCAGGTAAGCACAGGAGTGAGCCTCTTTTTTCTTTTTAAGTACCTCGATTACCTCCATGATATAATCCACTGCCTCTGATGCTGCAGCTGCTGGCCATGTCAATGAGTGAGCCAACTCAGCGGCCTAAACTACAAAAACTACCTTTGTGCAGAAAACCTCTGACTCAGACAGTTAAAAGGTAAAGAAGGTTCAACTTGCAGTTAACTGTCAGTCTAGGAGAGATGGCTTGGTTGTCAGTGAAATAAGTGTATGTCAGCGGAGAGAGATGTCATTGTCAGAGCAGCCCAAAGTCTTCAAATGTCTCTGACTCTGAGCCACTGCAAACTGCCAAACCATACCTCATTAAGGATGCTTTTCAGTCATCCACCTGGAACTCTTTGTCTCTTCAATTATTGGGTGTAAGATGTGTCACCCTCATTAGTAAAAAGAGAAAGGTGGATGGTTGATAATACACGGAATTGCTCTGGTAATTTAAAAAATGGTATAAGAACCCTTTTAGACACAGCATATGAATTTACACAGACAAGACAGATGGCTGCAAAGATGAGAAAAGCTTTGAGCTAATAATGACGTGTTAATGTGCTTGTTTAGCAGGCATAATATTTACCATGTTCACCATCTTAGTTTAGTGTTGTAGCATGCTAACACTTGCCAATTAGCATTAAATTCAAAGCATTGAGGAAATGGAAATATCATTAGTTATGCAGGTATGTGTTCACAAACTGGATTGCTAGGAAACATAAAAAGGTGACCAAATAGTGGTTCTACATGAAAACTCAATAATTAGATTGTTGAAATATTTCTCTCGAAACCAAAAATGTCAAGTGAAATTGAGGGGTCAAGCTATTAGGATGCATCCTGTGGGCACCTGTCTTTAACAAATTTCATGCCATCCATCCTTTTAGATAGTTCAGATTTTTCAGTCTGCACCAATTTGGGGACTGACCAACAGACTGACATTGGCAGCCTTAAAGTCACACTGCTAGTGTGTCTAAAAATAACTCACAACATCAATGTAATAATATTTGTTTTCTTAACACAACCAAAAAATACCTCACTGTTTTGAGTAAATGACCTTGATCTTGTAAATATTAGGCATTTATCCCATTATCTCTAGAAAATAAATCTTTATTTTCCAGTGATGAAAAGTTTATCCATATAGAATTGTACCGGTTGGGGACAGTGTAAAGTTTCTGAAGCTCAAAGATTCATTATCATTACATTCATCAACAAAGTACATGTTCAAAAATGATAATACTTGCTTATATGTAAGCATGAGTCACTTGATCCAAAAAAGGGGAAATGAACATCTAGTAACCTGTTAGAGAGGCTCATTAATGAGGTATGTTAAGTCTGTTAAGTGTCTGTAATTACAACATCAGCAAACATAGTTTAAAAGTTCCCTTTAAAAATGGCTGTGCTAAGGTAATAACAGAAGTACTCTTCCACAGAAGGTAGAAATGACTTTCATCTTCGTTCCATGTAACTGTGGATGGACTTGTTAAAAACTCCCAGGAAGAAATCTGCATCTTCCATTGTGATGCACATGGGTGGTTTAATACGGAACGTCTGAAATGGTGAGAAAAAACGAAAACGAGAGAAGGGATTATGAAGTACCAGAGATACTGATTAACAGGACAACGTCTGAGGTCAGGCCAGGCTCTCTATTCTGACAGATACTGATGGCAGAGCATGCACTTCTGTCTGGAAAATATACTGATCAGCCACAACGTTAAAACCGGTTACCGATTGTAATATAGTGGCTGTATATATACAGTGTATATCTATATATATATATACAGATTTATATAGATAGATATTCAAGATTCGCTTTAAATAAATACTGTTTCTCATCAGCCACAATAAAAACAAGCTAAAAACGCTTAAGAACAGTGCAACACATTAAAAGACACAATATGTTAGCAGCAGGTGAAAGGTGGAAAAGGGAATGTCCTTTGTAAAGTGCATTTGTTGAAATTGATATAGATATAGATAAGAATAAAGATATAGATATAGAAACACACACACACACACACACACACACACACAGGCACAGTTGGTCCAAACATTCACAAAAATTCAGCCTTTTGGACCCACTGTATAGATAACCACACAGTACATATCTATACTGTTGTGTTTTTTCACCACAAGCTGACCAAGCAAATAGAATCAACTGACAGAGGGGACAGACAGTGAGTGCTGTTACCTGTCCATACACTCCTCCTTTCCCTATCAGGACTCCCATGTCCTTGACGTCCTCAAAGATCTCATTCATTGCCTCAGGAGACAGCGGGTCTCTGCTGACCTGAGAATGATGGAGAAAAGGTGAAAGGATGCTTGAGGCAGGGTGTGTTAAAGTTATGATAGGAATTGAAGGAGCTAACTTAAATAGGGAACCAAAGTATTATGACCAATCACAGATGACGCAAATAACGTTGATATATTAAATGGTAAGTAAACAATCAGTTCTCATAGTCAACATGTTGGATGTGGGGGAAATGGGCAGGTCTATGGGCAGGTCTTGTGGAGTGCTCCCAGTCAGCGGTGGTGAGTACCTACTATCAGTGGTCTTAGAAGAGACAGACCAGACAAACCATGACATGGCATCAGAGTGTTGGGGGATGTGCTAGAACTTAATTAATTAATTAAAAAATATATATATACATTTTTTTTATATATCATTTTTTATGTATCATTTATATATCATTTTTTTAGATTTTTCTGAAGTGTTTACTCAATTTGACATTCATTTTTGAAGCTATGTTTTGTGTTAGCTTAACATACTTTCAGTCAGTTTTAGTAAATGTTGACATTTGACTGTTTTTTACCTCCTGCTATTACATTTACCATGTGTTTCCTATAGGTCATTATAAATTTTGATATACTTCTGCTTGCTACTTTACATATTGTGATGTGTACTGCCTATACATGCAGCCCTTACAGCCGAGAAAATTCCAGTGTTCTTAGCTGAAATAAAGCCATTTTTGGTATTAGAGAGGCTAGAATCCTCCTACCTAAATTACTGGCACAACAGCCACAAACACTTTAAAATTATGTAGTGTTGCAAAATTGCCACACAAATTATGATGACATCTGCCAAATCCAGGAAAACTACCTTAGAAAAGAAAAAGATTGGCCAGAATAAAATACCGAACAACACTAATACAGCAACATATTTGCCAAGCAGCACCATAATTTGCTCAAAAGTAAAACATTTCACATTTTACTCCCTGGCACTTTACTCCTATTTCATCAAAGGTTTCTGTACTGACTCCTCCCTTTACTGATCCTTTTCAAATACATTTTCTGCCAGTGTTAACAGACTAAAAGAAGATGCATGTCAGAACTTCAGTCAGTGGTACATGCAGTCCAGCTGAGATTATTTTGTTCATATTTAGAGATGGTCACTGCTGCTCTGGCTAATGGTTAACTGGGGCACTGCTGAACCATGCCCCCGGGAGGCACAGCACAGACACACATGTTGGACAAGCATGTGAGGAAAGGTGAGTGTCACTGCTGTTACAAACTCAATACCTTGTCTTTGACCATTTCCACACCGATCTGCAGGCCTTTTCCACGGACGTCACCGATAATCTCATATTTGTCTCTGAGTTTTGCCAGTTCTGTCATCAGATAGGTGCCCACATGAAGACTGTTCTGCTGCAAGCCGTCCTCTTTAATAGTCTGTTAAATAACAGAGTAAGTCAAGTTTAAGTTATAATTCAGTGTGCTTCAATAATTATGTTTAAGTTTTAGTTTTCACATGTAGTTCCATTAAAAAGAAGAAGTAAATTGGATTTTGACCAAAGTGAGCTCTCTTGTGCTGAAAAACAGGACTCATGTAGAGAGAGAAGATGAATTCTTACATCAAGCACTGATGAAGCGACAGCACATGCCACAGGATTTCCTCCAAAGGTGTTGAAGTGAACCCCCTTGGCGAATGATGCAGCAATTTCTGGAAAACACATGAACAAACAAACTATCAACTCGACCCACTGCTGCTTTGAATTAAAATCTCATCCAAAAAAATATTTCCTGAGACTACATGCATTACAAATGAGCTTTTGAAGTATCAGAGTGTTTTGTTTTCATTTTTTTTAACTTGATAGAAATGTCACCAAGTACAATTTTGGAATGTCATAGAAAAAAAAAAATCAGTGGGGGCTTTTAGTCAAGTAATTGTGCTTCCAAAGGTTACAATTTGGTGAATAAAGTGCGCATCAGATGGTGATGAATTACCTAAAAGTAACTAAATACTATCAATCATTGCTTTGAGTTTCTTTAATGGTATGGGCCCCAACTCTCACAAAGTTGTATGATTCATCCCTATCTTGAAAAAATAGGAGGCCATCTCATCTCTTCCTGTCATCTTCTCAAATTAAACTAACAATACATGATGATTTGGCTGTATTCTATCTGTTTTAAAACAAAAACAAGCAGATTTTCAAGCAAGGATTTGTGTCTTACAGTACTATCTTACCTGGTGTTGTAACAACAGCTCCCATTGGGAATCCATTACCAATGCCCTTCGCCATTGTAACCATATCGGGAATGACATCATGCCCTTCAAAACCCCAAAAGTGGTTTCCTGTTCGCCCAAATCCAGTCTGCACCTGTTGGGCACAAAGCAGATGATTATGTTTATTTATATTTTTATACAGAAATGCTTAGGAGATGGAAATGTACTAAAAGACACAATGTGAGTCCATTAGTACTTAACCTTAGAAAGCTGTGCCTTGTGGCATTTGCTTCAAATGCTTTTCTCTTAGGAATAACATAACAACTTTGTCATGGAACTGTAGCTTACACATGCAGAAATCTTATCTTTCAAGATGAGTAATTCTGTCAAGATAAGTAATAAGCCAACTCACCTCAAACATTGACTAGTTCCCTGGGCAGTAATTGTTTTACTTTTCTTAAAGTTTGAATGATCAATATTTTTTGTTCACAATGGTTTAAATGAGTATGTGCACTGTGAAAGGATTTGTTCATAGGGACAAACCTGCAGAGAAGTATCATCTAACTCTGGTGTTCAAGTGTCTATTTGTTTTTTAGCTGGCATCTTTATCGTTTGGTTAAGTCTCATTGCTCTTTTAACCTAACTTCCAGCAGCTGCAAGCCGCTGTTTTTAGCAAAGAAGCTCTAAATCCCACTGTAAACTACCTGTCCGGCAGGTGATGTTTTCACAGGAACACAAGACAGTTATAGATGGAGGTTGTTCCTTAGATGAAGGTTGGTCTTTGTCATCCGTTTACTTTTCTTAAAGCTGCAGTGATCAATGTTTTTATATTAACTATGGTTCAAATGACTATGTGCACTGTTAATAGTGACAAACAAATGAATGATAATCACTGTAATTATATTCAAAGTAAATGTATTTGTTTCAGACTTTCACTATCAGTGCTATCAACACATAAGGTCAGTTCCAACATAGAAAAGAAGGCAGATAGCAACAACAATTAGGGCCAAGAGAGCTCATCCTGTCAGTATTTTGGTATTTCTTTATCATAAATCCAAGTACAATTCTCACAGGTCTCCAGTATTGTTGTTTTAATCGGATTAGTGCCTCAAATCCCTTTAACGACCATCTTATGACCTTACGAAATAGCTATTTATAAATGCAGCTGTTAAAACCTCAAAGTGTTCATACAAGTACAGGCTCCAATTTTTTTTAACATCAGATCTGTTAATCCAATTAGAAAATGTAGTATTTTTGAATGAATCTATTGTTTGACAAAAAAAAAAAATGAATCTAAAAATATTACAAATATTTGAAAAAATATAAATCTAACCTCATCAGCAATGCAGAGCCCTCCTCTCTCTCTCACAAGTTTATAAGCCTCCTTGAGGTAGTTCTTAGGGTACTGCACAGCTCCTCCGACTCCCTGCATAAACCAAATACATTCACATCCTCATCGTCTTATCTGAAATAGCACAAGCACTTGGAGAAAACAATAAACAAGGATGTCATGATAACAAATTACTGATCTGACTTTTCTGATTTAAGCTGAATGTACTCAATAAGCGTACTTCTGTATATACTTGCAAACAATATATAAATGTGATACATTAAAAAATTGTAATACTCAATTTTGCAAAACAAATCAGGGACATACATGGTTATGAGTGGCATTTATAATTCCAAGACTACATTTCTCATTTCTCAATACTCTAATATGGAATATGGTACCTGAATGGGCTCCCCAAAGAAAGCAGCAATTCGAGTTGGGACACTAGTAGCTAATGTCTCTCTGAGCTGTCCTATGTATTCTTCATTTGCCATGCAATGACCTGTTGGATAACAAAAGTCCTTTATATCGAACTACTACAGACCTTAGCTTGTGTATACAACTGGGAAATTCCAAAAATAATGCTTATGTTCATTTGAAAGCTATGGGTTTAACAAGGATTCTCTATATTATTTTTCATCTCTCCATAAACTATTATCATGAGAAAATGCTCATTTTACTATATGGCTCCCAGTTAATGAATGATAAGTTAAAACTTACTAAAACTAGTTACAGTGTGAAACACTTTTTAAAAAGAAATTTGATTGTTTAATGGGATCAAGAATGTTTTGAAACAATATTGTATTTTATAAATTAAGATAAAGCTGTGATAAATACCATGATATTAATTTTCGACATCTTTCCTACCACTACAACAATAAACCCTGCTACTGTGTACTTTATTATACTAAATAAGAGCAGGGTTGTTACTGACTGATATTGATATATTTCAGCATTACAGTTGTTTGTTTTGTATAAACAGTCATTTCCAGTTAATACGCTACCACTCTGACCATTTCTGGATAGATTCTTTAACTGACTGACACACTATATAACTAAAACTCCTGAAAATGGTTAAAGGTTAAAGGTTAAATGTTAAGTAGGTAAATGATCAACAGTAGGAGACTTTGAACTTTATACAAGCAATTCTAGAGTTTTTGCACCAAAATGACCTGTATTACCCTCATGACTTTTGGTCAGATTTTATAGAAGGGAATACATTTTGTGTACTGAAATTTCTGTAAAAACAGATAATTTAACTAGAAAACACATCCCTTTAAGCAGTTGTGGATGTCTGAAATAAAAATGAACAAACGATATAATATATTTTACACCTTCGATAAAGACAGGACAATCAAAAACCAAGCATTGATGCAAAACCTCAAGAGTGAGTCTTTGTTTATCACTGGCATGAACACAACACATTAAATTAAAGAACAGTTAATGTTTTGTAGGAATATTGCAAAAGGGATTGTAATGCTTAATCTGACAACTGTCTTGGTTTTTCTATTTACTGTATGAGAACAGCGTGAGTGTGTTGAGCCATGCGTGCATGTGTTTGTGTACCTTGGGCACAGCTACACTCTCTGATGGTCTGCACAGGAGAGTCCCTGCAGTGGCTTCCTCCCCATGGACCTCTGAACACATCAGGACACATGGTCTGTTTATTGGGCAGAAACCTAATCAGCCGGGTCAATCTGACAGCAGCAGTCACTCATAATTACCACAGCACATAGGAACATCATGAAATTTATTCACCTGTATCTTTCAGAGGAATTTATGGAATCAATGCAAAAACAGAGGAAAACAGATCTGTTTACTGAAAAAAGTTGTGAAATTCAATTTCTTCAACTAATGCATATAACACAAGCACTGAATAGGCAGAGAGCACACAAAAAAATGTTTGCAGTAACATCTAATTCACTCCAACGCACTTCGAGCTTAGACACTCATTGCTTGGAACATCTGCCTGGAATAGCAGCAATTTTTCAGACAGATGCTTTCTGAGTAGTTTGTGTGTGTGTGTGTGTGTGTGTGTGTGTGTGTGTGAGTGTGTGATTGCTCTGTCTACTTTTAATTAGGGGTATACACTAATTGGGATAATTAAATTTCACTTTTTCTTTTAGCACAACAAAGCTTTCTTCTGTGATATGTTTATTTATAACACTTGCATCTGTCCATTTATATGAACAGATTATATATTCAACTTCATTAAATTTGAAATTATAATATACATTGTGAATTATATTGCTTTTCTTATAATATTGCATTGTAATACAGACATGTATACATACATTTGTGCAGCCTAAACCATTGGCAATGGGATATTTATATGCTGCATTGGAAGTCAGACCCATGGTCTGTGGGCTGCCACCATGGTATGACCCTCTGGAACAAAAAATCATCAAAAACGTCTGAACATTTAGGTTGTCCGAAAGTCTTCTTTACAATCAAGCCATCATGTTAGAAAATCTGTGACATACTGAATGAATATGAGAATACTGACTAGGAGCTGGAATCATCAACCTTGCAATCTGTTGTTTACACAAACTCTGTGATTCTAATGCTCTATTTTTGTCCTAATAGAATCTTGAATTAACGGGGGAAAAATAACTTACTGCAAAACCGATAAAAAAGTGATTTTCCAGGCTAACAATAAATGTAATCAGTGCCTGTGAAATTTAGTCTTTACCCTTATAAAAAGTCATGTTATTTAAGTCTTATGTAATGTCAAGTAATACTATTAAAATTTACAGTTTGATATATTTTTTACATATTTATGTAGCACTGAAGGATGTCCAAGGAGGTCCATCCACTGAGAGTTCATAAAGACTTGACTACCTGAAAGTGATGATATCAAAGTTGCCTGTGTGGAGACGAGCCATCAACATAGCCAGGTCATTGGCTTCTGAGCCGCTGTTGGTCAGATATATCACCTGGACAGGGGAAAATAGAGCACCAAACATTTTAATTTTAGCCTATGTATTGATCTAGGCTCCTGCCCCCTGCTGATCTAAATAAATATCACTCACAATACCTTAAGAGGATCTGGTAAGTGGGAAGCTAGTTTCTCACAATACTCATGGAGAGGAGGGTAGACATAGATGTTAGTAGTATGCCACAGTCTCTTCAACTGGTGCTCTGCGGCTGCTGTTACTTTCCTGTACACATAAACATAAGAAATCAAATACAGATAACACCAGAGAGCAGTCATTTCTTTTAGTACAAACTATATATCAGAATAAGGTATACTAGCACTGTGTGAGACAAAAAAGAAAAAATAGACCTTACGGGTGGCAATGGCCCACGCTGACAGTTGCTACACCAGCAAACAGGTCCAGATAACGCTTCCCATCCACATCCCACAGCCACTGCATGTATCCCTGATGGATGAACACTGGTTTCTTATAGTAGGTAACTTTCATGGTCATTGGGTTGCAGTTGTGCCTGCGTATCTCCATCATCCTCTCTTTGGTCATACCCTAGACAGTGAAAAATGCACAGAATAAGAGTTTCAGTAAATCAGGTTTATCCATTTGTTTTCCTTTACTGTACTGTATACATGGAGCAGGTTGCTTTTACCTTGTATTCCTCTGGTGTGAAATTGCATTGGGGCATCTCTGGGATTTCTGTGGATGAGTATCTTAACTCTGATTTCTGACATAATGCACCTGTGAAACAATTACAATTGAAGTTTAGTTAGTGAGCTAAAAGAAAAAGTTCTGACTTTGTTACTGGCCTGAGGCTGGTCAACATCTCTTTGGCATTTGTAGAGCCATTTTACCCAGAGGTCTTACAACTCTCATCTTTCTTTCCAAACCCCATCATCTACAGACAGACATACATTTGATGTATAAATTTTTAATATGTCTTGATGCTTTTTATTGTCTTCGTTAAATTAAGAATTTTGTTGCTAGCAGGTAATCAGTTTAAAACCTAGCTGACACTTACACATTATGGCACATTAAGTTAACCTTTGACCTCATATTGCGCAAAACAGGATCAAATGCTGCCTGTTTACTCTTGGTTGTAAAATGTGAGGTAGAGGGAGCTCTGGTCTAAATGGGTTCTATTCAAAACATATTATCAGAGCAAAACCACATGTTGTATTTTACCCCTTGTAGAAACATTTAAAATGCACAGAGAAGGGGCAATTATGTTAAGATCCAGATAGCATGTGCTTAATCATTCCCTCTTACTATGCTGCCTGCATCTAACCAGTCCTGTTTTAAATTAGTCTGCATAATATGATTAAAAGTATTGTACTGCAATTACTATTTTACCATCTTGTGCTGCACTTTAAGCTGATGTAGTCACTCATATTTTGATGTCACCATATCACATATACCATGTTTGAATAATGTGCCATACACGTACATGTAAGATAGACAGAGCTGCCAATTTATTAGGTTCCCCTAACTGACACTAATGCAGTATTTAATACAACTTGCCCTACAAGGAATCGTAACTTCATGATTAATGTTCAGTGTTTGTAGAAACTGTTTTAAAGAGGTGTTGATTCAACTATATCATCATTTGTTGAACTGAACTGCTTTATACAGAGGGGTGTTGCTGCGATTTTGACCAATGGATATAAAAGGGGTTGGAAGACATAATAATAACAACAACACCTGTTAGGTTAACGTGACAAACACGCACAGCTGAAATCAAACCTCCCAAATACGGTTTCTAGAAGAAGTGAACATAACAAATAGAGCTGGATCGATCAGTTAATCATCAGTCATTCGGTCAGCTAATACTTTTCTCATTTTTTTTTAAAGGAATAAAAAATATCCCCACGTTTTCAGCTTCTCGGATGTTTTGGGAAATAGTCACCACGTGCTCTGCGCCGTCGCGCCTGACGTGTCTTCACTATTTTTCGACGTCTCGTACCAAACGATTAATCGAACCGGATTAATCGATACGGAGACGAATCGTGAGTCGCGGCCTCAGTCGAAACTAAATGAAGGAGTATGGAGTTAGATTTGCATTATTTTTTTTTGCCCAGTTGCACCCAGTGATCTGTTTTTTTGCGTTTAACTAAGCTAGTCAACGTTAACTTTGTGGACTGATCGTCGTCAGTTTGGGCTCCGGCCGGACTATATCTTACCTTCGGTGAAGTTGGCAGCATTTTTAAACACGTAAAAGCTTATAAACAACTTCCCACATTAACCTTAAATAACATATAACCCCCTGCACATGTTCTTTAACCCGCACCAAGAGACCAGGCCCCGCTAAAGTCGTCGGTAGTTCTGGATTTGGTTCGTCTCCATGGTAACTCACCACTCGCCGAGCGGAACTCGGCCAAACCGGCGCGACGGCGGGTCTGTCCGGTTAAAACCGCACAGCGGCCGCTCAGACGCGACGCGAGTTTATACATGCCGGGGACGGGCCTGTCCCAGCTCCCCAGATTCACGGCGGCGGGCTCGCTTCAGGCTTCTCTCCCTCCGTTTGAGAGGCGTCTCGGCCCGGCGGTGAGCGGGCGGCCGATGACCCCCCCGGCCCCGGACCCGGACCCGGCCCCGGCCCCGGCCCCGCCGCCGCCGACGGCGTGAGCCCCCCGCGGCGACGTCACGGGAGGCGTGAGCACGTACACGGATCCTCCCCACCACAAGCTACTCGATCGATGATGAGTTGATGATGATCCCACGCAACACAAACAACAACAAAAAAAATGCACAGATGAATAATACTTTTTTCTTTCTTGTCGTTTTGTTTAACGAGTGTGAACCAGGTACAGCCATGCATCTGTTTTTGTCGTTGCCCCTCTTCGTTTGTGCATGGATGCAAAAGATTTCCTCCGAGTTTGTTGGGCCCCTATTGACTCCCACAGTACGCTGCAGTACTTCAACCTGAAAGGATTAGTTAAATAATCTATTAGTTTACTGTAAGAAAATAACCTGAAAACATTTGAGTGAGTGATTGAGCAAAAAAAAGCAATGAATGTTTGTTAGTTTCGCAGTTTTTTTTGTGACAGTGAACTCAACATCAAGTCATTATTATTATTATTATTATTATTATTATTATTATTATTATTACTATTATTATCATTGTTTCGGTCAGACCAAAAAAGGTGAGAATCTTAACTTGGGCCTCATTGAAATATGATGGTATTCCTCATTCTTTACTGCCATTTTATGGACTAATGAATATTTATAATATTGAAGAACGAAATTGTCAAAGAATGATAACGAAAATAATTGTTGGTTGCAACCTTACACTGTTCCTGTGATGAAATAATATTACCTTGCCCATGGTTTTCCATCAATTCTGTTAATTACTCGATACAGAAAATGAAAACAATTTGACAAAACAAACTTTACAGAAAATGATTTTAAAAATTTTAGATCTTAAAACTATACTTTGACTCAGGGCACCTCTAAAGGACAGGGGCCACTAGATGGAGGATGGAGAAACCATCATAGTTAATATTCTACTTCAGTAGTATAAATTTCAAACAAATCCTAGATTTTTCAGTCATTTATTTGTATTTTTTTTTACTTGTAGTTTACCCTTTGTTTTGCCCTTTTCTGTTTAAAAACAGTGACAATTGCAGCATGTTTTTTGCCTAATTATTGATAACAAATAGGTAACAATAACAAGCACATACATTTGAATATACTTCTTGGAATTATATAGAGTCCAATAAAAATCAACATTCCATTACTGTATATTGTAAATTTATTACAAGAATGACTTGTTTATGGCAAACTGTCTGAAAAGATTTAAGTGCTGTTTCAAACTGCATTTTGTGTATTGTTGGTTGACTGTTTATAAAGCTATACATGAGTACATATACATGCAAAAGGAAAAAAAAAAAAGGTCACACACAGCATTACCTCTGTTAAACAACAGAGACGGAGTGATTTAAGGTTAGTGTTGTACATGGCCATCAGTATCATGACACTATTTCCTGAATCCCAAAAACTAAAAATTCCTTTTAGAAATAATCTTTTTTCAAATTTACCTCTTAACCGATCAAAGCTTTAATAAATACATATACACAAAATACTCTCCGAATGAAATATAGAGCAACAAATTCCCACTTTCTCAGTTTTCTTTTTCTTGACACGATATCTGTATGTTTTAGTGTGTGTGTGTCTGTGTGTGTGTGTGTGTGTGTGTGTCTGTGTGTGTGTGTGTGTGTGTGCGTGTGTGTATATAAATACATGCATATGTTTATGTGTGTGTTTGTTGGATCCAGCAAACAGCTTTAAAATGAGGTGTTTTGCATGGAGTGGAGCAAATTTGTACATAAATAAACTGAAACATATTAAAAACATCTGATGTTTGAGCACCCTGCAATTTTCATTTCACACAAATAACTTTAAATTGATACTCACACCAGAATACATCAGTTCTCGGAGTGAAATACATATCACGCACGCACACACACACACACACACACACACACACACACACACACACACACACACACAGAAATATATATACATATATACATATATATATATACATGCATACATACATATATACACACACACATATATATATACACACACATACAGATACATATACATATATATATATATATATATATATATATATATATATATAATGACAGCATGTAGGATCACAAAATTTTGCAAAATTTTGTCAGTCAATCATATTATTTGATTGACAAATATTCACATCATTTGTTTTTTTGGGTTATTAACAGACAGTGTAACTGCAGTGAAAAGCAATCTCTTTACATGAGATAAAAAATAAATAACGTTAAATCTGTGACAGAAGAAAAAAATAGTCTTTGTAACCATCAAGTGTTAGTGTCTTTTTTCTAGTCCCGGCTTAAAACAGGTCTTGCAATGTCCCAGACCTGCCAGTCGGGCTTATGGAGCACCTAGTAAGTGGATGTCGTGAACATCGTGGCAGTGTCAACATAACCACTCGGTGCCAGGGCCATTGCGTCCTGGACTGGAGTGACAGAGTGAATGCATACTGTAGGCTTCTGGTTAGTGGTAATGATGGACGATGCATAGCAGCTCTCTGTCACTCCATCAGTCTCCTGGTTCTCACAGGGGCACCTGGCCACCTCTTCTTCCATCACCTCTCTCTGGAGCAGAAGCATGTTGCCACTGTCCACCCCCTTCACTTTGCTGTAGTCCTCCCCGTGGTGCACATGGGGGCAGCTGTCGCTACAGCCACGGCCTTGCGCAACGGGCTGGAGGAGCACCATGTCCTCCTCGTTGACCCTCTGGACTTCAACGTACTCAGTGGGCCGGGGAGCAGGCGACTGCGGACCAACAGGTGCTTGTTTGTGGCCAGTGCCGGAGATGCTGACATCGCTGTGGGTCTGGAGTTTCCGACGGGTCTGCATCCCGGGGTGGCACAAATCAGACTGCTTGTTGCCCAAGCCGAATTCCCAGTAGCTCGGTCCGAGAGCGTCCTTGGTGCTATGGCTGGGCTGGGAAAGGTATAAGGACGCGGACCCTGGGGGGAACAGGCTGTCTGAGAGGCAGTGCTGTTTGACCTTCTCGAGCGAGCTCGTCTGGCCCAGTGTGCTTGAGCTGTACTGCGGCAGTGGAGAAAACACAGAAGGCCAGGTCTTCACCCTTCCACTGGACATGTCAGGGCTAACCATGTCTTCATGAGCATAGGTCAACGTGTCTTCATCCCAGTCTTTCTGGCGCCTCTGTGCCTTCTTTTCCGTTGGACTTTCTTCCTGATCTGTTCGCCTCTCTTCTTCCTTTGCCTCTCCACACTTATCCATCAGCAGAGTGTGGCTGTCGCAGCTGCCCCGGCCGGAGTCACTGTCAGACGTGGAGCCCTCAGATTTGAGGTGACTATCATCTAGATTCTTGCTTACCACCAGCATGCGCTCCTGCTCCTCAGGGACATAGACCTCTAAGTACTCCACCAGCAAGTCCTCATAATTGGAGGACGAGGTTGGGGGGAAATCAGACACCACCAGTGCGCTGAGGACCTCTTCAGACTTGCCATTCTACACACAAGAGAGGAAAATTGTTCAGATACAGAAAAGTAGTTATGCAACATTTGTTCAGCAAGAAGTCATTTTTCTTACTTAAATATGAATATTTGATTAAGGTAGTTATTGCATGCATCAAAACATTGTTTGATATGCTGCTGCTTTACCTTCAGAAGCTGCTTATCAAATCCTTTGATTTTAGGACCAGGGACTGGTGGAAGAAGACAATGCTTCAGACTTTTTCACATGAAAAAAAAAAGGGTTTGAAAGTCAGGGCTTGTGAGCAGCAGATGAAAATGAATCAATATCAAATGAAAATGCTTATTACTTCGCTTGCTGTAAGCCATTAAAGCCCACAGTGACAGGAGTTACGTAAGAACTTTTATTATTTATCACAACCTAAGTATCACATTATCTCAAGATTTTAGATTTTTCTTTATCTTGCAAAAATAAAATTACAAGGTAATTGACATTAATGAAAATAAAGGGCGATATCAATAACTGTAACAAAGAACAATAACCTTTTGAGATGCCAGCTTTAAAATTTTGAAAAAATTGACTTTTTCTTCAGTAAATACTCGAATATCACACTATTAAATTAACCGTTTACCCTGTGAATGTGCCCACAAAGTTGTAATCAGATCACTTTCCTAATAAACTAATGAAAACTCATAAATTTGAATGAGGTATTTCTGTGATCACAACAAAGAAATGATAAGTATCCCTTCATAGCAAACTACTAAAGTTGTTATCTCTGAATAATTTGCTTAAAAAATGAATATGAGCACTGCAAATGAGCACCGTTTTATTTTGAGGTCAAAGGATAGTTAAGTCACGGTCTCAAAGAAAAATGTTAGATATCTTAATCTAATGCTGAGGATGTGGTCTTAAAAATAAAGAGCCTAAAAATACAGCTGCTCTGGGCGTCAATACATTAAACAACGTCTGACCAAACAAATGGTTTAAGGAATTATTGATCCCTTTCTTACCTGTGGCTGTTCATGTGTAACAGCCATGTAAGGATGAGGAAGATGAAGGCAGAAAAGACTGTAATGAGGATCCACACTGACTTCTCTCGATGGAAATCTGTAACAACATAAGATCATAAACATAAAAACATAAGCACTTGAACACAACATGCAACCATGTATTGACTCATTATCTGTTTCTTCCTATGGTGGTTACTATTATGGGATATTAAAGGTGTTTAATGCATAATTACATAATCATCCTGCTTTTATCCCTTTAGCTGTTAGTTAAATGAATGGCTCACATTTTTGGAAATATGCTTGATGAGAAGATTGATACCACTTTCACATCAGTGTATTTAGTATGGGGCTTGAGTTAGGATATGGCTATTTTAGCATGGAGAGTGGACACAGGGGGAACAGCAAACCCAGTTGTGTACTGAGGAAACAAGTACATCTACCAGCACGTCTAAAGATTACGTATTGACATGTTATGCTGTGTTTGTTTACCCCACCACCACTTTAGCAAGTCTCGGCCATGTATAAAGGGATAGACTGCTGAGATGTCCTATAAAACTGAGTCTGTACAGCAGCTTTGTCCCCTCTGTCCTCCTGTATGCTGCCGAGACTTGGGAGCTCTCCTTGGACCTGGAGGACATCTGTATTCCTTCGACGGCAGCCATCTGTAGAGGATAGAGGACCCGAGGTGGTACCATAGGGTGATACCATGCAAATCCACCAGTTTCAGCAATTACCAGGGCTAGATGGCTGCAGCTGTTTTGACTAGATCACCACGACGGCAGGGGGTTGGGACTCAAGATACATCACAGACTGGGGAATGGCCCTGAACTGTGCGGCAGGTAGGACGCAGATGTTTGCTTCGACAATCCAGCGGAACACGAGCATATTGTGTTTTGAATGGATTAAACAAATGAGATATAAGACATGGGAGCGGTATCGATATTCTCATCCAACTCTTGGCGAAAAAGAGAAAAAGCACATTTCCCAAAATGTTGAACTACTCCTCCAATACATGCATCGTATCTTTTATAAAACATATGTTACAGTGTAGAATTGAAATGTACTGTGGATAACTTTCTTACAGTCAGGAACTTTGATGTGGGAGGTAGAACTCCATTCACTCCAAAAGCCATGATCAGGCTTACAGCGAACCTGGACGTGGTATGTACCACCTGACCGCAGACTGAAAATGTTAAACATCTTCTGTTGGCCAGCAAGGTGCATCTGGAAATATAACACATGCAATCCAGTCAGTCCTTCGAGCTGTCAATATATAGACTGTAAATCTTCTATAGAATGATCTATAAAATAAGATTTCATTAGATTTTCGTGAGGAAAGGAATCAGACACATCCCCCGGGGGGAAACTAGCATCCTGTCAATATCCACTAGGAGGTCAGAGGTTAAGGATGACTGCAGTACAGCACCCGGGGCTTAACCAGTCTCCTGGAGCCAGTTCACTAACCATCACTTAACATTTGATAGACAATTTAACCACTGGGTGAGTGACGAGTGACGAGCTGCGCACCTCCCAGTCATCTTCTCCCTCCAACTTGACGCGGAGCTCGTAGATGAGAGTGATCCAACCGGAGCGTGTGTCGGCCTTATGCGGCGGTTCCCATGACACCCGGAGGAAGGGCCAGCCCTTGTCCTCCATTACAGTCACCGTCACCTTCTCTGGAGGATTAGGCTTGACTGGAGAGGGAGAGAGAAAATTTGAATGAGAGAGGGTGTGTTTTTGTGCGTGTCAGTGTGTGAGGGAGGAGGGGAATGAGACTTCTATTGGATCATAATTTTTCACACGGAAAACAAAACAGGAGCCAACCGTGACCGTGTAAGGCATTAGGCTAAACAGATTCTTCCCAGAGTTCCGCGTGTTTGATGACATGGCCGAGATAAATGTTAATGTCTGGGCTTTTAAGTTACCATCTTCAAGACACACAGTTGACAATTATGAGGAAAAGGACATAGATACTGCTTAGAGCTGATAAACTAATCGGGTCAGTACAACCTTTTGTCAAGTCTTTTGTCCCTATATCCAGGTCAGACCACTGATTTGCACATCAGGGCCTGCTGCAGAGCACTCTCAGATAAGCAGCTTCAAGGACAAGCTGGCTACTTTAAGCCTTTTAGTTCTATGACTTTACATCCTTTATGGATATTTCATGAGCCAAACAACTCGCTTTTGTATCTACGAACATGACAACATGGGACTAATTCCATACCTCATGCAATATTTACATATCGTTACATAATATAAAAAGCATCTCCCCAGTATATATATTTAATCAGATGTCTTTATTCAGTAAATGAAAGAAAAACAATGGAATTAATCTACATTTTTCTTGTCAGCACATTCCATGTTTCTCAATACACAGTGTCTGTGTCTGTAACCCTTAAGTCCTATTTGTACTTTTGGGATACTAACACATTAATAAAAAAAATACAAAAAGTAATTTCCAAAAAACAGTTGGACACTGCAGATTTTTGAAAATCTCACTCAAAGAGTAAGAGTCGATTTGGTTCTAGGGTGCTGTCAGCAGGATGGTGAATGTGGGTTTGAAACAAAATAAACTACGGGGTCAGCCAGTGCAAGACTGTGACACTTCACATGTTATCAATAGTTTTTGGCCAAAGGCTGTAATGTGTGGGACAGACTAATAAACTGTATAAGGCTCGGGATAAACAGGAAACACTTGTTATACTTATCTTTTAAATCCTTCACTTTCAATTACATTTATTTTTTTATTATAACCAACCTTTATTTAGCAGGCCGAAAGAACATTTTTTCAATTTCACATTCAGTGAGCAGGTACAGCTGGGGGGAGGGTTAGTTCACTTGGAGAGCATTAGCCTCAGTGTAAATCAAGTGTGTCACTGATCAGCTGTGTGAGTGTTTATTAGAATAAGCTCGTGGGGAAACTGTGTTTGAACATCATGCTAAACCATGAAAAGATATACGAAAAAAAAAGTAGCACACATTCCCTCACCAATGTAGACCACGTCTATATCCACGGGGTCGGAGAAGGTGCTGCCTAGTGCGTTGGTGGCCACCACAGTGATGTTGTAGTTGACCCAGATGGACGTATCGTTCTTGTTAAAGAAGCAGGAGTTCTTCCCGGCTGTGTGGTAGTCGGGACACTCGTACACTGTCTCGGAGCTGCAGGAAAGGCAGGGGAATGGCATGTAATTCCATGTGCATATATTTATATCAGAAATTGCATTGTTGGATTTCTGAAGAACAGCATGTATTCTGAAAGCTTTCGTTCTTTAAACTTTGTGTGTTTGTGTGTGTGTGTTTGGGGCAAGATAAAAGTTTTTCTGAATTACAGGCTGGTAGGGGAGAAAAAGTTATGAGCCATTTGCTTCTACTACTTTGCTTAAGATTGCGTCGACTCGAGTATGTTTTGTTTTTAAGAAAACACTGAGCACTGGGCTACTGCAGACACTTGGGTTCAACTCCCTGTAGACCTGGGCGCTTTAATGAACACAGTTGGGAGGTATATGCTTGGAAAGCGAAGGAACATGTCATTTTTGGAATAGCAGAGACCAGAGCCAATTTCCGTCACAGAAACTGTTCAGCAGGGAGTAGATCTCGGAAAGATAGTTTGAGCTTCTGCATGCATTACGCTCACCCAGTGGTTATGCTCCCTGCTGTGGAGTGAAAGAAAGCATCTGGCGACCTCACTCGTATTGGAGTCGGAGGATGGTGTATGTTAGTCTACAACCTCCCCAGGCCCGATGGCAGGGGGGAGGCAATGACACGAAAAATTCACAATGGCTTTATTTAAGAGAAAGTTGGGAACAAAACTGCTCCCAGACATACTGCTGCTTTGACTCATGTGTATCATGTTGAACAGCACTTGTATCTTAACTAAAGTGAATTTATTATGGCTGCACATGGTTATGAAACTGAACGCAGAATGGAAAGCAACACAGAATGGGAGAGGTACAAGGACAAAATAGGTCATAACAGTGTCTGAAGCATTATAAAGGAATAGTGGGAATAAACACAATGTATTGTGCTCTGCATTATTAAAAAAAAGGATGATGTTGGTTAAAACAGAAGCAGCGTGTGTCTGTGAGTTATTACAAAGTGTTTCGGAAGACGATGGCATCATCTGACTTCCTGGACAGAAGACAAACCTGCTGTTGAACAGACAGTGGTAGTTTCTGACTGTGGGGTTTTCATGAGCACTAATGAGGTTAAATGAAAAATACTGGTATTATACTAGAAATGTTAATTCAATAACAAGCTCTCTTATCCTAATGGTATGCCCTAATCATTTTAGTTTTTTTACAAATGTGAGACAAAGAATGGCAAAGAGTTGTGGAGTTATGCGGAGCGGATGCTAATTTAGAAAATTAAATTAGTTCTTTTGGTTAAATTACTGGCGGGATTTCTCTCTAATATCTGTTAAACTGAAGCTGACTCAGACGGAAGTTTTAGGCAGCTGCTGGAAGGGGGCAATCTCACACAACTGATGCAACAGTATCATACAGAATCTGCGATAAGATAGACAGCCAGAAAACAATAGGCCATTGCCATTATCAAATTGGTACAATAATGCTCTTTAAGCACATTTTTCCACTTCCTTTGATTCACATGACTGTATATCCTGGTATTGTTAATCTTTCTGCAACAAAGTCCTCCGCTGAGAAGCATTTGTTTGATCATTATTTTACTTTTCTTAAGGATGTTTAGAGACCTTGTCTCTCAAGGTGGTACTGCAGTGTATAATTAGACACTGAGCTAACTTAGAGGAATACACTGTGGAAACACACAAGGAATGAGCATAACTGAGAGTCAACTATTATATTGTCTCACTACAATAGAAAGTGTATCATGCACTACAGGGGACTGATCACTTTTCCAAACATCTCTGCGATTGTTTTCTGAGCGGCGGGCTGCGTCTGTGTTTCTGTCACTATCAGCTCTGCCTGCTATGAATCCGGAGAAGAACAGACATAACTTACAAAACCTGACTAAGAAAATAGTTAATATAATATCACTCGTCCAAATCAAAATTTATGTAAAAAGCTCAAACACAACGCTCAAGTGTGTTTCAATGACCTCTTGCACTTTTCCACTGATACTGGATATTAAAAGCCAAAGATATGTCTATACTGACATTTCATACAAATCATTACATCACTATGACATGGTGTAAGCGGTAATGGACTATTGATCATACTGTAGTCGAACTGCATTAGTGTCAACTACAGTGCTGCAAGACATAGGCAGTATTTTAAATATTAACTATTTTTCATTGTTTCCTGTGGAGTTAAAGTTCACTTAATTCTTGTTTGTGTCTTTCTTGTCTACATTTTTTTCAAAAAGGAATAGTTCATAGGTTTATTGCCGAGAGTCAGATGAGAAGATTAACACCAATCTCTAATGGCAGCCTGGAGATAGTTAGACTAATGGTGCCCCTACTGGCACCTATGAAACTTACTGGTGTAAAAATGTCACATTTTTTATGGGAGGTTGTGCGCTAGACTTTTCTTGGCTGGAAGCAGCCCTCGTCACCTTGAGGGCTTTAAACCAAATGTAGGTCCTGGCTGTGGCTCCATATACAACAGACAGATATGAGAGTGGCATCATTCCCCGAATCTGAGCAAGAAAGTGAATACATGTACTACCCAAAATGTCACACTATGCGTGTTATGGTTTTTCACACTTCACAGTACTAATCTTATCCACCTCTCCATACTCTTAGTATGTGAAGAGTCTGTATCTGCTCTGGCACCTCACCTTCATTCTTCTGAATATGCACCACAGTTTCATTCACTATTCCTATGCAACCTTGCAGAATGAGTAAATGAAGCTTTGTAGGTGAACATAAATGCTCGATTTACCTTCTCTCCCTCTTTGCATCTACGTCAGTTCATTATCAGCCTTGCACACTTTTAAAAGCAACGGGCACAACCAGAGCCACATAACTCTCTGCAATCTTTATCCTCTTACACCTGTCTGCTGCCCTCTGTGCCACACACCACAAGGTAGACTGCTCACGAACACCCATGCTGACATTGTGACTGCGAACACAACCAAAGCTATACTGCTTTACTGATTCTATGCTCTATTCCTCTTCTTCTCACATCAATACTGATGTGATGTCCTCATCCTTGCTGATTTATATATACAGCTCCTAAGTCTGTATGAGATGGAACCAGCTCCTCCACCCTTGACCTCTCTCTTGATGATGAACATGCAGGTGACAGCTAAGAATCCATCTGTGTCCAAAACAGGCATTACAACATCCAGAAATCAACAGAACTGAAGTGAATGTGTTTCTGCATGAAACTGGGAACCACTCACTTTTCCTTGCGATAGTACAGGGCGTAGGTAGTAGGCAGTCCCCCGTCAGAGCCCGGCTCCCACCAGCAGGTGAAGGTTTCTTTTTCAGGAGAACGACATCTGGTCAGTGCGGGCTTCCCTGGCGGGCTAAAGCCTATAGACAAACAGGAATGATTAAAAAGAGGAAATAACAGTAAATACACCCTTTTTAGGGTGTAATCTAGTATTACAAAGTATAACAAAGCTTTGATGTGAGCTGTGTGGATGATGTGTAATACACTACAAAAATATCTGCAGCTAAATAACTAAATAAATGACTAAATAATGTCTGTACTCGTTGCTAGAAAATTAAGAAAATACTGAGGACTGCGTTTCAAGCCTAGGTGCTTCCAAACACTTACGCGTTCCCTTTGCATGTGGCGTGAAGAATAGCAGCAACAACAGCAGGACAGCTTCCACAGCTTTCTTCATCATGGCACCACAAAGCCTTGGCTGTTGGATGGAGAGCAAAAAAAAAGGAAAAAAAGAGTGAGGATAGGGGAACTGTATGATCTTGACTCTTCACAAATCACAAATCATAAATCCACAAAGCCTGATGCCGTCCAACACAACAGCAGAAGTGCAGGTCTCGTATTAAGTTGCGACATGTTTTCCTGATTTCTTACTAAAACATCCTGACACTGAAACATGTGTGCAATAGCAAAATTCATTTAAATCCCCCGAAGACATAATTAGGAAGCGACAACATAAAAGGATGTCATCCGCATGTGAACAGTTACATAGAGAAGAGAAAAAAACCCCAAACTAGAATACTGGATACTTTACCGCTGAGGTAAAGAGTAATCTATGCTTAGAAAACATTTCAGCAGTGATACAGAAGAGATGTAAAAATCAAAAAGTCTGACAGAATTTCTAAATGAATCTTGTAATTCAACTTACAGAAAGCCTATGTCCTGAACAGTCACGATAAGTATTAAAACGACTGAATACAGAACAGTGAATGTGATGACACATTCACTGTTCACATTCACTGAAAAAAAAAATCTTCTACAGAGAATGTATGCTGTTTCACTAAGGATTAAAAAACATCCTCTCCGTTTCTGACTACGTCTACCAGCTGGCCCATGCAGCATAACTGATTGCATAACCTGAGCTAGGGCTTTTGCCTCAACGACACAGACACACATGGCAGACGGCTGGTTTGCCTCGCTGCCAGCCAGCCAGACTCCCGTTCGCATGACTTGGAAATCTGCATTTCCCTAGCCATATGCAGATGTCTGAGTTATCACTCTGCATGACCCCTTATCTCTGCACCCAGGGGAAAGACGGGGATCGAATAATAGGAGGAGAGATGATGTAGAGGTGAAATAAAAGGGAGAACTAAATGATGTTGCATCGGTAAAAAACTGAAAGCTGGCAGAGAGCAGTTCCGCTCACATGCCCTCTTCCTTTCAACAGAGACCTCTTGACCTGCTCTTGTCCTTCACAGCTAGGAAAAACCTGTCTGTTCAAACTATGAACAGATGGATTTAATATTCTCAGAATGCTCAAGAATGTTTTTAATAAAATTTATTTGAGTCTAAATTAATCTTATTATATGGGAATAACTACAAAATCTGCCCCCCCCCCAAACGGATACTCTTAAAAACATTGTGCCAAAAACGAAAATGGCAATCAGATGGAAAACAAGCCAGGCATCTGACAAAATGTTTTTGGTGCATCTCAATTTGCTTCTTATTTGCATTTGACAAGACAGAACAATGATATGCTTTAAAATAAATAAGTAAATAAATAAATTAAATAAATATATGCATGCTCATGTGTAACATAGTGGGGCACGAGAGCGTCCTTCCAATGAATGTTTTTTTTTTTGTTTTTTTTTCATGCACATTATGTTTAAAGCATTAACAGTGAGGTGAGCTTGGGTGGAAACATTGGCGCACAACAATAAAAAACATGGAGAGTATGTGATAATTCTAAGAACAAAAGTGTTAACACAACACCATGGGTGAAATATCACAATAAACACAGGTTTCACCTTACAAAGACTTCTCACTTACTGAACACTTTGAAATGAAACACTGGTCAAGGTGTGTGCGAACAAGGTGTGTTCGTATATGTCTAGTGGTATGCTAACTTAAACGGAACTTACAGTTATGTTGCTGCTAAAATACCTGCGAGAGTAGAGAAGGTAGCTTGTTTTAAGACTTCTATAATATCATAAAGACTCTCAGCAAGTGACTGCTATCAGCTCTTCATTATGGTGCCTTAATTTCAATAACGTCACCATGATCTGATAATTGGCATTAAGGTCAAGGCACTGGATTAGCCTCCTGCTGCATATAGCCTTCTTACGTAACCAGCAGCCCAAAACTGAATAAGCTGCTAAGCTGGGAAAGTGCTGGCCAATAGTGTGAAGCGCTTCCCTCAAAGATAATAATGGTCTGACAGTTAAATTTAAACTATGCTATATGGATTCTCTGCAGGAGTACATATTCTATTTACAAAACAAAGAAAGAAAAGAAGTCTCAGTTTTAAATCGGGAGCATTCGGCCTCAGTCTTACGCCCGTATGTCCTTTCACACTTGTGTTCATGATAGAAATCAAATGTGCTTCTAGCTGCTTACTTGCTGACCTACTGCTTCACAGTTGCACATAGATCAAAAATGGTGGCCTTATGTATTACACTGTTAAAATCACAGGTATGCACTTGAGAAAACCTGCACCATCTGTACATAAATAACTACCCTTAATGTCATATATCTCAGGCTCTGAAAAAATAAAGCATGGCTGTTTTGCCTTTAGGTGAATAAAAAACAGTGAGATGAATATTTGATAAATACAGTACACTAGTTGTGGCATTATTTCCAAACACCTTGTGAAGAGTTCAATGTATGAAAAATATCAGACATGAGTTGGTCAGGTCATCATGGGGCCAAGACCTATATTCAGATGAGCAAATATGAATCATTTAAGGTTTGTGTTCGTCAGTGGCCTCTCGATTTCTTGAAGTGAGGAGAGGATGTGTCAAAAGACAGGTTGAGTTAGAATGTTAGCAGCGAAGCAAGGCAAATTTCCTGAGGCATGGTTGTACAGCAGCCTACCTTTGCAAAGGTGATTAATAAGAAATGTTTTTTTCTCATGAGTGGTCACAACAATCTGAGGAGCACTGACCGACACGGTTGAGCAAAGTGAGGTTACAGCAGCCCTTTTTCTAAGAACCTGGTTCTCTATTCTGGAGGTTAAAGAGAGCAAGGACACAAAGTACACAATGTATCCTAAATGATTTTCTACACTATTGACATGCAGCGCAAATAAAAAAGCTAATGGGACTGTTTATACACCAAATCATACTTGATTTAAAGACAGAAAATAACGTCTCCCATCCCTAAGGACATAGGCACTCTGTTGTAGCCATGGAAGCTTCAGTGTATGGACACAGAGGTAGTGACAGTGACTTATGACATTTCATCAGCTATGGCTTTACAGTGAAGAATGCATAATCGCAAAGCAGATTGGCTGCTTGACATGGCCTGACAGAAATGTGTTTCACAAAAGTTTTTGAAGTGATAAGTGGACCTCTTATCAGAAAATATAGATATTCTACATCCCAATCTGTGAATTTGACCATGAACTGTTGTTTGGGTGAAGGAATATGTAAAACAAATACCAGGAATAATTTAAAATGCTCACATATAAGAACCTTGTCCTGTACTCTTGCTTAGACTGGAAGAGACTAAACACTTCCCAGTAACTTAAACAAACCGGTTTGATCACCAGCACCAATGCCCTTCTAGGAACTTTTTTGCCCCCTCATAGGCGTAGTCAAGGTTTGACAGCAACAGAAAGCAAGACTTAGAACTTGAAGTTGCTGAGTAAATTTCATGGAAAAGAAGCTGCTCCCATGGAGATGAGCACGTGATTTCAATGACCCAATGGCCCTTGATCTATTTACACCCTCAACATACACACTAGTGATGTTATTTTGTCCATGTTGCACTTTATTTTGTTTTTCTCTGTTTAGTACATTCAAATAGTGAAGAGTAATGAACAGTAAAGATTCTAGTGGATTCTAGTGTGGATTTAGACTTTTATTTTTGTTTTACTCCATCATTAGTAAGTACTACCCCAATATGGGAACATAAAGAATCAGTATCCTCAATATTTGTACACCTAAAAACTGCAGTAGAATGATAACAATATATGTCCTAGTTAAATATCAATTGATATTTTCATGAGTAGCTTAATATACTATATTATACTTAATTCTCCATCTTTTTTCATAGAATAATCTTTCTCCTTATGTGTAAGGTTCAAGGTAGTATTAGCTGCACAGACGGGACTGGAAGTACACAGGAATGAACCTGAAAGTACAACATGACACAAATTATGCATACAAACACACTCACACACACACACACACATACAGGCACAGAGTGCACAAATATAGCAACACTTACATACAAACAGTCATCTGCCTTTCATATTTAAACTGCATTCTAAGATGATAAAGAGTACATTTATAACAAGAATAAAGCTGTCATCATACTTGTCTTGTGACAGCATCAAATACATTATAGCTCCCATTAGCTACATACAGTAAATACATAGAAAGTCATAAGAATCAGAATTTTTGTGAACCACAAACCCTGTGATTCCCATTTCAGCACTGTTCCAGCTACAGTAAGAACAGCACTACTGGGTTCTGTGTTTAGGAGCGAGAAGTAACATTCCTATAGTACAGATGTGATTTTGAAAGTGGCTTACGGTTGTAAAAGTGACACATTAGCCTGCTTGAGCAATAATTGCTTATTTTCATACGTGAAATCATTGAACATCTGATTTCGCCTGACACAGCTGGGATGTACAGGATAGATTTTACGTAGGGGGCTCTGCCAGAAATTAATTGCAGCTGCAGGCACGCGTTTCTCTGATTGTTGGCGTTATGACATCCCAACTCACCTCTATCTGGTTTGTCCTTATCAAATGGAAACACTGGGTTAAATAGCTGGTCTGCGCTTGAAACGTGGGAAAAGGTGAGAGGGAAGAATGAGGTCTTCTTTTGTCCCTTTTGTACGGCATCATTCTCGAGGTTGAGAACGGAATTCATTAACATGAGTCACCACCTATTTTGGTGCCAATTATTATGTGTTTCACAGCAACAGCTTCCACCAGAGCACCAACCATATATATCATAAATGTTGATATAATGTCAATCTAGCCTGCAGGTTCGCTTCCAGCCAATTCTGATGATACCTATCATATAATATGGGCTGGGTTTACATATAAGCCTGTACAGATAGTCACAGTACACCTTCTGTTCTGTTATATCAAATTAACCTTTGTTATTTATGTTTTCAATAGGAGTAACAAAAGGCCAAAACCAGCGCTGCCTTCCTGATCATACTGTAAAGCCCTTTTCAGAACTATAACTTTAGATGTGAATAATCCATTAATATTCACAATTTATCATTTCAAAATGTAGGTACAAGTAATGTATTGCTTTAAAACATTGACATTTTTCAACACTCCTGGACTAGATAGATTATATTCAGGTTGTGTGACCCCATAATTACATCTGTAGTTAGCATGCAATGCCCAACCCTGACTATATAAAGCCCCGGTACATGACTAACAGCGGAAAGAGTCAGTAAGCTGCAGGCACCTAACAATTTAATCCAGTATTGAGTTGATTAGCTTGGTGCTATAAGGGCCAATGGCCCCTTTCAATTCTGCCTAGTTAGACCAAAGGCCAATAGGCAAGCAGAGGAGGAGCAGATCACATTAAACCGCTGACACCCCAGCATCATCATCCTCCTAAGCTGAAGGAAATAACCTGCCAATCAGTGAGCTGTCAACCAGGGAACAATTACACAGACATGCTCCTCTTCCCTGACACTGACCACGGAAGACGCCACATACGTGTGTAAACCGAATCAGAGTTAAGTTGTTGTTGGCGTCGGTTGGCATTTCTGATGTCTGATGGAAAAATGAAATAGTCCCCCTGTGGAAATGTGACAAAGATTTAATTGGCTATGGACAAAAATCACTTCACTGACTGACTCACATAACCTGACAACCTTCCATCAGTCTCTCCATCCAAAAAAAAACCCTAAAAAATGAATAACACTACTGCTTGGGCCTGTAACAACAAGCATCAAGTGAGAGTTTTGGTCACCCCCCTTTTTTTTTTTATTTACCATATTGTGGTTTTATGGTTGTTGTGGGAAAAAGCAAGTTTCCCTTTACCACGCAAAGACACACACACACACACACACAAACACACAGGCAAGCAACAGGCAAAGATTATAAAGGCAATCACAATAATGACAGCATGGTCATAAACAACTCTGACCCTGCTGAGCTACCGTCCATCGTCCGCAGCTGGACAGGACGCGCAGAACCACCGCCGAGCGCAGTAAACTCTGCATGATCCCCGCCTCTCGGTTCACAGGAGCCCCGGTCCTGATGATAACAGCGCGTACTCAGAAGTGGATCTGCGACTTACCAGCAGATGACAGGAGTTTTGAGTCTGTCCCAGCGGGCCTCGGCCGTGGTGAGTCCGCCGCCGGCTCCCAGAAGAGCGGACTTACCGGCTTGTATAACTGGTTTACCAGGATGACAGGACACAAGGGCACTATGCATTACCAACCGACCCGGGGCAGCTTAGCCGTCCCGTCAGCGAAGAAATCGCTACATCCACTCACCGAGCGCCTATGAGCCTCCGAGGCGGGCGGGGTCGAGGAGCCCGGCCTCCGTGTAAACCCCGCCCACGGTTGAGGTCGCCCGAGAGAGACGTGACTTGCTGGGCGATTATAGCGTCCAGGAGAAGTTCCTCAAAGGCGTAGCAACTGGGGGGCAGAGTGCAGTGAACATTAAAGTTGTCTAATGTCAAATCCTGTCATGCAGATTGGTTTGTTTTGTGTCTGCTCAACTTGCTTTAAATTACATAATACTCCACGTCTCTGTATGTTAAATACGTAGCAGGTCTGTTATACTGACAGGAATGTGAAACTTTTCCCTTTCTGCTGTGTTTATATATATTTATATGTATATATATATATATATATATATATATATATATATATATATATATATATATGTATGTATATGTGTGTGTATATATATATATATATATATATATATGTGTGTGTGTGTGTGTGTGTGTGTGTGTGTGTGTATATATGTGTGTGTGTGTGTGTGTGTGTGTGTGTGTGTGTGTGTGTGTGTATATACCATGGTATCCTGGCTTTCTCTGCAAAACCATAAAAAGTCACCTCTCATCAAGAATGAGGAAGCACAAGCACAGCACACGGTGCCTGTTTGCTGCTACCTTAGTGACCTGTCCTCACTCGACGTATGAACAAATACCATAAAACAGGTTGTGACAATCAGAACACCGTGACCCGATGTTTATTCTTTCAATGGGAACTGTCAAAATGGTAAGGTCTCCCAGTTTCTGACGCCCCCCCCCTCTCCCTCCCCTGGCCTCCCTGCACAGTCTATTCCTGACTCGCTCGCCCTTATTTTTTCACAAAAGCGAGTTTATCTCTACTTAAATTGATTGATAAGAACAGATTAATATACTCCTTGAGTTTTTTTTTTAATTTGATAAAAGAAAATAGTACCATATCATACGTGTGGAGACACGCAAATCCTCTGATAGAAGGGTACAGCTGTACTGTGTCTGACTACTTATATGACGGGATGTAACCCTGAACATGATGTTCCCTTTGGCAAAACTGTATGTATCTCTATGTTTGTCTCTGTCTGATATCAAGAAAATAGTCTTTGCCCTGAAGAGACCTAAAACAAAGTGGAAAAAGGATATCTTTCTGAGATTCTGTATGAACACCATCTGAAGGTGTACAAAAAACACAAGCCGCCTCTATAGATACACACTGTGTAGGCTGTAGAAGATCACAAATTTTCACTCTCAGAAATTCACAAAGGTCAATGTATTTCGAAGTGCACATTCATTTAGAAGGGAATCCAGGCAGCTGGGAGAATACAGGAGTGGAAAAGAAACAGATTCCTTCATGGGTTTGGTCTCTGTATTAGATCATTGACTCCCCAAACCAAATGTCCTCTTTTGCTCATTGTGTTCACTTTCTGGGAAGTAACACCTGCAGAGACAGATACATATACACATATGCATTCGTATCAAACATTAGGCCTGAGAGAGTGGAAGTTGATCAAAAGTGAAAATGGTAGGAAAAGCAAAAAATGAAAAGAGTCATGTAAAGTTTCTTTAGATTGCAAAAACTGCCTCAAGATTTGAACTCACCTCAAACACCACATAGGATTTCAGGCAGTAATGCATCCATGCCTTGTACACTCCAGTTCTTTCTTCCCTCCCTCTATCACCTAGTGGGATTTGGCCACCTGGGGAAACACCATGGGATTGTCTCTGTAAAGCATCTTTACCTTGATGGAACCTTTGTATCTTTTAATTAAATAATTAAATCAAATTAAGTCAGTTAATTCTTGTATTCAATTTGCCCAAGATGCACTTGTTAAGAAATTTACAAATCTGAGACTTTATTCATAATCACTTCCTGCTACTCCTCCTCCAGTCTTGGTTAACATGATATTTTTTGATATTAATCCTTTCCTCAAAGGTTCCATTTCATGTTATCAGCTCTGAAATGTCCTATATACTTGATGTATTATTTATTCTTTTACTTATTTATCATTTGTCCCTATACTTGTATTGCTGTTCCTAACATCTTCTCTTGGTATCATTACTTCTTCTGCCAATGCTTTCTTTTATTTCATATATCCAGTCATTCATTTGAGGGTTCATGTACAATATTATTGTGGTTTTTTGTTGAAATTACACAAATAAATCATATATTAAAAAAAACTGTTATATTGTATTTGTCTTTGTTAAAGTCATAATAAAGGCAAGTTTGAGCTCGGGATACTCTCTTAGTGTGAGATAGCCTCTCTTGTCTGTAATATTTCAAGAGCTGCTCTATGCATTTTTTATGCATATGAAGTCTATGATGGATGAACGCAAAAAAATGTCTCTAGCGTCTTTAAAAAAAATAATAATAGAAGATATTTATTCTGATGTTTGTGGTTGGTTCATCTATAGGCGTTAATGCATACTGCCATGAATGTCTGTAATAGATGTGCCCATTTGTGAATAGACATGGCAAAATTCTGGTTTAAAACAAGCGTTTGGGCAGAGTGAATGATGGCCTTGTATCAAGGGTGGCTTGGGAAATCTCTGGCCCTCCCCCTTTTCAGCTCTACTTAGGAGCAATAATGTTATATAATATGGCCATCTGCTCTTCACATTGATTTAAAAGTCCCATTATGCGACATAGCCATGGCGGATGCCAGTGAACTTCTGAGCAAGGACGCGCTTGATGGTTGCCCTAAATAACTACGTGCGAGATTTCCATTGCCATTTATTAAAAAATTATAAAAATTGAAATCATATTTTTCTCAGCTGATACACGTTTGGACGTTGGGGCTTGAGATGCTGGGATGTCGTCGTGCGCGTCCGTGCTCGCCCCGTGATGCTGGCGGACCGAGGCGCGACCCGCGTCCAGTGGTGAAGGACCGAGTTCGGCCTCCTCTTCAATAAAACACGCACCAGCGTGTAACTTGGGTTTGGGTCGGTCCGAAATTTGCTCTCTCTCTCCCTCCCTCCCTCTCTCTCTCTCTCCCTCTCTCTCTCCCTCTCTCTCTCTCTCCCTCTCTCTCTCCCTCTACCCCACCTCTGTCTCCCTCTCACCCTCTGCGTGATTACTGGACATGCGGAATCGTTCCAGGGCCAAACCGGGACAAACAGTCAGGTGGTCGCGACTATTGTGACATCTGGCGGCGACTTGGCGAAACTGGTTTGACTGATTCCACCCAACCAAGCGAAACCAGACCCCCCCCCCAAAGCTATGGAATAAACAGTATATTGGGAATTATATCCTTCTTTATTGATCGAGAATTTACATTTGTCTGGGGACTGAGGAGAATCTTCCACAATCTTGCAACACCAAACGTTTTTGTTATTGAATGGCTTATAAACGATCAATACAGAATAGCAAAGGCTTTAATAACAGTTAATAAAGCCATTAATTGCAGTTTATTAACCACTGTAAATGGTACGCTCTCAGAAAGGGGTGGTAAATATCCAAATAATTACATAAACGTATTAAGGTTTTAGCTAACAAATGACAATAATAGTAATACACATGCATTGTGTCTTTTAACACTCATATTCATTCATTTGCATTGCCTACTCTCATTAAGGCCATGCACCGCTGTTATTAATCTATATATTTATATTTATATATATTTATACTATAGCATCAGCTGTGAATGTCGAGCTGAGGAAAGCGGGAATCAATTCGGTTTCTCCCGGTCAATCCTCCAAACTTCTGCCACTGCATCGACCTAAATTCGTGATGCGGATCAGTATTTTGATCTCGGGCTCATCTGGTTCGTACCCGGGCGTCCGGCCCGTGACTGGCTGTCCGCCACAAGCCCCGCCCCCCGACACGGACCGGCCGAAAAGCAAATACCGGAGCGAGTCGCCGCCTTTAACGGCACCGGTTAGCTGAAAATGGAGATGTTGTATATTCAATAGATACCAAATATATCGTGAAGGTGTTTTGACTTGGTTACTTTCTGAGATAAAGGCTCGAACATCTTGAAGAAGGAATTTTCTCTCCCACACACACACAAACACACATGAGCATACACACATAGGCAAACGCGCACACACCTCAGCGCCACGCCCTCCGCGTATTTTATTGGCCGCCGAGGAGCTCCGGGGAATAATTCACGCACGTGATTGGTCGCCGTCAGCGTCAATCATATCAGATCGGCGCGGGATTGGTCGAGGCGTTAGGAGGAAGTAAAGTGTCACACCGTTTCGGGGGGGGGTTAAGCTCGGAGTTGACAAAAGCTGCCTGTCTCAGTCGAAACAATTTTTCTAGTACAGTTTTTGTTTTTGTTTTGTTTTTTTAAAAAATTTACAAGTCGTGTCCTGGACGGACCACGCTGGCGAGGTTATACGTTATCCGGCTGAGACACCTAACGGCAAGGACTCGGTCTCACTGTGGACTTAATCACCACCGAACGGCAATAAGGGGAAAGTGGGACTTTATTGTTCAAGGCTAGCTAGCTAGCTCCGCTAAGCGGCTTGTTTTTGTGTGCATAGCTCGGACTTCGGGATATATGGCTGCGAATTACGAGCCAATATATGGGCTTTCAGAAGATGAGGTAAGGTCTGAATCCAAACGGAGCTTTGCTATGCGGACGGTCGCCTCACGGGCGGGTGTCTCTCACGCAGTCGGAGGTAGCCAACGCGAACGTTAGCCGAAGCTAACGAGCCCTCACCCACGGTTACATTCCGTAGTAACGTTCATGCAGCTGCCAACATCCCGGTCCGGTAGTTTATTCACTTTGGTTTCGGTAAAGAATGCAGCACCAGGTCTGGCACGCTTAACGGCATCGCTGCAGCTTATGTTTGAATCGATGTATGAACGACTCGTACTCGGCTAGTAATTCAGACTGCTACGTTAAAAAAAAAAAATGGTTAATTCCCCGAGCTGGAGGCTGGATAGCATTACGAGCAACCACCCCGTCAAACTTAAAACATCGCCTCTTGTCAGAAATCGAAGCTGTTCGATGGGGAGCTGACCACTAAACGAGTTTGAGGACCGGAGCCGAGGCGTGTGCATCTTCCCCCGTCGCATGAGGTCGATATCTGCTTGTGTGGTGAACTCCGTGCCCCTCTTGACATCCAGACTTGCATCAATAATGTAGTATGAAGTAATTCTATAAGGGAAATGCTGTTTTACACGACGGCGGGATAGTCACGAGTGAAACGTGAGGGCATAGCTGAGTGACAGGCAGAAATAATTTGCAAACCTGAGTAACCTGTCAGAATAACCAATGCGGGCAAAAATAGTGAGGCTGCAGATTTTGTGGACGATCCAGCTGGATGACTAAAAATAATATTATTGAAAATAATATTTTCATTTTCTCATTCAAGGAGGTAAATAGAGGCGTTCCCGTGATTGCTCAGTTTGTTTCAGCTTACATTTGTGGGCTGAACTTGCTATTTCAGGAGGATGCCAGGGAGAGTTGAGTGGGGCCTTTTTATGCCAGTTCAGTGGGTATGCTCCGAGCCTCTGCAGATACACTGATCATTGAACTGGCCAGTATTTGGATATGTATTCCAAAAACCTTTAAAATGTCTATTTCTGACAATTAACATATTTCATTACTAAGACCAGAATGGGTAATGATAAACTTTATTGAGCAGTCAAACTAAAGCTGCAACAATTAGTTATTTCATCGCTTTGTCAATCATCATAAATGAATCAGCATCTATTTATATATCGATAATTTATGGATATTTTAGTCCTTTTTCAGGCATTAAATTCCAAAAATTCAGTGATAGTTAGTTAGTTAAATTAAAGTGTCTTTTTCATATTTAATTGTAAACTAAATATTTAAATTGTGTTTTTGGAATTTACAGAGGGGACTATCATCACTTTTATAGGTTTCTGGTACCCTGTCTATCTGTCAGTCATTATGGACAGGAAACATGCATATAATAACATTACATTCAATGCAATACATAGAACCTTTTAAGAGGGTTGTCCAGTTTTTTGATCAACATTCACCATATTACGGAAATCAATTCAGAAGTGAAGGTTTTAAGTTTTTTGTGGGTCTACATTCCATGAGACAATGCACTTCCTGTGACTAAGAGGTAAACACTCAGTAACGCTACACCCTCTTAACAAAGCCATGGCCTAAGGTAACAGCTGGATTGCCCTAAGCTCTGACCCCCACTCTTTGCTTTGCTCCTTTCCCTAGCACTTGTCATTAGTGAATTGTGACAGAATTTGTTGTCAGGCTTGACCTAAATGTAAAACACAATCCATTTAGAAGCAGTGTCTTTTTTACTTTTAGACACATTTCAAGTTGCAATGATGGAGAGAAAAGATTTTCTACTGGAGGTGCTGTTGCAAATAGATGTATACATGCACATTAACTAACATAATGGTCATAAATCACATGAATAGTCAAAGTAAGAATGTTAGGCAAATACTTAGTCTTGCTATTTCTATATTTTGTCTGCGATATTTCAATATAGCTTATATCATCTGCCAGGTTATAAATGTTGGTGTGACTCAGGACAGAAAACATTTCTGTTACAAATCATTTCATTTCTAGGGCAGGGTTATTTACTTGAAAAAAGGCAGGGTAGTGCAGCCAGCAGCATGAAATGTTTGAAGTGGTTAGATTGTCAGGTTATGAGAAGGTTTTTTTCCAGGGGTTTGATTAAATGTTTTGATCCATCATCTCTTTCTTCTGCAGCATGAAACAAGAGTGCTACGGGTTAAGGTCATTGCAGGAATTGATCTGGCAAAGAAAGACATCATTGGAGCCAGGTGAGCATCACAAGACCCACCAAAAAACCCCCCAAATACACTATTTTCATCAAAAGGTGTCTGAGTAGTTACACTGATATACCACTTTCATGTCATCATTGCGAGAAGTGTGTAGAGTTCTGGTGACTGGAGCTGCTTAGGACACCGACGACTTTAGTTCAGGTGCACTTGTCCTGCCTTGAATACTACACATCTTTTGGCCAAACAAGGCTTATATTTTAATATTTTTCCTAGTGTTTGGAACTCTAAATATGACATTTTTTAACAACAATGTTATAACAAAAAACAGTTTGGTCAAGAATAATGATCTGTCAGGGATATTTATATATTTTGCATCATGCTGTTTGATTCAGAGGGTCTCCTGTAGTCTATCCTTTCAACCTTGGAGCACACAGTGTAATGCACTTTCACTTACAAAGACCTTGAACTTCAGGTGTTAATCAATGATTACCTACCAGCCTCTCCTCATAACCTCATAACCCGCTTCTATTACAGTTTTTCCAGATAAAGCCTATGACTAATAATTATACATACCACATACACTCTAACATTGGAAGAGACAATTGTTAAACTTAAACTTTTGTCTTATAAGGGGTCTTTGACTCATGCTGTCTGACCTCCTCTTCCCTTGTGTGATTCTGTGATGAAGTGTAACCCACTGTTTTTATAAGTTTTATATAACTTTTCACGAAATCCCTCTTTAGTTTCTTTTTTTTTCCTTCTGTCCTCCTAATTATAATTACCTACCCCTCCGATCAATTAATATTAGTCTGAGGGACTACCAGCCACTGTTGATTCAGGTATCATTTTGTTCATGTGCTAAATGAAAAAAAAACTTATGAACTTGCCTCTTCTTACTCCAGGCCAAATGCATCATTCTGTCAGTCCAGAGCTTAACTTTAAGTATAATAATTATTTTTAAAAAATTTAGATGACTGAACCCATTCATGTATTTACTGCTTTGCAGAACCTCAAACCATCATTTCTGGTGCAAATTAAGGAAGTCATAGGCTGCCATTGTTTTCATGCCATAGCTTCAATGGTACTGAGCTTTCTATTAGCTTAGATATCAAGTCAGTTATACAGGAAGAGAGTAAAGCAAATTTTAAGCTTGTCAAATAGTACTATACATAGGAATCAATATATCATTCAGTGTCTGCAGTTCTGTTGCCTTCTTCCAAATGCAGTCTCAATAACATAATTGCTTGAAATCAAATTCTTGGAAGGCGGATTTGAGAGGTGCGCTTCAATACCTGAATAGGTTTGTACGAGACATTGTAATGCAATTAATGTAGCAGTATTGCAGTAATGGAATCCCAGGAAAAATCTCAGAACGTGCTGCCTCATTGAAGATTACTGTTAAGTAGGTCCTCTGGTGATGGAGCTGATGGTGCTGTGGATTGGGGTGCAGAACCAGTGGAGGGCCTGGGGGATTACTGGTGGTGGAGGTTTGAGCTGCAGGGCAGGGAGAGGGAAATGATGGGAGCCAGGGACTGGTATCAGGGTCAAGAGAAAGAGTGGACAGAAGTCCGGAGGAGAGGAGTCAAGGGTCAGAATACGGACAATGGGTAACCAACTGAAGCAGAATAGCAACTTGCAACGAAATGAAGAGGTAGTAGTGGGTATTTGTTATAGGTATTTGCAGAGGCCTTGATTACAGTGCTGAGGTGCAGCTGGTGTGGCTCTGCTCTGACTCCTGCTCACCTGCTTCCACTCACACACACACACACACACACACACAAACACACACACACACAGACAGAGAGACAGACAGAGAGACAGACAGAGAGACAGACAGAGACAGAGACACTGTGGAAGTGACAGGAGACGTGACAGGGAAGGTTGCTGAGGCAGATGTGACAATTGCATGATACCATTCTTCAACTGTAAACTCATCAGTCCCTTCAACTGGTAAACAACAAGCTAGGGAAGGTTAATTAATAATCTAAATGTAACACCAGTCATCTAAAATACAAATTTAATTATTTTCCCCAATGCAGTCATGGAAAAACTGCATTAAAAAAAGTTCTTTTCTGGCTTGAATTGTTCCAAAATATATGAAATCTCATCTAAATGTGAACACTATTCCTACAGTACTTTATGGTAATGCGTTGTATTTGAGCTATGAGAAGGCGGCCATTGTCAAAGAAAAAGCCTGGTATGTTTAGCGCTGTGTGAGAGCTTCTCACATGCCACAGTGCATGTGTTAGCATCTTGATACCCTGCTGGCAGGACAGGTCAGCCTGGCTCAGGAGAAAACTGAACTGTAATGAAGAAACACTGAATGAGGTCTCGATGTGTGGCTACAGGAGACGGTGCTGACTTGGCAGCCTGTCCCCTCATAAGATGCTCAAACAGTGCTGGCTTGTTCTGCTCTTCTTTTTGCTCCAAAGATGTTCCTGTTGCTGCTGTATTCTGTAATACAGATGCTTTGTTCTATTGTGTTCGGCTCTGTTATTTTGGACTAAATGAAACACCCCAAGGTTTTGTTTTTGTTGTTTTTATGAGGTATTGATGGAAACTTCAGTAACTCTCATGCAAGCAAACTACAAGTGGACTGGGCTACCATTTAAATCCAGCGTCCCATGCTAGCTTTCATCTCCCACTGTTGACCTGAAGTAGCCTTTCCACCCTGAGCAGATTTTCCTTTTGATAGAGGGAAGGAGACAAGCAGAAGTCTCAGTGCAGCTGAGATACAGTAGGCCCATTATTTTTGTTTAGTCACAGCACATCACAGAACCACACAAACACACAATTAGAGGCTGTGGGGGTTCCAGGAGATGCTAATTAGCAATCAAGCGAGAGCAGTTTTGCTTGGGGTATGTTTGCAGTTTATTTTTTAAAATTTACCATTTCATCTGCCTTTTTCCTTTACTCCCTCTAAGCTGTCTCCCTCAAATGAATGTAAGTCTGTTCTCCAGCTGGCAGGCTTAATCTAATATTTGCTATATCCATACTGGAATTAGATTACTGCTTATATCATGTCTGGAGAGAGAAAAAAATACCATGGAAACTGATTATGGCCAATGAGATTTAAAACATGTTCATAGTTTTTAACTTTAATTTCTAACCTTGTGTGTAGGTTAATCTATCCAGTGCAATCAAATGTCGTTTATGAAACACATAACACTAATGTCTTGCCAAAAGCATTGGGAAAAAAATTCTTTCTTGGTGTCATTTGGGAAGATTGAAAGATGTGTTGGTGTAAAGAATTAGAAGTTGTGTCTCTGTTCTTCATGTAGCCTGCAAGCTGCTGTTTTACATACGCAATAGAGAAACACACCATCTGTTACATTGTGTTTATACAGTACACTGATTTAGGTTATCACAGGGCACACAGTAGATGAGCAGAAAAGGACAGTGAAATGGAGCTTGAATTAGACAGTTGATTGGTCTATTATTTGATTAGTAGATTGGCAGTTACTTGGATAATTAATTTAATCGAATCGATTTAATTTCTTAAAGTCATTTTTGAGAAAAATTCAAAACATTTAATGATTCAAACTTGATGATTTTAGGTTGATGTGTGAGGATTTGGTGCTTTTTTTGGTCATTCATCACTGTAAATTGAATATTTAAGGGGTTTTGGTCAGAAGAGACATTTTTCACTGTTTTATAGACCACATGATTTAAAAATAAAAAACAATACTAAATAACTATACTGTAAAACTCTGCTAACTCTAAGATATGTTTTAAATTGCAGTCTATATATATTGGAATTAGGATATATTGGCTTAATATGAAAAAATACACTATATGCACTGTGAAGTCTACACAGCTCCATTCAGAGTGATCGGATAAGGCCTGTCACGTTGTGTTTAGATCTAAGCAGGAGTCACGTAGGTTAAACACTACTACTTATCTTGGAGTTTGCAGTCCACTTAGCTCTGTTGAAGTACTTGAGCACAATCTGCTCTCAGGAGTCATATCCTTTCCATTATCCATTCAGAACTTTCACTGGAATAATAGTAGTTTTTTATTTTCTCTCCACATATCACCTGTTTTATTAAGTATAACAAAAATAGCATTATTGTGGGAAATGTAAATTTATACATATATATATATATATATATATATATATATATAATGTTATGCACCCCTTGTCAAAATCTCTGTCGCTGTGAACAGTTAAGTGAGTAGAAGATTAATTGAACTCTTCAAAAGGCATAAAGTTATAGATAAAACATTTATTCCCAACATTTTAAGTAAGATTAGTATGTTGTTTTTGTTTAATACTCGTTCAAAATGAAAAAAAGGAAAAGAACCCCATATAAAAGTTTAGGAACTTCAAGAGATTTGAGCTCTCTGATAACTTTTACCAAGGTCTCAGACCTTAATTCAGTATTTAGGGCTATGGCTTGTTCAGTCATCGTCAGGAAAGGCCAGGTGATGCAAATTTTCAAAGCTTAAATACTCTGACTTGTCCCAACAATCAGCAGCCATGAGCTCCTCTAAGCAGTGGCCTAGTGCTCTAAAAAATTAAAATAATTAATGCCCAAAAAGAAAAGAAGGCTACAAGAAGATAACAAAGGTAGCCGTTTCCTCTGTTGGTAATGTAATTAATAGGTATATTTTGGGGAAAAAGGGTGCAGAATTTCATGAAAAGAGCACCACTTCAACTATTAAGCAAGGGGACGGATCAATCATGCTTTGGGCTTGTGTTGCAGCAGGTGGCACGGGGAACATTTCACCAGAGGGAAGAATGGATTCAATTAAATACCAGCAAAATCTGGGAGCAAATTCACACTGTCTGTAAAAAGAAAAAAAAGTAAAAACTGAAGTTGAAAAGAGAATGGCTTCTTTAACAGGATAATAAGTCTAAAAACACCTCAAGATCTACAATGGACAACTTCAAGAGGTGCAGAGCTGAAGGTTTGGCCATGGCCCTCACAGTACCCAAACCTAAACACCATCGGAAATCTGTGGATAGATCTCAAAAGAGCAGTACATTCAAGGCCCAAGAATCTCTCAGAACTAGAGGGCTTTTGAGAAGAGGAATGGGCAAAAATACTTCAGACAAGAACTGAAAGACAAAAGTGTTTACAAGCTGTGATACCTGCTAAACTGGGTATTACTAAGTGCCGACCTATAAAAAGATAATTTTGATTAAAATGTTTAAGAAATGTGTCAATGCCTCTTGGAAATCAGTTAATCTTATACTTGATTGACTGTTTACAGTAACTAAAATTTTGATCAGGACTACTCAAATATAATATAATATAATATAATATATAACACCATAAAATAATATAACGTCATATAATTATAAAAGAACAAGTAAGAAATTCCTTTTGTAGGAGTGATAGCTTTTGTTAACCAGGTTTAGTTTAATTGTAAAAGGTTTTAAATAGGAATGTTCCAAGTTACTGATTTAAAAAGTCCTCTGTCAAAACATTGGATGGACTTGTGAGATGTTTTCTTCAAAGGAGATTATTGAAAGGCAATAGCCTGACACTGAACTTTGTGTGGCCTGTAGGGGCTGAGATCAGTGGAGTAATTGGTCTCCCTGGTAAATAGTGAAGCTCTGCCCCTCTATTCAGAGCCTGCTGGAGATTTGTATCCTGGCAGCACCTTCAAATTAAGCAGTCTGCTATTTGAAATGACACAGTCAACAGCACTCTGCTTACTTTTTGCACTGCTCATCTCAAAATATTTTTCAGTTTCTATTTTTAGCACTTTGCTTTGTCAATAGGACATTATAGACTTATCTCACAATACCCAAATGCAAGCAGTTTTTATCTGCTGGGTTCTTCATTTGTCTCAGATTTCAGGTGTGGAAAAAAAACACGGTTAGTCAGTTAATATGATGTTAGACTGAAAATAGGACTAATAAAGTCAGGCAAACCAGGCTGTGTATAAATACAAAATTGGGAACCTTAAAAGTTTGTCTTGGTAAAGAGTATTAAAAAAATCTAAATTTTCTGCATAATGCTCAGATGTTACCTCATAACCGTGTGTTTCTTCTTGCTAATATAAAAGTATGTTTGGTATCAGTACTGAAATTTATCTGTCCTATGTTGGGAGGAGATTTGTACCTGTGAAATTTTGGACTTTGCCACTGACCTTTTTATTTTTTATTCCTCTCTTTTATTTCTACAGTGATCCTTATGTCAAACTTTCTCTCTATGTTGCGGATGAAAACAGAGAGCTTGCCTTAGTCCAAACAAAAACCATTAAAAAGGTAAGTCCTGAGGTAAAACTGGCTTTGATCTAAGCTTCCTGTGTTCTGCAAGGACCCTTGGGTTGTCATTTAAAACGTAATGAACTTTAATGTGTTTGCACCATAGTAGATTGACCACTCCTGCCACAGTAATCTCCTCCCACGCCTGTGCCACACATTTACTGTACAGCCACTTAAACGTGACTTTGCTCACACCCCTCTTTAAGTCACGGGTTTGAGATCACAAGATCCTTCTAATCCCACCCCACCTGCACTACCACCACATTTCCTTCAAATCAAGGCAATCATGTCATCTTGAGAGAGGGAAACCACAGGAAGGCACCAGAAGGCAGTGCTTCCTTTTCCTGTTCAGGAGAGTCTAGAGGGAGACACTGGGCAAGCTTTTTTCCCCCAGTGGCCTAATTCAGGGTGGAAAACTGTACACAGCAGGGGGAGCTATTACTTCCTATTAGTGTAAACTCCATTTAGATCTTCACTTGATGTAAATTTCAAAGTCGGTTGTGATTTTGAGCAAAATGCCCATATTCATTGCCGACATTGTGGAGTCATGGGCTTATGTAGTTTCAAAATCAAGTCTAAAGAGTGCCGCACTACATATTATTCACGGCCCAAGGCTAGGATTAGTGAAAATACATAATTTGCAGGGCTGAAACTTTGATGAAACTGTCTCTGCTTCTAAGACCATTGTGCAGCCTGACTCAGCAGGCAGCTCCTTATTTCTTTTTAAATTTCTCCTTTCCTACATGTAGCTGGCAGCCAACCTTCTGCTGAAGTCAGGCGGCTCAGGCCTCCATGCAGGCAGACATATGCTGCCAGTGGCCATGCTTGTCTTATAGGATATAAATAGCTGACAATGCACTGCTATGTGGAGCAGAAAAAGAAGCATCATTCCTCGCCTCTTCTGTGGGCTCTGTGTGTCTTTAAGTGGGACACCTTTGATGGCATCTTTGTTGTTGAAGCCAAGAGTTTGCCTTGTGGCAAAATGGCACTAAATTTTATGACCAAAAATGGAAGAGCCAGTGTGAGATGAACACCAATAATTAGATGTCATCCTGAACATTTATCACACCGATATTTGGCATACTTTTATGGATATCAGTTGTCCAAAGAGATTTTGACAGTTTTTGGTGTTAAATTGTCTTATTGTCAAAGGGCACTGGGTTCATTTGTAACTCTGGTGTCTCAGCAGTTGTTTTAACAGAGATGTTATTTTATCGCTTCCATACAATGTTGTAAAGTTTTTATTAATCTGAGTGACTTGTGAAATTAAGAATTCATTGACATTCTAGTGTTTAAGTCATTTCAATCACTGAAGGAATTTTAATGAGAAGTGCCACATAGCTCCCAGTCCAATAAAACATCAAATGTGTGAGGCAGAAGAAGAGTGTGCATCCACATGCTGAGTTGATCCATCCAGAAAGTGGGTGAAAATCCTCATGGCTGTTAATCTAGGGTCTACTGCCAATCGCTGGGACATGTTGTAAGCTACAAACTTCCTCTAACAACGTAAGAGGATCATTGACGATTCCCTTTTCTCACACTAGGATTCATTTTCATACATCTCTTCTTTTTTCTATGTAAACCAATGATGACGTCTACTTTGCTTTAATACATCATTTATCTATTTTGAGTCTAACCATGTCTTTGCACTGTGTTTTAGACCCTAAATCCCAAATGGAACGAGGAATTCTACTTCAGAGTGAGTTCACATTTTAAACTTTAAGAACGACTTTGATCAATTTCCTGTCTCCCTAGTATCCATCATTACGATTGTCTGTTACTTCACTTGTTTACTTTAGAGGGATAGTGTTAGAGTTATTAATCAGGTTGTAGTTTAACTGAGAGCTGAGTCACCCCTCCTCCGCCACTGTAATCAGACAGACCATTTTAGACTTTGCAAGCTTAGCCATGTGTGTATGATTTCTCCTTGCTAGTTATTTATTAGAGTTATAGTTCAGTCCTGTTTTATAATCCTAAAACAGTCGTCCACCCTCTAGCCACAGAAGTTTGGAATTATGACGCAAAAGTGAGCAGGCAGTTATCGACCTAAGTGTTTGCATGCATGGATGACTGCTCTAACATCCCCCCTGTAATTTTGTTGCCAACACAGGTGTGTCCGCTGAATCACAGGCTACTCTTTGAGGTGTTTGATGAAAACAGATTGGTAAGACTCACACTTCATAACCTCTTACCCTTCACTCCCTGTGTTGCTTATGTCACACACTATTTTTAGCTTCAGTCTGTCATGTTTTGACAGCTCTCACCAGAAGTTGATTTATTTAGTTCCAACCACTTTGATCCCCGTGTCTCTTTTTAATTTACTTCATGTAATTTGTTTATACTGTAAATTAATTAGAAATTGTATTGTCTTGATAACATCTCCTTCCCTTTCCTCGAGCGATATTAGGCCTTCCATTAGTACTTTCTCTTTATGGTTTAGTTTTAATTATACAGGTAAAACATGATCTGCAACCAAATAAAATGTGATCATTGTAAAAAAACACTTATTTCTTTCTCATTCAGTTTCCTAGAATAGTTTTTTCTTTCATTTTACCACAGAGATCATCCTCAACCTGAATGAATTGTTGACTGTTGACTTTTATTATTGACTTTACCTGCACTCCTAATTATTCCTGTGAACTCTCTGACACACTGCCAAAGACGATTTTGCAGGATTTCAGCTCAAGCATTAGAGCAAACAAGAGAAATACATTGCCGTACACTTTGCAGAAAAGTGGACAGAGGCAATGTGTGGCTTGTGTGTGTTAGTTTCATCGCTCTCCACCAACGACTCATACATTCCTCATATGTCAAATTTCTCAGATTTCCCTCACAGGCGGGAACACTACTTCCCTTGACTAGTGAAATTAAGCCCGTTGCAGAACCTCAGTTGCCATGACAACTAGATTAAATGTCTGCACAATGTCAAATGTTACAGCATTTCAAAAACAGCACAATTAGGTCTTGATAGTCAATTCCCTCATTCTTGCTAATGTATAATGTTGGTGATTAATCCTCAGAATCAACAGAGGCATTTGAAATGTTTGTTAACATGATGAAGATATTGTTCTGTGGAAGAAGTGAAAGGCTTCCTTGGAAGGGCTTTAGGACTGCGATGATGTTTATTTTTTATGGATTCTAAGTAACTCTGGGGGTCTGGATTTGGAGATTGTTGTTTGATAAAAAACAAACAGCGGATGCAGCCCAACGCAGAATTGGTTCTCTTGGCTGGATAAGGCACATTCCGTCTGTTCTTCACTGGTTCAGGGCTACTGCTTTTGTGCATGGGGGACTGTGGTGGGAAACCGAAATATTGAAGCGTGGGCAGTGTCTTTTTGTAAAACCTCATTCTGTCGTTTTTCTGATAAACTCGTTGATTTAAATCTCATGCACATGTTACACTTCACTTCCCAGAATGTCACTTTCATGTGCGCGTTTCATGTACAGCTAAAATCAGTGCATAGATTTCTGCATGTTATTTGTGTATCTTCCACATGCCTCTGCAGGAGGGAATTGCAGGTTCTCAGCCTGCTAAGAAAAGGGCAGCTTAATTTTTCCCTAAGTACATTGGGAGCTGTCTGTTGCGGTATAGAGGAGGATGACACAAGAAAACACAGCACAGGCAGCCTCAAGCCTTGTCCTCTCCTTATATGTCTGAGGAGATGCTTTTCTGTCTCTCTCTAGGTGCATGCCAAGGCAGCTCCTCCAGCTCTGGCCTGTATTTCTTTGAAGGGGCTGCATATTCTCTTGCATCTATTAATTTATGGTTTATTTGTCAGATGAGATGAATGTTTGACTTAGCTTGTGCTATAGCATTTATGATCGATTCTGGTTTACTAATATGAACTACTACTTAAATACTGCTGCTCTAGATAAACTAAATGTCATCCAATGTAAGTGTAGGGGAATGTAGGGGAACTAAATCGAGACTCAAATGTAAGATAAAATAAAAAGCAGGAGGTTGAATAGACCTACTATACAGTGAAATGCTTTGTTAAAAACAGGCATGTTATGTCATTCGTCAAGCTGGGCTTGCTGCCATTGGACCACACATTGGCATTTTGTTTCTTTTATACAGAACATTCTCCATAACATTTTGCGCACACACATTTATTGACTGTGCCTAACACTGTATGCAGTGTGTCATCACAAAGTGTAACTGGCTGCCAAGCCACGATTTCTTCCTGCATTACAGTCTCTTCCTTTTGGCTGTTTCTCTGTCTCCAGTCAGTATCACCTTTCTCCTTGATGCCCTCTTTTCCTCGATGCAGAGCTTTGATTTTTTTTTTTGTGTGTGTGTGTGTGTATTTCCTCTCCTACTTCGTTGGTATACAATCAATGGCCTGGTTGTCAGCTGTTGTGGTGTGCTTTTTGGTACAGATCAAGTCATGCTCTGAGGGCTACAACAAGTCCAATTAGTCATAGAAGTTGGTAAAAGGCAGCCAATTTTTCGATGATGTATCTCGGAAAGGCCAAATTATTATAGGGGGCTTTGTCAGCCCTGTGCAGGGAGGCGGACAACTCCCCCGCTAACTCTGGCCTCAGGTCAAAGTAACGTAAAACCCCCATTTTCACATGCTGACACACTGGTGAATCACTTTGGTGTCTCGTAGTGTAAAGCATTCACTCATGAATGTACAGTTTGTAAGTAAAATGTTTCTCTCTGTTTTACCGTGTACTGTAACCAAATAACATGTTGCAAATGCTTAAACATCAGCGTTTCAGCATTGCAGATTAGGATGACAGCTGAGTTGTGTTTTTGGTAGTTTTTGGATGCAAACAGTGTGGCCTATAAAACCAACAGACTGTTAATAGCTGGCTGTATATAGGAGACAGCTTACATGTATTCTGTCTGAAGTAGACATGGCTATTTTTCCCCCAAAGAGGGCTGTGCTGTTTGACTTATCAAAGCTGCAATCTGTCAGATATTCTGTTCCCCACTCTGCTGCCGGTTTGCTTTCTGGTCCATTTTCAGCAACAGCTTCCTTTTGCTTCTTTATTTCTGTTTTTCAAGCGGCAAGAGGTAGATTTGTCTAGATTTGTCGTTGCATTTTTTTTTGTGTGTAACTGTTTGCTCTTACTGGTATTTAGTGGGTCATATAACAAGGAAGGAAATAGATGTCATATTGTGTGTGTTTGTTTACAGCTGATATATGGATTTTTTTTTTCTTTCCTTTTCCCTTCTTTTTCTGTGTACCCACCCTCTCCAGTGGTCTATGGTGGGATACTCAGGCACATCAGTAACAGAAGACAGGATAAGGTTATTGCCTTAAATCAATGCATTAATGAAGAGATAGTTTAGAGGATAGAGATCAAATTAACCAATAACATTTTAATATAGATAACTTTAATTATTTTTAATGATAAAGACTTCGGTGTTTTGATGAGAATAAACTGAGCTAAACCAACTCAGACAAAAGAATGAAGTGATAGGTAATGTCTAAATTAAGAGGTAAGTTACTGGGTTTAGAAGTGACCAGACTGACAGACATTTATGAGTTGTGTGGAGGTAAATAAAAGGGCGGGGATTCAAAAGAGATATTGTGAATGGAGGGAGGGATGGAGAGGGTTAAGTAGGATGTTTTTGGGGGGCCAGTTGGCACTTGAGGGCAGCATGAGCTTGTAACAGGAGGTGGAGGGGCCATTTGTAGTCACATGACAGACAGGCAACCCATCGTCACCTCGGAAACCAGGAGCGCCGGCCTCTCTTATCCAATCATGTCAGGAATGCTGGCCGTCACTCGGCTCAGGCTATTTCTGCTGTCTGTCGCTAGTGCTTGGTAGTGCTAAGAGTCTGGCATAGAGGGATCCTTCTTTTTTTTTTCCCCCTCACCCTTCCTCTCTTTAGCCTTCACTCTGCCACTCCTTTCAGTGTGTAGTGTAAAGTTGTCAGCTCTTTTCTTCAGTGGCTGTTTAGTTTTTGTGGTGTGACTTCTTTCCTCCGTACAGTTTACTGTGGGAAGGAAAGTTGTGGAAGAGATTCGGACAGGGTGGGAGGGGGGGGTAAGAGAGTGTGGAAGAAAAAAGGGGATCAGTCATCTAGCCAGCCAAAGGAGAGAAGTGGGCGACACTAAGAGACAGAGACGGGAGCCAGAGGAGAGAACCAAAGAGCTAGTCAGAGAGAAATTGAGAGGGAACGGGAGCTGTGGGACGTGAGGTGAAAATGGCACAACGTCTGCGTTTGTACTTTGGCTCAGGCCGCAGTAACACAGCCCCGGAGATACTGGAAGGAGATTCTGAGGAGCAGCAGGGAGACAATGACGTGGTCACAGCGCTCCGCATGCAGCCACCTCTGTTATCGAGGCCTTCTCAGGAGCAAGCTGTGCAGCACGTCCCTCCAAGAGCTTTTGGTTTACGCTCGGAGCCTTCGCTTAAACGCAGCTCCTCCATGTTTATACCCCAGCTTGCAGCCTACACTGACCCACGGCCCACTAAGAGCTCCTCCATGCACATCTCTCTCCAGCGTTCCAATGGATCAAGTAATGGGGATTCCAGTGGCGTTGCTGATGATGTCCCGCCACCTTGTTATACTCCACCAGGACCTGCGCCTGCCTATACTGAACCACTGATCCAAACAGATGTTCTGCAGCAGCCGCCTCCTCCATACTACAGCCCAGAAACTTTAAACTCACAAACTTATCTGACAGAGCCAAACCTGCCCAAACGCAGGGTCTTTAGTATTGGTTCAAATGGTCATGCTATGTATAGCAGAGGACAACCCGGGATCAGTGTTGGTGGTATTTGTATCCAGAGAAACTCTCCTGATGCTTCTGATATCCAGCATTTCAGAATCCTCCCTTACGGTGTTAGTGGCTGGTCTGTCCTGCAGCAGAGCTCGGACCATTGCTCAGGTGTTAATGGTGGAACACAGAGACTAGTGTTTCAGCTCCAGCCAAATCAGAACCAGGATCAGAGCCAGGGCATGCAACAGGCTGCTGCATCACAGGACGAATGCACAGATGTTGGCTTTGCAAATGCAAGAGGTAGCCGTATGGTGCGTTACCCCAGAATCCGACTGGAGAGAAGCTCATCTCACCCAAGGCTGTTGCTGGAGAATCAACATCAGCAAACTAGTGCAGATAGCCAATCTATAGAGGAGACCCAAACAGACATGGAGACACAGAGAATGGAAGCAAGAAACAGATCTAATGGTTGTACTTTCAAAATCAGTGGGGATAATCCTAGAAGGCAGCCTCATTTCAAGATATATTTTACCCCGGGTGGAGGTGGAGATCAGGATGTGAGCCTTGGCAATGAGTCGTTGAGGAATAATCCCAAGGTAAAGATTATCGTAAAAGTTTAATAGTATTCTTAGCCTTTCTCTAAAATGTTGGATGAAAAGGTTTTTTAATGGAAAGAAATTATTTTGTTTCGTATATGATAGCAAACATGTATATTGTGGCCAAATTAAGGGGAAGCAGTAGGGCTGCGGACATAACAAATGAAACATAAGCTGATTGAAATTTATGCTTTGTAACCTGTGCAAGACATGTCAGTGGTTTTCACATCTATTTTGTGAAATGGCTGGTATTTCGCTTATTCTACTCACTGAATCCAGCCCAGATGAGGAGAGGTCCACATAGTGCAGGAAGAGGGTGGCGACATTCTGGGAAGTGACGAGCATAGACACGGTCTCTGAACTAAAGCACGCACACACTGGCTTTCTTTCCTTTGACAATCACAAGCATTTGAAACGTTCTACACATCAGCCAATTCAGTCATGAAAGAAAAACAGGAACCAGCTTATGGATGAATGGATAATTTCTTCCCATGCACTTGTTGCCTTCTGTTCCACAGAAATGTGACACATAAGTTTGGTAATACCTTTAACTGCAGCCAGTGCTCTTTGAGAGTTGGCTGTTTCTATCTTTAGTCTCTTTCGAGCGTGGTTGTTGATTTTGAGAGTGGGCAGGCGGCATGTCTTCTTTGGCTCTAGGCTTGTATGGATCCGTGTCCTCGCAGCTGCTCTGTGAGTGATTAAGAACTAAGATGTCATTACAGCCCAAACAACAATCAAGCAGTTTCAAAAGCTGTATCAATGTTTCCTGAAAGCCTGAAGTCTTTTGATGTTGCTCTCATTCGCTTTTGGAAGCAAAACCAATATAAAGTTGCACTTTCATAATCATTGTCATAGCCTAATTTACCATTCACAAGCTTCTTCTTGAATCGTTCTAATTTTTATAATGAATTTTTCACCAATAGTAAGTTCCTTAACCGTTTTGCCTTCATTTTAAACTTGGAAACAAACCGAAATCACACCTGCGGCTGCAAATAAGAATAATGTTTGTAGATATTGACGTTATGGTGTTGTAATTGACTATGTTATGGTTATTCCCAGTAATTTCACATGAAGGGTTCGCCACTAAAAATCTGCAGAAAATACCTACATAGTAAACTTTCCTGTGGTTAGAGTAAACTCTTGCAGAAAACACAATTTTATGTTGAAGAAATATGTTTTCTGCTTTCCTGTCCGGTTCATCATCTCACAACCTCAATATTTTTTCTTGCAACTTCTAGATTATATTTATTAAATTTGAATTATAATGTTGGAATTACAATGAATCAAGGTTTCCTGTGGAATGTTTGACTGCTAGCAATACTATGGAGCTTTTTATTATTTATTTATTTATTTATTTATTTATTTTTGCGAGGTTCCTTGTTTGTCCCATGCAGATATATGCAGAGGCACATGCACAAGGATGACATGACGCAGTCCTGCCTGTTGTTTAACGGTATTCCTTCCATCACTGGAGGTGGTAATTTGCTAAGATACTCAATTATGTACCAAGAAAGGCAGAGTAAAAGCAGACTGCTAGGAAGAAAACATAGCTGTAAACAATGCAGGTTTTAGAATACTTGTAATGTGAAGAACGAAATGCATTCAAGAGGCTACACGCAATGTGATTTTGAGAAACACTGAATGTAAACATAACTTTTGTTGGGTTATAAAGAAAACTCAACAGGGAACCTTTATTAATGAGCAAAATTATGTACCATAGTGTACTAATTATCTGTCACAATAAGGAGATTAGATTAATTTAATTATAGCATGCCCCACTGTCTAAATATTAATCTCAAACTGTAAAATTTTAATGTGTCATGATGTTTGGTATGTGCTGGTTTGTATCGTGTGAATAACATTTCCGATGAACCAGTTATAATAACCAATCTGACCATTAATACGTGCCACAAGGATATCCAGGCTATGAAAAGCAGTTACTAATCTTGAACCCAAATGTTTTAAATGAAATATTTCGTAAAATATCTCTGTTTTGTTATATGATTGACTTGCTAATACTGGCTTTTCTCCACCCATGTATCCACAATTTTGACATATTTCAGTCATATTTTTCACGGCACATAGGCCATACTTGAATGCATTATACCCATCTCCTCTCCCTTATTTTAAAACACGTAGTGTTGTGTTACCCCAGGGCATCCCGTTTCTCATGCAACAAGGAAATCCTCATTTAGACCATAATGACAGGTCTTCCCCAACTGGTGGCCTGGAGTTGGAGTGCCCCTTTTTAAAGCCCTGCATGGGATACTACGTGTGTCTGTTTTTGTGTGTGTGTGTGCCAGCTAGACTGGCTGCAGACAGCTATGCCACTGCGCCATGCCCTCGTTACAGCCCTGCCTTGACACCCCCAAGTTTCCATTCAGAAAGAGCTCTTGCGGACCACTGAGCTGGCTATATTTACCTGAGATGGGATTGTGGATGGATGGCGGTTCTCTCTTTTTATTTTGGTCCAGTAGCATGTGAGAGGGATTCAAATTGCTATTGTTGTGAAGGGCTTTTCTCTGTTAGCTCTGATCTCTCAGAGTTGCATGGCATTGTAATTCTTTGTTGTCAGCATGGAGGCTGTTGAGTAGGTGAGACAACCTTTTCACACCTCATTGTCAGCCTGGACTTGTTCCTGGTTCCTCTATATCATAAACTCTCAGTCTGTTACCACATCTTCGTGTAGCTCCATAGCAGTTCATTACGGCTACAGTTAGCACTGCCAGTTCCTTTTCGCTTAATTTACTTTCCTAAAGTCATAAAACATCAGCAAAAAAACAACTCCTTTTTTCACTTTCATCTTTTGGTATTTGGACATGCCGATAGTTTTGGTTTTATTTTTTCCGGTCCGATACAAGTGAATGGAATTTGTATTTTGGTGCTCCCGCTATTGAAAAAAAACATTAATAATATTTAACAGCAATATCTCTTTTCACGTACAATGTCCATGAAAACTGATGATAATGTGTTATGTGGATTATTGGTGAGTAACAGGATGTTGTTTCTGAAAAGGAATTTGACTGTTGAATTTTTCAAATTTCATTTTTCATGGCTGTGAGCACTACAAAGTTAAATTGCATTCACTTACACTGTGATAGTGTTGCTGCAGAAATCCCGAACTGTCGGCATACAGCTGGAAGTATGTGAGAAGTGTTGTGATTTGGAACAAACCTTTTTGTGTTTTATTCACTAACCTTTTATGAACTAGCTATATAGTCCTCTCCCTCTTAGTCCCTCCCCCTGGCACCCTCCCTCATTGAGTGTAACCTGGCCCTTGGAGGCAGCTGCAGGCTCAACTGTGACCCTCTGATGACTCTGCAATTATATCCCTCTGCATACACATACCCACAGCTTAAAATGCTTGTTATGCTTAAGGACAGAAAACAACGGCCATGTGTCCTAGGATTACATGTGTCCCATAGGAAACTGCCATTGCTACTGCCTGCTTCATATGTTGCAAGCTACATCGTTGTTATTGTTTATATGTTCAAGGGTGGTAGCAAATTAGATTTCCAGGGCAAGATTAAATGCTCAGAGTTACTCATCAGTGCTGAAGGGCTGGTTAGCTGATTCTTTGCAACATTAATTGTAATTAAAAGCTTGCATTTGTGAAGCACTTTTCTAAACAAAGTGACAAAGTGCTTCATAAATTGACATTGTACATTACAGATCAACACATGTGAAAGAATGTAATATGATACTGTAACATACATGCTGTGTTCCACGCCGCTTTGTTGCTCTCTCCTAATTCAGATCCAGTTTATGCTTCACTGTTTTGAATTTCTTTGGAGTTATGCAAGACAAATGAATTGTCTGGTTGGTTTGGGAAATGAAAGCAGATACTGCGATAATTTACAATAGTAGTGGCTCTGGCTTTTCCAGGACGGAATAGTTTAAACTGTGTGTGTCAGTGTGTGAGTGTAGGTGGTTGGATGTGTGTGTCTGTTTATGTGCCTGTGCATTAATATCGCTGTGTTTTTACGTGACTCATTTGTAACCTTTCACCATTGAATTCCAGATCTGTTAACCATGATGGGAGTCCAGTGCACTCACTCCCCAATACTGCTTTCAGTTTTTCCATCTGACAGTCAGAGTAAAACACAAGCTTTACACTTAAACCTCACATCAGTGTGAAATACTGTACTTGAAAAGCATAGTTGTAAGAAACTACCAACCCTGCAGACCTAGAATCTGGGTGGGCTTATGTTTTACTTGTTCATACTAAATGATTTAATTTTTTTGAAATTGTAAAAATAAATTTGTTCAGATTTAAAGAAGGGCTAAGGAATAAACCAGTGGTTTTCAGCCTTTTATTCACACACAATTTGGCATTACAAAAAGGTTTTTAACACAAAAAGGACCACAAACATTACGATTCATTATCAATTCAGTTACATATAAAGGCTTCCCTAGGGTTAGTGTTGTTTAAATAACTTTGTACTGGATTGTGATGAGTCATTACTTCTATGCAGCAGTGAAGCAACTTTTACAGATCCCACAATATTTGAAATTTCTTATATAAATTTCTTGATTTTTATTATTTTTTAAAATTGTTGATGCTTTGTCTACCCATTAAGTCTCCCGATACCCACAGGAGAATCACAGCTCAAAGGGAGAAACACCGTACCACCTGAAGTATCACTTATTGTTTCAACCCAACATTTCCTGTCAAACCAGTGTCTACAAATAGACATTATTGATAGTTAATGCCTGTTGTCTAAATAAGTTGTGTCCCATACACAGGCTACTTCCAAGAATGGGCTTTTCCATCTCGGACAGGTAATCATTGCTCCCCCTGGGTGCTGCTGCAGTGCAGCTCAATTATCTGTCAATCTCCCCCCTTTTCCTCTCAGTCTGCATTAATTTTGGCAAAAGGATGGACAATTCTGCAGGTTTCTTATATTGAAACCTTCCTTGACTCTTCCCTGTTGTCACATTCATCCTTCTCTCCCTCTGTCTGGCTGACTTGGCTTCTATCTGGTGGCAGTGGATGTTATTTTCCCTTGCTGGGTTCACGGGTTCTTCTCCTATGAAGTAATACCAAAGGCCTGTCCATAGATAAAAGCCCAGACAGAGCCTTGTGGCTGGACACCTGTGGAAATCTGTGCTGATTGGTTAAGAAGATAAGTTTTTTTCAACTGATAAACCATAACAAACAAGCAAATATTGTACAATAATCTCAGTAAAATGTGTTAGAAGTTGCTCAAAATTGTGGAAATGTATTTACACTTTCCTGTTTTGCAACCATCTGAGATTTCCACAAGTGTTCATTAATAAAGTTAGAAGTTATTCCTGGATGGGGCTTTCCATGAGATGAAAATCTTTGTCTCTTTCACTCTGTCTATGAAAAACACAACATGCTGCTGGAATCTTCTGATGCATTAGTTCACTTCACTTCAACATTGTGGTTTTTCCCTCTCTTTCCCTGCTGGAAATTTTGGTATTCCCTACACAGACTCAAAAGGCTGTTATTTCTAAAATTGAGCTGCTGAAGGTGACCCTCCTGTTTTCTTTCCCAGACCAGAGATGATTTCCTGGGTCAAGTTGATGTTCCACTCAGTCATTTACCGGTGAGTTATTTGCATCTGTCTGTCTCTGTGTGTGTGTTGTGAATAGACTGACTGTTATAACAATGTTTTCAGTGCTGTTTTTTACCTTGATTTTTGCACTGCCTTATTAACCTCTGTGAAGGTCGGGCAGAGAGTTAGTCTGTGTGTACCTGTCTTGAGTGTGAGAAAAAGTGCTAGCCACACAAGCAATGTTTTGTTGTGATCAAACAGCAGACTCCTTGTTAGAATTGGACAGCGGGCTGTCTAGAATGTAAACAGAGGTGACTGCCCTGAGGGCGGGCTACCCTCAGAACCAATGGAAAAAGCTACCCTCGTCAAATTCACACACTCAAACGTACTCGCTTGGAAACTGAGGACTGCTGAGACAACAGCTTTTGAAAACAATCACATGCAGAACCACTGTGTGCTCCTTGGGAGTTTTGACAATTTATTTGAGTGAACAGGGCCTGAAACTATAACAAAGACGGCTACAGCTCATTCTGACACAGCACATCTTCGGCTCAGTTGAGAGCTGTGCTGTCGGACTCCTTGTGGCTCTCGGAAGTTCTGTCTAAATTTTGACCCTTAAAAGCATATTAGTAAAAGGTGTTGGGGTTAATTATTAATGTCCTTTTGGCTCCCACAGGGCTGGGGAATTAGTACCAGATAAAAGCAACAGCTGAGTCACGTTGAGAGTTGAAATCATTCGACAGGATAGAGAATATTTGGTCCTTGTGCAGCTAATGTTGCAGAATGCTGAAAAATCCAATTTTAGGCATTAAACAAATTGGCTGAGCATGAGTAAGGTACCTCTATGCCTGTGTAGATGCTGTGATGTGCATTTTATGTGTGTTTTGATTTGATTCATTAGATTTATGAATGACTACATGTTGTGGGAATTGCAGTCTTATTCATATTTACTGGACATTACTTTAGTCATTGCCTATTTTACTGTACTAGCTTCTCCTAGATTATTTTACTTTTCATGAATCAGGCCACCTATGCTGACTCATCAGAAGCAGCATGCTAGCTACATTTGCCGTGTGGAGCCTGAGCTACTTCAGCTGTTTCTAAACAGTTTCATGCACCATACAGCACAAAAACTTTTGCCAACTCATGTCCTCTCTCAAGCACTGATTTGCATTAGTCACACTTAAGATAGAGTACGTGTTCCTTCAGGCTTTTAGAGCTGTGTCTTCAAACAAGTATTTGGACAAAACTTCATATCAGTTCTCAATGTCTAAGATGTTAAGGACAGTTTGTTCCCAACACAGATGAGAGATGTAACTTTACTCATCTCTACAGGGGAAATTCACTTGTTATAGTAGCTGAAAAGTAGAAGAACAGCTGTATCATGTCTCTATTTTTAAATATGATTAATCAATTTTTTATTACAAAACTTGTATTGAAGATTTCACTTTTGAAATGGAAACCGATTTAGTTACATCACAAAGCAGTATGTGGTGAGTAGCCAGCATGGACTGGTTTGGCCCAGTCAGACAGCAGCGGGAGATTGCTGTGAATTGCAAAAGACCTTTCTGCTGTTCAATATGTAACAGGAGAAGCTAGTCATTGCATAATGGCCCTGCAATGGCTGCACAGAGGATTGCAGCCGTGATACTGCCTAATGTGTATTTGCTTTTGTGTTCAATTGATTGCTGTTAACATATGCTTCCTTTTAATTTGCAGACAGAGGATCCTGCTATGGAGCGTCCCTACACATTTAAAGACTTCCTCTTGCGGCCCAGAAGGTCAGTTTCTACTGAACGGGACAAACAGGATGTGACAAGTAATCAGTGAAAATAGGTGCCTCTTAGTTTGAATTGTATCAGCTTTGCCTCCATCAGCCAATGGAATAGACATTGACAGATTATTAAACTCAGTGACTTAAATCATGGTTTGCAACACTATGAAGACTGGTATCATATCTCCAGAAAGTGGTTAGTTCATGTGGAGGTCAGTTGAACACTGAAGCTGAAAGACCATCTGGTGCTAATAGGAGGTTTGGAAACTCCCCTATATTTCTAAGCATTAGCTTAGTAGGTGTTCTGATGGTGCAGGCCACCTGGTTTTAATGTGCTGTTTTCAAGTGGGTCCATTCTTGTTGATGTTATCCCTCCAGTCACAAGTCCAGGGTGAAGGGTTACCTGCGTCTGAAGATGGCCTATCTGCCCAAACAAGGAGGACACGAAGAGGAGGCTGGAGAAATGAGGGAGGAGGCTGAGGTAAGTTGTTGGCAACTGTTGTCATTCGGTTAGTGTTAACTGCTGACTTTGCATTAGCTAAGGTATCTTTTTGACGGTCTTGTTCATAATAATCTGAAGCCAAACCAGATTCCAGTTTTATTCTTTCCTTCCACACAAAGAAAACACAGTTTTAAAGAGCTTAAATATGAAAGTAAATGTCCAACTCTGGACTAATAGAAATGTAAGGCTGTTTTTTGCTTAGAGTGAGAAGAGAAAGGACAGTTCTTTGTTTTAGTCTTTTCGCTAAGAATTCTGGCAGCATCTTGCAGCCAGAATCTGGTGAAAGTCTTTTCCAGGTCAGGGTCTGGAAAAACCATTTACTATAGGGCCTGTTATTTGAAGAAATAGGAGGTTCTGCTCTTTTAGTTTATGTGTGTTCTTGCATTTGTATGTGTGTTCATGTGTGGATTTCTTATGGATTGTGGAAGAGTGTTAGAGGGCATGAAAGCTGTTATAAATTTTTAGATGGTGAAAGGCTTTATAGATAAGGTGACATTTAGCAAGCAGAGTAGGAAAACTTAAATGCCACCCTGAAAACTTCCTTCACTTTGTCCTCTCGCTGTGAAAAATGCTCTTTTTACACTCTACAATTCCTTTTTACCATTTTACAAGTAACATGTATTACATTACTAATGCACTGTTCTCTGGTTACCTTCTCTGTCTACCAATCCCAAAATAGAATTTAAATTTGTCAACCTTTGTAAGTGACACTGATGCACAAACATTAGCTCAGTCCTAGATCCTGTGGTCGGAGAGATATCCCATCCAGCCAGCAGCTTGTCAGACAAAAATAAACACCAGTAAATGTTAACAAAAACAATTCAAACCACAACACGCCACTCAGGAAAAAAAAAATAACCAGACGCAAATTAATCCCACATCTTTAAGTCTATTTCCCTGCTTGAATCCTCTCTTTAACTGGACCCATTTTTCTGATGATCGTGTGTCAGACCAGCTCACTGGAATATCTGTGACCAAGAGGCCTTACCCTTATCTAGCAGTGAGTTACTCATACTAATGTATGTCATAAATTGCAAACTTTCTCTTTTCAGGGATGGGATGAGTCTGCAGACTCGGGCTCCCAACGACCACAGCAGCTGCTGCCCCCATTGCCCCCAGGCTGGGAAGAGAAGGTGGACAACCTAGGACGCACCTACTATGTCAACCACAACAACCGCTCTACACAGTGGAAACGGCCCTCTAACATGTATGCTGGATCCCCCCCTTTACATTTTTAGTTTTGAAAAATATATTAGACACAACTGTAGCTCGATATATATGTATGAGCCACAGATATTGTGTAACCTCATTATTTTAGATGCAGCATGTACCAATCGACAGGCTTCAGGCTGACAGTAACTTAAAACAGTTCTCGTAACATTAATTGTTTTGGTCCATCATATTTCCTAGTAGCAATTTTGTGACTTGGTAACTTTAGTTTCTGAATGAAATCCCCTCTTCTCCCCCAGGGATGTGATTTCGGAGACAGAGAGTGACAATCAGCAACGACAGATCCACCAGGAAGCACACCGTGTTTTCCGTTCTAGGCGCCACATCAGCGAAGACCTAGAGAATGAGCACCTGGAGCCCAGGGACATGGACAATGTGAGAGAGAATAATATGCACATACACACACACACACACACACACACACACACACACACACACACACACACACACACACACACACACACACACACACACAGCCGCTAAAATGTTATTGTTTCCTGGTTTGTCTCCCTGTTGCTCATGTAGTCCTGGGAGCTCATCACCGAAGAGGATCCTAATGACAGCTTGTCCCAGTCTCTGTCTGGCCCCTCCTCCTCCATCTTAACACCACAGCACCCACCAACACCAGTCACCCAGGAGTTTGCTGAAGATTTAAATCTGAGGCTGTCTCTCACTCCCGAAACCAACGGCGAAGTGCCAGGGCCCAGCTCTGCTTTGGTGAGACTTGAACACTGTAATTTTCAGTAGTCGAAACCTAAACCAGTCAAATTAATTCCCAGGAGGTCTTTTAATGTCCGACAGGCAGTGCTCACAATAGAGTTTTTTACTCTCCACCTACTTACTTACATTTTATGAATTAATTTATTTTTTAATTTATTTTTTAACAGAGCCAGCTGTCAAACAGACTCCGTTCCTCCAGTATGACGGATGGTGTCAGTGATCAGGCCCAGGCTCCTCCTCTTATGGTACTTATATCTGAATCACAACCCCCCCCCCAATCCTGTCCTCTTTCTTCTTTGGCTTCCTTCCTTTCTCTGTCACGTTACTTCTGGCGTACTGCACATCCTTTGCTTTGTTCTCTGATTACCTTAGCAGGTGTGTATTGTTGTCTCACTTACCTCATCTCTGTTGGCATGTCTCAATTCTCTTGGTGTGCCACACATTAAAACTGCTTGCCTTTGATCCTCCTTACATTTAAAATGATCTCTTGTCTGTACTAGGCAGGTGTTTCTACCTCTTCACCTTTCCTTCCTGCTTTCTATGCTTCTTCGATTTTACCATTCATCCCTTTCTTCTTGCCTTTGTAGGAATACCACACCTCTTCCTCCCCCTCCTCTCCAACTACTACTTTGTGCTCTTACTCGCTGCGGAGTTTGATGTATTGTAGAAACATTGGCTCCACAGCCCTGTGCCAATAGCTTGATCATTCCAGTAGAAACCAATGGCAAGAAAATAAGATTAAGAACGGTACCACATCTGTTTAAATATTCCCCAGAGTCCTGAGATTCAGCTCAGCAAACTTGTCACAAGGTCTGAATCAGATGTTTGTCACACAGCTGAGTCACAGCAGCAAGCTTGGCATTGTCTCGCCACGGAAAAGTACAGGTGCTAATGTCAGCCTTTCCCTTGAATGAAAAGTTTTCAGTACTGGATAACAGTAGGCTCATAAAGAAGTCATCAGAGGGAAAATGCAGACCTATCCTGGGTTTAATATTTTCCTCTGGTTGAGGATTCAGAGTAGTACTGGTTATATTAAAGTAAAAGACAGTTTTATTCAGGAAGGCAGTTAGTTAGTTCAAAGAGTTCCTTAGTGATATTGACTGTACTGATGAAGAGGCATGTGTGAATGCCTCTTCGATACCATGGCTTTATGTAAATCAGGCTTATGTTATTTCTAATTTCTTCTTTTTCCTAATTAATGCAAAATAAAAACTTCCTCTGTGCTTACCAATTTTATTGATAAATTCAGTATAATGTGCATTTCCGCAAAACGAATGCTAATTCTATGGGTACAACAGAGTCATTTCATACATATCACCACTGCTTCTATCAGTTTCTCTTCTCTAACGGAAAGGATGTTTTCACTTACCAGGGAATCCTTGTTGTTCCATTTTTCCTGATCAATGTTAAGATGCCATGAAAGCAACACAAATTGGTAACACCCCCCCCACACACACACACACACACATTAAAAGTGTTAAGTTTCATTTGTGAAAGCTCATCATTAATCATAAAAAAATTTAATGTAGAAAACTGGAAGTGAAGGGATTCAAAAGGAATTTCTTAAAAAAAAATAGAAATTCAAAGTGACATGACTTTATTGTTGTACTGATGGAATTGGTGCTTTGGAAATTTACATTATGCTGAACTTAACTACTGAGAGCCACCCTTTAATAACCAGCTATTATTTGAGACCTTGACACTGTTTGAATTTATGGTAAGCTTAATAGTAGGTTAGAGAGTAGCATTAAATTTCAAAATGGCAAAATGCATGGTTTTGACTTCGGGAATAATAATTGAAGTCATTCTTTACTGTAGTTATAAGGCTTGTGGTAATGCCGCTGTTAACTCTAAATCAGATAAATAACTTTCTTCCAAGTAATGTAGTTTAGAATAAGCAGAACAAAGTCCTTTGTCTGTCTTTTTAAAGCACTTCCAGCCGAACTTCACTGATGTTGTCATCTTACTTGTGATGTGTTGTCTGGTTTGCTTGGGTGAAATTACAAGCTTTTTTTCTTTTCTGTGCATTTGATCGTTTTTCTTACTTTTCTAATCTGAAAAAAACCCGTCTTTTTTAATGAACTATTGGTGAACTTCAGCACACTTTCATTGCTCTAACATTTTCAGGACACAGAACCGTTTTCTTTGACTGTTGTTACTGTAGCTTTTCTGCTTGGGAATGAAAAGTGAATGAAGGTGCCGCATTGGCTTTAGGAATAAAATTTACAGTTCAGGGAAAAGAATCTCTCTCTTCCCTTCAACAGTGAAATACCTGAAAACATCTGCAGCTCAGCATTTCTTTCTTTCTTTCTGTTTTGTCTTTCCTAATATTAAGGTTGATTTACTTTCACATTTACTATACAAAAGTTACTGACAGCACAGGGCAAAAACTACTCTTAACCTACCTCTCATGTAATCAAATCAGCCAATCATAACAGCAGTTTCTCTCCAAAATAATTGTGCTCCTTCCTGCTGCAAATCAACCTCACAGCTCGTATGTTTCAGTGGGTGTCCTCTCTTTCTATTTTTAATTATATACACAGCCACCACACTTTTCACCATAGTCCATAATCACAAGAATCGCCTCCGTTTTTTTTTTCGCTCCTCACCTACTTTGAGAATAAATTTCCCCCCTCTGTCCATTCATTTTTTCCTCACGCAACCCTCAGTACTGCCCCGACACTCTCCCTTGCTCCATTACTTCCACACTGAAAAAATAAAATATTGTGAACTAAAGACCGTCTTCCCCTGTTGTCTACTACCAGCAGGGTTCCCAGACCAGAAGAACAAGAGCTCAAACGGTCTCAGGTGGTGAGGAGCCTATGGTAATATCTCAGTTTATATACAATATAAACCCAATGACTCATAGATCTCTTTGTTCTAAGTCACCAGATACAAGATGGGCTGTATCTGTCCCCTGACTAGTTTTGTGAATTGCTTTGATAAACACCTATACTTGGGTAGAAAGCTTCAAAAGTGTGCTCTGTTTTTTTCAGGAGTGGTCATTTGTTTAGCTTTATTTAAACAGATCCCTTTCCAAGAAAGAGGTTTTACAAACATTTTTGTACCATATGACATATTTCTCTCTGAAATAGATGGTGCAATATTGTCCAAACCTTTATTAAAATGCTGGTCGTGTTTGATTTGTTGTTAAAAGCAAGCTGATGATGAAGCTAACCATTAGCCGAATGATTCCCTCTCAATGTAGTTCTCTTATTAATGATGTTATGGGATTCTGAAGTACTTGGACTTGGATTAGTTGTCCCAAAGTTGCTGTGTTAGTGGTTTAAAGTGGTTTGTGTGTGTGAGCATGTGTGTTGTATTTAGAGCCCTCCAATATTAAGCAATACCACTGGTCTGCTACTGATAATAAGCGATTAAGCAGCAATATAAACTGTGCCCCATGCTCTAAGGTGCTATCTACATAGTCATATCTTGAATAATACCACAGTGTATGTTGTGATCATTTAGTTGACTATGTCAGTAATCTTTATGCTACTAATGGTTAATAAGTCACTCAGAATAGTAATGATCCACTGCTTTTCTCTTGTTGTGCTTATTTTAGTACTAGTGTTTAGTGTTTTGTTTTGTTTTCTGTGTGAAGGTTCACCTGTTTTCCCATTCAGGTTGTAAAGCTTCTTTTATCATATCCTGTTCCTAAACCGATTCTGTCATTGTGCAGTTAAAATGGGAAAAGATTTTAAAGCCTTTTTCTTTTGAGAAAAATATGTGGTGTGATGGAATAACTTTGGTTCTAAACTTGAATTTATTGAAAACATCGGTTCCTATCCTCTTGCACAAACAGTAATTTGTGCCCTAACTCTCTTTCCATGCAGAATCATTTTAAAATATCAGTAAGATTCCCTTCACATCTCCCTAAGTGTATTAGCCTGTACTGATTAGTTGTCTTTGCTTTGCTCTCTCTCCACACTTGGCCAGTCTCCCTCGGCGACTGCTTACACCTTGACCACCCCTGGCCTGCCCCCTGGATGGGAGGAGAGGAAGGATGCCAAGGGAAGAACTTATTACGTCAACCATAACAACCGCACCACAACCTGGACTAGGCCAATTGTGCAGGTACAGCAGGTCTGAAGGCTGGCTGTCGGGCTAGCCAGGCTCTTTCTATGCATGGGACTGGACCATACTTTGGCTCCTGTCATGACCTAGGCCTACGTGCCGGGCCTTCCTCCTCTACCCCCCCCCGTGTTTCTCCTCTGTGTAGCCATAAAAGATGATGGAAAGAGACACAGCTTTGCAACCTCAAAGTCTCCTCTCCTTTATTTCTCTCTGTCTAGTTTCCTGTTCTGTCCAATGTTATCAGACATCTTCCTTCTCTTGTCTAGCATTTTGTTTGATACTCTGGATGAAGTGCAAGTCTGCATTGGTCACGTCTCCCTAAACCCTGGCATGGAGCTTTAACAACCACTTTTTCCCTCCCTTTTCCCATTTCTACCCTGTTTTTCCACTTGTCTTACACTGTCTTTCTGTCTGCAACTGAGGCAGCTCCACATAGTCTGAGCTTGCGGAGAGACTGCTACATGGGACTGGGTATTATATGTAATGCTCATGTCTCTCCTCTTTGAAATCCACCCTTTCATTTCTGCTTTTATCAGAACACTGCCGGTTATATTATACCTGTTTATCTGTTTGACATCACATAGTCTTCTCATTCTCTAGTTCTCATCTTTTTTTGTTATTCTTCAGAAGGAGATGACACTGACAAATGATTTAAATAACAGTATCACAGCATTGCTTTGTCTTTGGTACATAGTCTTAGTCGTTTGTGATTGCTGGTTGGGTTAGGTAATACTAACTTTAATTTCAAGCCTTGCCCTGCCCCTGTTTTCCAGTCGGATGCATACTCTCAATCATAAATAATTATATTTCAAGTGACATAAAGTACTGCTTTTTGGGCCTAAACAACCCATGCTTTTGACATTTTAGGGACTAATTTTCCAGAGAGAAAAGCTTGCATCCAGACCTCTCTGTTGCACACAAGCATTCTTGACGGCATGGCTTACGATGATGGGGAAAAGTTTTTTGTTTTCCCAAAACAACATTACTTGCCTTATTACAAATCCCCCTTTAACCTCAAAGTACTATTTTCACTGACAGCTGACTGAAGATGGAGCCAGCACCTCAGCAGCAGCAGCAGCAGCAGCAGCAGCAGCACCACCACCACCACTGCCGCCATCAGGAGGAGCCTCTGCCCTGGCGCCCCCATCCACCCCCTCCTCCTCTTCCAATGCCTCCAACAACCACCTCCATGAGCCCCAAGTCCGACGAGCTCGTAGTCTCAGCTCCCCTACTGTCACCCTTTCCACCCCCTTGGAGGTGAGAATTAGCCACCTGCACTGTCCCAACCCACCATACCCATATCTCTTCCCTTTTCTCACTACCTCTCGCTATCTTCTTTTTTCTCCAATCTTTAGCCTTCCATATTTTCTTTTCATGCAATCCTTCATTGTATCAGTATGTTCATCCTTTAGTAGATGGCCAAATGACAATCCTCACGAAGCGAATCCTCTATTTCTGTCTTAAATATTACACTTTTCATCTATTATTTCTCCTTCTTTCAGGTTAACTCTGTCATGATGCTGCTTTCGTCTCTTCCCATCTTTGCCTACCCAATGGAAATGTTAATGTCACCATTACTAACACAAAGTTGGTTACAAACAATACAATTACTGAATCCTAGGATCCTCATATATATTTACTAATTTAAGACACAAGAGCTTTGAATTTCATCCATGAAGTAATCCTTGTTTTATTTTATAATAGATTTAAGGCTGCATGATTAATTTCTCAATAATTTCAATAGTCTTTATTGAGACAACGATTTCCACAGTCACCACATGCAAAGCCTAGTATATCAGACAGGACACTCATAAAGCAGTAACCTTTCCTTTTCCTGTACTTGCAGCTGCAGTGTCCTTTTATGAGGGAATAAGTGACCATTCAAGGTTACCTCACACACTCCATGTACTGCAAGTCCTCTACTGGCAACTCTTATACAGTGGTGGCTTCCAGCAACCAGAGATCTTAATGAAAGTAGGCCTTGAAGCAAGCAGACATCAGTGGAGTGCTTTTAACCCAAAGCTGGTACATTTAAAATCCAAGAGTTGGACTCAGCCCATGTAGTGGATGAATTAAATGACTGCTTTTTTGAAGAAGAGTTGTTAAATTACTGCAGAATGTTTCGATCACTGATATGAGGTGATCTGATTGTCAATGATCAGTAACCTAGTTATAGTAACCAAATCCCGCCACAATATCTTTCCATTTTTCATGTCCTGGCCATGAATTCACATCATTATCATGAAGCCAATCTCTTACTCATTGGTCAGGGTGTTTAATAATCAGTCAGGGCAGGTGATTTATGTGTTAACTGATAACTACATGAAACTACAGGTAGTACATTGAAAGTCCCACTTTTTGTTTTGACGTGAGCAGCCAAGCGTTTTTTAGGGCTGTTAGACAAATACGTTTTTGGGGATAATCATAAAATCATTCTAGATTGGATTCTTTTGCACCTATTATTAGATTTTATATTTGTGTATGTTCATGCAGGTATTTGTTTGGAAGTTTAGCGTTGTTATCATGAAGCCCTATTTGTGCAATTGCATCTAAAGCAACTGATTTGCATTTTGTAAAACTTGTGAATATTTAGATTTAGTTCTTTTTCTGCTGTGCGTATTTATCCTCTATAAAAAAAGAAAATTTATCTTGATTTTAATATTATGCAGTACAGCTAAGAATACACCACACAAACTTGGTTAATTAGGATCAAAACTTTGTGTCTAAAAAAGGATGGTCCTTTTGTGACCTAACACTACATTTAACGGCTTCAGTCAATGATGAAGATCCCCTGGGACTACCAAGGTAATAGACCTGAAGGAGATTTAATTAAGATGTGTGTGACTATGTGTGTTTTAGCAAGGCGTGGTAGAAGTAAAAGGAACTGAAATACTTACAGCTATATGTTGTAATCACAACTTCAAGAGGAGGTGGAAAGTCTGGATTAATTAATGCCGGCTTTCTCTCTAAAAAAATCTGATCAGTCAGTGATAATTACTGCTAAAAGAACTATGTGATGTGGGAACATTCATTATGCTGGTCAACTTTAATTTTTAAGCTTTGCTGTAGAAGCTTTTATGATGCCAGGAATGGCAGGTTGTGACCAAAAACCTGTAGATACATGGTTTTTAGACTAGTGGCATCATGTTGCAACTAATTTTCCTTGACCAAGGTCTCTATTACCAGAAACAAATACAGAGTTCTGGTAGTTCTACAGTGAATAATCTGCACTTTCTTTTGGACTTAAGTATATCAACTAGGGAACAGTGGCCAAGTAGAAATCAACAAAATAAGCAGTTTTTTGAAGCCTAAGAAGCAATATCCAGGAAGTCAGTAAAAGCTGAAATTAGTAGCACTTATCAATCGTTGATACAATTTTCTATTGACATTTTGATTAACAACCTCACAAGCTGGTGGCATACGCAGCATGGGCGTCGATTAACTCCCTCCAGCTTTACATGGAAGTCAAAAGAATTTATCTCTGGCTTTCTCAGTTATGATATTGTGATGATGGTGATGGTTTTTTTCTTGGTCTTTTCTAATCTTATTCAGTTTTCTCACAGAATACCAAGGCAACTTTTGGAAGACTGTTTGCCATTCATGCCATCAGTCATTCATATTCAATTGCAACTTATATCCATCCCTTATAGTCCATTGGGGCTGATAATATATTTTTTTGTTTTTTTTAACCTCTTGTTTCTAGGGAGCCAACAATATACAGGCACGGAGGGCAGTGAAGGACACATTCTCCAACCCACAGTCTCCCCAACCGTCCCCCTACAGTTCCCCCAAGTCACAACACAAGACACAGCAGAGCTTCTTGCCCCCAGGCTGGGAAATGAGGATAGCCCCCAACGGACGGCCTTTCTTCATCGACCACAACAGCAGAACGACCACCTGGGTGAGCTAGCATGCTGTCATAAAAGGCTGGGTGTTGTAAATCTAGGCAAGATGATTTTTTAAATTAAATGTACATGAAGAATAGTGCTTTATTATACAGGTCTGTAGTTACTACAAAAAATTCTTAATAGTTTCCGGTAAAGAGCTGTTTTTTAGTAAAACATAAAGGGACAATAGAGACCATATTCAGTTATAGTCAAATGCTTGAATTAACTCACCCAGCAGTCAACACAAGCTCTGTTGACATGCACACAATCCAACATATATGAAGATATATAAATTAAAATGAATAAAAGCTAGGAATGTAGTTTCTGTTGATCTCCTTGGATCTTATAGTGACCCCTGGTGGTGTGAATTTCAATTTCAGATTTATTTAAACCTCTATAAGGATACAGCTCTTCAGGCAAAGTCAACTTTGATGAGCTGTGTAATAGAGTTGCTCTTTTTATGCTGAAACTACAGCATCTATAAGTTGTTGTATTTACCATTTATTAAAAAAATGTTTTTCCCTCCCTTCCTTTTTATACAACCAGGAGGATCCCAGGTTGAAATATCCGGTCCATATGAGGAATAAGAACTCAATGGAGCCTGGTGACCTTGGTCCTCTTCCTGTAAGTACAATCACATATTAGCAACTGCATATTTATCCTTTGGCCCAGAAAACACACTAATAACAACCTCATAGAGCCCAATTATTGCTTAGCTCTGTTCTCTTGTTCACAAGTGCCTTTACCAATATATACTTTGTTATGGGTTTAACAAATTGATCTGCTTAAATAACCAGAACTTTGTGATAGGTTTTCTTTAGCTAAAAAAATGAAAAAGAAAATTTTTTTGTCGCATTGTGAGTGACCTTCCATGTTGCAGTTGTGGTTTTTGTTTACAGGCTTAGTTTTCTTAACTTGACGATCATAGTATGTTTGATTTATAGTATGTGAAAGTGGATTTTTGCAGTATAAGATGAGACATGATGATGTGATCAGATTGTGTTAGACATTTCCATTTTAAGCCTGTTAGAAAAGTGTGGGGGGGTGGGGGCAGTTGGGAAAATCTAACTGGTGAGGATGAGAAAGCAGAGTCTAGGGGCTATGACACTTGCTAATTAGGTGGTGAAGACTGTCTGTCACCCTCTTATCTTTGTGACAAATACAAACTCCCAGTAAGTGGGCTTAATGTTATTATAGCTAGCTGTTGAATAATCAAAGCTTCATGGGTTTGTACATTTCACAGGCTTGTGTGGTGTGTGCATGTGTGTGTGTTCTCTCTCTCTCTCTCTCCCTCTTTCTCTTTCTCTTGTCACTCCGTTCTGGTGGATCTAATGTATGCTACTTCTTCTACACCTGGCCATGTCTGTTTGGCAGAACCTACCAGAGGAGGTTGGTTGGTGCCTCCCTCCCTCTGCCTGCCTACTTACCTGTCTGGTCTGGTTTCGGTCTGGTCAAATGCCTGTGGAAAGCCTTGCACAATTTTTTTTTTCTCCCTCTCTCTTTCTCTCTTTTCTCTTTCTCTCTCATGACCGGCATGGATGGACTGTACCTCTCCCTTCCTCTCCATCAATATATTACCCCACTTCCTCTCTCTGTGCTCCCACCCTGCACCACCACCATCTGTCATTTTAACATTGAGAGCCCCCACCATTTCCTTGGATGCCACAGGCTGCTCCATGTTTGTGTACTTTTATCAGGGTCTGAGATGGACATAGACAAGTTGGGAAATGGAAGAAGAGAAGTTCATGGGCATAGAGTAGAAAGACAATTAACACGGAAAACATGGTTGAATAAAGGGCAGAGGGTGGGATGGAGGTTTCAAGAGAAAGAAAAGTAGCTGTACATTTGAGGAAGGAACTCGCTGTATGCTGCATGTGTTATCATCTGTCCGATCTGGTTTCCACTCATGAAGTTGCAGCTTAATTAGAAACACACAAGTACATAGTGTAGGCACACCCTTTTTTGACAGATTGTCAGACTTGCCCCTTTCCCCTCCCCTTGACACTCAGTCTACTGTAATTCTTTTAATTGCCTGATTGCTGGTGCTGTATGTACGTATGTACGTGTGTGTGTGTGTGTGTGTGTGTGTGTGTGCGTACGCGCCTGCCTGTGTGTGGCCTGTGACACTGTACTGAGTGGTCACCATGTCAGTGGTGGTTTACTGGTTTGAATTAGTAGTGGTGATTAAACTTTATGTTGTGGTTGTATCCCTGCCTTGCCACTGTCTCAGGCATGACTCAAATAGGAGAGAAAATCCCTTCAGTTCCTTTGTAGTGATTGATTGAGCTTGCCTTGCCCACAGTGCTGGGCAGTCAGTGTTTGGACCATTTAATGGTCAGTCAAGTTCAATCAAACATAAAATGAAAGAAGGAAAAACAATGTGGATGGATTTAAATGACTATTTGAGCATGGCCTGTTAAGTATTTCTGTGTAATGGCAACTGTGTGTGTTTTCCTCACGCTTCCTCTCTTATGCTCCCTTTCTCAGCCTGGATGGGAAGAAAGAGTTCACACAGACGGACGCACCTTCTACATTGATCACAGTAAGATGGCATTCTGTCTCTTGCGTATAGATAGTCCTTATCTGCCTTTCTCTTGGTATCAACATAATGTGATTCACTGTCTTTCAGTATGACTTATCTCCCAGAGCCCAAGCTTATTTTGTGTGACCAAGAGTCCAACAGAATCTATTCAGTTTAAAATAATGTAAAACAGAGACAATCAGCAAAATCTTGACATTGGAGAAGCAGAAAACAAAAAGGTTTCCGATTTTTGCTTAATAAGTGACTCAAACAGTTAACTGATTTAAGTTTCATTTGGATGACTAATCGATGGATCATTTCTGCACTAGATTTCACTCATGTCTTGGTGGAGTCTGTTCATGCCTAAGAAGTTTGTGTTTGTTTCTTCCAGATACAAAGAACACTCAGTGGGAGGACCCTCGTCTACAGAGTCCAGCTATCACAGGACCTGTGAGTAGTCTCCTCTTACTTGTTCAGAGAGTCTCTGCTACATGGAAACAATAACTTTGTCTTTTAACACTGTAGCTCTATCTGTCACATGCTATCATCGCCTCAGTGTGTCTTTGCAAAACAGAGATAAATCACTTTGTCACTGTGGTTGTCACTTCACATGCCAGCACCTTCTTGTCATTCTGTGTACTACCCCAGATATTGTGTTTCCCTCGCTACCAACTGTCCTTCCCAAATTACACTCTATGTACGAGCTGCTGTTAATATCAATATTTATCATTTTTTACACTTACCAGTCCTTGACTCCAGTATATATTCTTCATTGTCTGTGCAGGCTGTTCCCTACTCCAGAGAGTTCAAGCAGAAATATGACTACTTCAGGAAGAAATTGAAGAAACCTGTAAGAAGTGTTTTTAAAATATAGATATGTCTTATGTTCATGGGTCTTGCTTGGGAACTTTTGGATAATGCCAGGGAAAAGCTGAATTTCATCAAAAGCTTCTCCTAATTTGTTACCATTTTGATTATCCTTGATTGCAAACTTTCTTCACACTGTCTTAACATTGTGGGACTGAGGTTGATATGTTTTTTACGTGGTTAATATTCATTGCAATCATTTCACATTCTTTGTAATCAACACTTGGTAGGTGGAGTGCAGAATTGCATGGAACTGCCTGTTTTTTGTTTTTTTTATTGCTGGAATGTATCTTGGTTGAACAATAATAACTGAGTAGAGGGGAATCTGCCCAATGTTGCCACAGAGTTCAGTCAGAGTATGCTAGTGCATGTTTAAGGTCAGCAAATTAATTGATGTAATGAGGGTAATATCTGCATGAATTGCTTTCAAAGAGGAAACAAACCCATGAATTTGTATTAAGATATAGTAATGTGAGTAATGACCTCAACAGCCTTTCAGTCCTTTCAAAAAGACTTTTTTTTCTGCATTTTGTGCTGTTGCAACCATAGTAATTTGTAGGAGCTGGAGCTTTAGGAGCTGTCAACACTTCCTGATCAATCTAAAGCTATTGGTTGTCTTTGTATTAAAGGTCACATACATTTGTTAATCTAAACAAGTACACATTTCTTTTCATTTAATTTGTATTCAATACTGTTTTCTTGTTTGCGTTAAAGTGAGTTCTTTTTGAATTGTTCCAGGCTGACATCCCCAACCGATTCGAGATGAAGCTGCACAGGAACAACATCTTTGAAGAGTCGTATCGTCGCATCATGTCCTTGAAGAGGCCGGATGTTCTGAAGGCACGGCTGTGGATCGAGTTTGAGTCAGAGAAAGGATTGGACTACGGTGGTGTGGCCAGAGAGTGGTTCTTCCTCTTATCTAAGGAGATGTTCAATCCTTACTACGGCCTGTTTGAATACTCTGCCACGTAAGTCTCTGCTTGTTTGTGTGTACTTGCTTGACATTTACAGAGCTGCTTCTGACTGAAGAAACCTCGAGGTATTTACCAGGATATGACACGGGACATAGTTATGCAAAGCGGATGTTATAAAGGACCCATGCTATATTTCTACAGTCATGGAAAAATTCTTCTCTTTCCTCAAAGGTGGAGTAAGGAGTAGAAACTGACGCATTGTGTCCCTATGAGATTTAAAGTTTCCCTTCACTTTGATTAACTTTTCCTCTCATTCAAAAGCAATCCTGGAACAAAGGTTTCCCACATACAGGGCACATCAAGATAATGAAAGTGGTGTATGTACTGTTCCTCTTGTTGGCACCAATACTTGAACACTCAATCGAATCTCTCATTTTTTGCTATGCAGGGCAAAGGTAACAAAAACTTAATGATACAAATGGAACTATCAAATAGGCAAAGAATTTGAAAAATGAACCCTTTTTTAATTCAGGTTTTCTTGATTTAATAAAAAAAAAATGAGAATGATTAAAACTTCAGAACGTATTATTTAATTTAAAAATTATCATGCATTTACAGTTATATGAAAAGCTGATGCTCAGCAACCAACTCAAAATTTATTGTCTTCACTTGTGTGTTTGCTCCTGGGTCCTGATGTTATCCATAACCTTGCTTTTGAAATCATAAAATGGTTTTAGTGAAAACAATGTTACTTTAAGAAAAGAGCAAAATTCAGTTAATTTAACAGTCCTGCATTTAAATATTTTTTTTTTCTTGAATAAATTTCCCCTTTTCATAACCTATAGCTGCAAATAACACTGACATTTAAGTCGAGGTATTATGTTTATTTACCCTTTTTGAAGTTTCTGTAACCAAAGGGACACAGAGAAATAAGCCTATTAATGCAACAGACTGTTCTGAGCATTCCTGAATAATCTGGCGATTGAATCCCGGAAATTACTTTCTTCCTCTGCGTCTGTCCAGGGACAACTACACTCTCCAAATCAATCCCAACTCTGGCTTGTGCAATGAGGATCACCTTTCCTATTTCAAGTTCATTGGGCGTGTTGCAGGAATGGCCGTGTTTCATGGAAAACTGCTGGACGGTGAGCTGATTGATGTTTGATCCTATTTTTTGGTATTATGTTAGTGTACATTCAGGTTTGTAATGTGTGAGAAAACTTATCCAGATTTTTTTTTTGTTTTGTTTTTTTTTTTTTAAGCTTTTTTTCCCCTCATGTTATTATAACACTGTTTTGTCTTCTGCTTTCAGGTTTTTTCATCCGACCATTCTACAAGATGATGCTGGGAAAACAGATCTCTCTTAAAGACATGGAGTCCGTGGTAAGATCTTATTCCTACTAGGTCGCTAACTGATCAATTGTCTAAAAACTGGCATGCCTTTAATTTCCTGAATCGTTTTAATTATATTAACAATTGCCAATTTTGCACGAACAACTTTGCACTGAAGACTGACCATGGGTTTAATTCTTAAGTTGAATAGTTGTACATTAATGTAATTTTGACAAAGTTGAAAATGAAACCCTAAAATCTCACTAATAAAAGCAAATGAAAGACTCTCTCTCTCTCTGTCGGATCATTATCTGCCCTGCAGGACAGTGAGTACTACAACTCTCTTAAGTGGATTCTGGAGAATGACCCCACTGAGCTGGACCTGAGGTTTTGTATTGATGAGGACAACTTTGGACAGGTGTGGAAACCTTAAACCAGTCATTTTGAATCAGTTTAAATCTCAGTTTTAATTTTAATTGCAGCAAAGTAATATAGCTTGTGTCCGGAGTAGCCTGGCCTTCATTTTCCTTGTCCTTTTTTTCTTTCTCAGACATACCAGGTCGATCTGAAGCCCAGTGGCTCAGACATGGTTGTCACCAATGAGAACAAAAAGGAATACATAGAGTAAGAAATATAAATTCTAAATATTTTTCCTTTTTTTCAACCTTTTTCACTTTATGAATAGATGTAGGAATTTAATAGTGATGATCAAAAAACTAAATAATTGAACATTAAGCTAAAACTATTTAAAAAATCTGTTTGTTTTTCATGCAAATCTCAATAATCTTCTCTCCAACAGCCTGGTAATCCAATGGAGGTTTGTCAACCGGGTCCAGAAGCAGATGAATGCCTTCTTGGAGGTATTTATGTGCAATAATACTACCACCATGTGGGGGCAGTGTGACCACAGACTTTGTATTGTTTGGCCTTAGACCCCTTGTATAGGGGTTAAATTCAGCCTCTGCATCTGAACCTAAACCTACTTTAACGAATATGCATTCGAAACTTACTGACATCTTGATAATTTAGCAATTTTTTTTTTTTATGAGAATTAGGTTGTCATTATACCTTCTTTTATTATTTTTATTTTCTATTTTTTCCAGGGATTCACTGAGCTCATTGTCATAGATCTGATCAAGATCTTCGATGAAAACGAACTGGAGGTATGGATACCTTGCTATTAGAGCTGAAATGATCAGTTAATCAGTTAGTTGATTTGTCAGATAATTAATCTGCAGCAATTTGTTAATCAGTTGTTTGTTTATTTCTTTAAGCAATAATAGCAAAAATTAAGCAGTTCCATGCCCTCAACTGTGAATATTTGGTGGTTTGCTTCATCTTCTGTAATTGTCAATTGAATATCTTTGGGTTTTGAACTGTAAGTCAAACTAAACAATTCATCTGGGGAAATCACCTTAGACTCTGGGAGACTGAGATAAACATCTTTCATTTTGTGATGTTTTATAGACCAGTCACTTAAATTGTAATATAATGTGCAGATTCATTTCAGATGACATCAATTAGTTTCAGCCCTACTTGATAGTGAGCATTTTACTGCGGCATCTATTGTATGAAATGATGTCTGAGATGTAAAGTAGCAATGGTAAATGCTTAGTTTCTCTGTGTAGCTGCTCATGTGCGGTCTGGGTGATGTTGATGTCAACGACTGGAGACAACACACTGTTTACAAGAATGGCTACTGTCCCAACCATCCTGTTATACAGTGGTTCTGGAAGGTATGTTTCTTAGATATCCACACATACACTTGTAAATTATGCGATAAAATGCATGCCCTCACACACAAAAGATTTTTGGGAATGTGTACTGTCTAAATTATCAGACACATGTTGCTGCATATAATTCATGGAAGCTGGTTCTTTCATAATAAAAGTTGGTTCCAGTCATTTTTCCCTCCATCCAGCCCGCGGCAGGTTTGCTGGCCTCGCTTTTGAAGATCAAAGTCTGTTTGGAAGAACAGGCTTGTTTGCTCTGATGAAAGAGCCTAAAGTAGTTGTATCTGCCCTGGTTATCTTCTGTCTTGACTTGAGGTTTAACACACACACATAAGTGCGCGCACACAAACACACGCTCAGACAACAAACAACACACAAAAGCCGTAATACTCTTACACACTTAGAGACAACAATGTCATGTCATCTGATTAAGTGATCCAGCTCAAACAAACCACTCACACACATACACTCACACAAAAAGTACATTGCAAAAGTGTCTGCAAAAGCGTTCTTGCTTTGGATAATTTCATCATAATTTCATCACCCTTTCTGTGATGTAGTTGGAATAATGAGACAGCATCAGTTTAAAATCACTTTTTTCAGAGTGGGGATTGATATTTGATAAATGAGTTGATTCCTGCAAAAATGTGATAACTTTATTTTTAACTGTAAACTATTTGTCACAAAGAGATTCTATCTTTCCCCTTTTATCAGGTTGTCCTGTTGATGGATGCTGAAAAGAGAATCCGACTCCTCCAGTTTGTTACGGGAACATCTCGAGTGCCAATGAATGGCTTTGCCGAGCTTTATGGTAGGTGAACTCACCAGACAAGTTCAGGTTTACTTTATTTCCTACTTGTCTAACAATCAATCACACTATCTTTTACAATTGCAGAACCTGGATTTTATGTACCAATGTCACAAAAATAGATTTTCCAGAAAAGATGAGTCAATATTGTCCCAGTTCATAGAACCGAACTACTATCATTGTACACATTGCTACATAGCATCAGTGGGGGGGGGGTATTTTTTTTTCATGGACAGTACTGTGCAACAGTTTAAAGTGCTGAGAGTTAAGTGAGGATGCTTTCAAAAATAATGCAATGAATTAGTTACCAGTTAATGTTTTACAAAATGCAGTAGACCGAAAAAACCTAAATCAAATTCCTTTCTTTATGACTCTTTTTTTTATATTTGGGCTTGTTGTCCTGTTGCAGAATGAGCATGTGAACCATGAAATCATAGCATCCTTAATGGTGCTGTGTAATGGATAAGAATCTAAACATCTCAAATGCCTAAACCCTTTCTGCAGTACTATGTATACAAAGAGTTATGCATGTAGCTGCTTTCCTCCTCCCCCTTTCTTTATCGCAATGATTTAATCTGTTGAATTTACTTAGAGGTTAAATTTGCAGTCTAATGAAACCACTTCTGGATCATCTCAACATTGTCATCATGATTATGATCTCTTCTTTTGTGCCAGGTTCTAATGGTCCTCAGCTGTTCACAATTGAGCAGTGGGGAACACCAGATAAATTGCCAAGAGCTCACACATGGTATGTCACTACTGAGCGTGCGCACACGCACACACACACACACACGCACACACACATACACACATACACGCACAAGCACTCACAGGCACAGAAAAAACAACTCTTTAAAACAAGTTTACAGCCATACCAGTGGCTTTCAGGCAGTCCTTGGTCACAGCAGTGCTTTGAGCTAAATGCTAACATGATCACAGTGACGATGCTAATGTGCTCATGCTAGGCGGGTGTAATGTTTACCATGAACCCCATCCTAGTTTAGCATGCTAGCATTTGCTAATAAGTACTACAAATAGAGCTCAGCTGAAGCTGATGGTAATATTAGTTTTGGCCATAAACCAAAGAATGGGACAAATTAAAAAGGACACCCACTTGTGCTAAAGGAAAAATCAGAGGATCACCAGAGTTATTAAATTACAGCCACAGGGGACACGAATGTGTAACTAATTTTATGACTGTCCATTTAATAGATGTTGAAACAGTTCACTTCCAACCATAATGTGAGGTCAGGGGATCACTAGGGTCACTTGGGTTAAATCTCTCGGAGCCGTGTCTGTATCAAATTTTGTGAAAACCTGTCTAGTGGATGTTCATATATTTCACTGGAAAAATTAAAACTTTGACCTGATGGGGGTGCTAGAGGAGAAGTAAGGCAACCAACAGTCTTCAGGACGAATCATCTGGGAACCATGAATTTTTGTACAAAATTTCAGGGCAATTCCTTTAATAGTGCAGATATTTCAGTATAGACCAGCTGACCAAAAGACTGACAGTCACATGCATGGAGCCATCCCTTGAGCATGTACCAGTGGAGTACATAAAAGTCAAGTACTTTTTTTTTTTTTTTTGCATTTTGAATCAGAATACCGTGCTTCCTCTGTGTAATCTGTCCCCGAAATGCTTTCCTTCTTAGTTTCAACCGCTTGGATCTGCCAACCTATGAATCATTTGAGGACCTGAGAGAGAAACTCCTCATGGCTGTGGAGAATGCACAAGGCTTCGAGGGCGTCGACTAAAATTGACAGCACCCAAACAACCCACAATTTAAAAAAAACATAAAACAAAAAGCCACAGGGACTTCAAACCAGCTGCTGTAGCAGTTCTGTGCGAGCATGTTGTACTGTAATGCCTGACTGCGAGCCACTAACACAGCACAGTGGTTTGAGACTGTACAGCGACTTGTCGAGCCAATATGCCTACATCTTTGTATCTCTTCAGTGTGGGTTGGTCACTCCTTAAAGGTGCTGGGGAAAGAAAGGGAGCATTGCTATGTCGATTGCTGAAATCTTATCCACAGGCGTGATTGATGATTGAGGAGATCCGCCGTTTCTTTCCCCTCTACCCTTGTCCTGTGAAAATCTACAGTGCTGGAAAACACTAATGCATTTCAATAGCTCCTTTATGTACACTTTAGCACAGTATTCGAGCGCCCTTCAGTGGAAGGGTCTTAGCATGGCCTTAATCTGGCTCGTACATGCACTATTTCTCAAAGAAACTGCAATGGCACTATGATCACAACTCTCTCAAATCCTTAGACCAACACCAGATTACCTTAGGAATGCTAGCCAATCACATTTCAGGAAATCGGCCACACCCCTCCGTAGAGCCTTGTTTATGTTGTGTGATCAGAAATTGCCGCTGCAGCCTTTTGTAGAATAATATTTTTGTTTTCTTTTTTTAAACCACTGGTAAGGATTCAAGAATGGGGGATGACTTTATCCCCAAGATGATTTTTTATAGTTTTTGTCATCACAGAACAGTTTTTTTTGTTCGTTTGTTTGTTTGTTTTTTTAAATCATTGATATAATTCTTGCAGGAAAATACTCTCAACTGATGAACAATGTTGTTTACTATTTTGACGATTCTATATGACATGGTGTGTGAAGTGTAAATCTGGCTAGTCTGGGAAACAATTAATCCATATCATTTGTTATGGTGATAGCAAATGTGTTGAATAAAATGGTTTTTATTGTAGTGCTATGAAAGCAGCATGAAACTGTATCTTGTGTTTGCTCTGAATGCATAGTAATTTGGACGTGTAATCGGTCTTGAGGTCGGAAAGTCAAAACTAGAACTGGTGGTAGTTTCTTTGAGACGTCATCGTTATATTAATATTTCCATGCCTGTTGCTGTTCATAATGCTGTAAATTGTTCTTGGAAAAAAACCCCATTTTAAGTTCTTTCATTATATATAAATATATGTATGTATTACATTTAACAGAAGTATTACTGATCAACAACACTAAAATGAAGCTGCGTGTCTGTGTGTGTGCGGGTGTCTGAGAGAAAAGCTGTGATTGCCACTGAATATAAAGCAGCACGTTTCTTACAAAGAAAAAATGTTTTTTTTTTCTTTTTTATGCTTTTCTTTCTCTCTCCTTTTTCTAACACCATTGAACCTAAAGGGCACTTTATAGATCACTATGAGGTCATGTCGCCTATTGTATGTCTTGTCATTAACTTGAATGTGATTCTTTTTTTTTCCATTCAGAGCACTTACCTGGTGCAATATAAATAGTCTGTAAATCTGGGCTGCTGCTAAGGTAGGAAAAGTTGACAGAAGTGAATCAGAGACTTTACATCCATTAGTATCCTCTATTTTATCCCTTTTTTTTTGTCCTTTCGTTATCTTTTCGTCTCTTGTGTTTCCAACCTCCTGTGATCCACCACACAAACTGACTCCGTAAAGATTAGTCCCCCTTTTTTTAAGAGGGTCTTTTTTTTTTTTTTGTTTTTTTTTTTTTTTTTTAAATAAATGACAGGAATTATCACTTTTGTTAGATTCCACCACTCTGCAACTCTGTGGTTCATTTAACTTCAGTCAAATAAAAATGAAACTTCTCAGACTCTGTTGTTTGATTTTATTACAACTGGACTTTTACTCATTTCAGAGGTAAAAACATCATTAGAAGACACATGGAAACATGATAAACTATAGATGAAAGTGGATTGGATAGGGTTTATCAACCCAACATTTGAATTCACAAAAACTTGAATACGAACCCAAATTAACCACAGAATTAAATTCCAAAATTGCCCTGTAAATTTCTACTAGTAACTAAGTAGAAAGTAACTAAGTAGATTTACTCAAGTAGTGTATTTATGCACAAATTTGAGTTCAGGTTAACTTGAGCTTTACTTGAATAAATTCATTATTTTCTACCACTTAAATACAGAGGGAAATACTGTACACTTTACTCCAAAAACCAAAATCAAAATGAACATCTAGTAAATTTGGTTGCATTGTTAGAGACTAACCTATTGGCATGTGGAACGCATAAAATTTTCTTCAACATTCATCCACAAAGCACCTGTAGAACTCCTTGACTGAGACACATTCCTGGGAGATTTTTTTTTTTTTTAAATATTTGTAAGGGCCCTTTATGCATCAAAAATTTTCAAATAATATAAAATAATGTTTTATATAATCCATATTGTAACACTCTGAAAGCGGCATACTGCATAATTGGTGCTTTTACTTATGATACTTGAAGTATATTTTGCTGATAATACCTTCACTTCAATAGATGTCGATTACAAGGAATTGCGCATCTTTACGTGGTGGTAATGTTATTTTTGCTAGTAGCAGAGACTTCACCTAAGCTTTCTGCTATTTCCTGTTCATTGATACTGATCAGAGCTGAAATTTGTGACTTTAAACGGTGTTGTCACATGTTTGTTCATTCCTGACTCAAAATTTACAGAAATATCAGAAAGGCCCTTTAATTGAAACAGCTGTATGACTAAGAATCTGAACTTATAGATATTTCTCTCACAGATTTCAAAATGTGCCACATGGGCAGGTGGTGGTGGTGGTGATGGTGGTGGTGATGGTGCTGCAGTGTCCTCACACCCAAAACATCTGTTGATAAAATCACAGTTCAGAGAACAAGTGTACTTGTCTTGAGAAATTAATGAGACTTACGGTTCTTTCTGTCACCGACTTTTTGTGTTCGTGTGTGTTCGCACGTGGTATGGTGAAGGGACCTCAGTTCATTCACACAGGCAATCTAGCAGTTATCAGCTCCAAGGACAAGCAAATAAAAGCCACCCTGCCAGTCCAGGGACATTTTATCAAGACCTCCTACCCTCGATCTGGTCACAAACAAACCCAACAGCCAACTCTTCTTTAGATCCACCTTCTAAAACATTCCAGCTGCTCAAAAAAGCAAACAAACAAACAAACAAACAAACAAAAAAAACCAGTCACAAAGTGCAAATGAGAATAAGTATGTTGTTTGATCTACATGTAAGTGTGCTGAAATCTTAACCTTTAACAGAATGAGCAAAAGTTCAGACACATCACTTTGTTTTCCTCTAAAAGACGAGATTTTTCTAATAAAGGTGAGGCCTCACAGTTTGATTTGGTACAGTCGGGTTTCTCACCAGCCTCTGTTTCTATGTTATGTCAGCACGCTGACCTTAATGAAACCCTGACGGGACACTGAGGCAGTAAGCTGGACTGAAAAGAGGAGGATAGTAAGTGGAAAACATTTAACCCCGATGTTCTTCATCTGCTATGTCTCATCAGGGAAAACCTAAAAAAAATATTTGATCTCAAAGGTTATGGATTCTTAAAACAACAAAAAAGGACACTAACAAGTATTACATTATAGTTTTGGCTCAGGTTTCATAACAGAGTGTTAAGACTGTAGCGTTCTGTATTTTTTAAAAATACAAAGGACTTCAATATCAGAGGTTAGGTGTCTTGAGTAAAAGCAAGCTTTATTGCAGAGATATAACAGAAACATTAAATTACCCCAGTGCACTGAAGTACAGTCCAACTCTGGACTTAATTCACTTTATCTTGGACACATGCTGTTTGAGGACAGTAGGTTTTAATGTAAAGGCCTGTGTGTGATGGGTCATTTAGAATTTCAGAGGGCGAAACCTGAGTGGCACTATCAGACCTTTAGTTAAAGGGACGCAATCTCCCCCTAGGTGACGAGTTTTATTGTGAAACTGATCCTTGGGGGCACTGCATTTACTGTGTGAAATTGTTTTAAATGGAGTGTAGCAGTCCAGTGATGTATTTTGTCACTGTGGAAATTCTTCTTCAACATTCTTTGCTTTCAGGTGAATACAGTGAGGACTGACTTTACTCCGTGACTTGTTTTAAATTTACTCCATGTGTGTGATATTGGTCCGGACTCTGCCTGCTGGTTGTGTACCTTGCTGACTTTTTGGACCCTCAGCTCCAACAAACTCAATATCTCTTTACCTTACAAATTTTTCAGTCCATTCATCTGTCAGGATGCATCTCCTTTACCTCATAGTGACTTTCGTTGAACCCATGGTATTAAGGCCCTGTTGCTTCACCGGTTTTTTGGTCTCCCCCTCCTCCAACCCTCACCCTCTACCTCTGGTCAGGGTCGATCAATACTTCCCCTGTAGCTTATCACTAATGTTGAACAGGCTGTTTGTCCAAACTCCACTCTGTCTACATAAAGACTTGGAGGGGACAGCACCAAACCTAAATCCACCACGGATCCGCCTAGTGAATCTGCCTCCGTGGACACAAATACTGGACTTTTAACTGTTTGGCACAGAAAAACTCAGCGACAAAGACATGACATATTGGTGCAAGAGGGAACGAACAGAGAAATAAGAGTAGCTGGGAGTAGAAGGAGCAGGAGACTGACTGCTGGGTGGAAATGATTGAATGAGGAAAGAGGATCCGATCTAGACACATGAGGTGAGTTGGTTATTGTCCTGCTATAGGTACGAATCCTTCACAGTGTTTGTAACTCACACTTCTACTTTGCAGAGCAGATAATTCATGTACTATGATACATTTTTTATTGCTTGAAGAAAATAACTCTTCGTGCCATTTTCAGCTCATAAATGTTATGTTAAATGTCATATGTAAAGAAAGCAGTATTTTTGAATATAGAGCGATATACAGTCTAAATGACCTGTATTTATCCACCAAATTTTACATAAATTAAATGAAAATTGTTTGGTATGTTGGAAAAAAGGGGATCACATACACGGGTTCTATCACTCTGTGGCTTTCTCACACATGTGCACACAGCTGCAGTTGTCCCCACAATCGGCAGAAACTGGACTTTGGACGCTTCGGATAAGCCTTGAAAATTTTCTTGGCACTATTACACTATTTTCCATGGTTTTCTGTGTTTGTTTCTTGTTTTTGTTTATTTTGGCATATGATTGGGTATTCATTTAAAGAGCTACATACATTACAGTTAATCATAAATCATTGCTTAGTGTAATTTCAGATTAACGTGACTTTTATCACATCACCATAAACAAACACCAAACGAAACCTTAACATTATTTAGTTTCTCTCAACTTTTCACGCTCCATTGCTCTTCACTGATCCCCCACATCAACAAACTGCTTTTTTCCTTATTCCACCAGGTCATCCGAGCACCGGTCCGTATTAACAACACCTCCATCAGCAAATGTTGTCCTCCAGAGCTGTGGAGTGTGACAATGGTGTTTGTGTCCTGTTTATCAAACGCCATTATCACACTAAATAGCTACAGTGTGAAAAGGACCTCAGTGTATTCCTCCATTTCCTATTTTTCCTTTTGTCATTTGTTTGTGGCATCTGTGTAATCTTTATTTCAGTGTTTTCTTTTTTCTCACACATGTGTCTACATGTGTTGATAGTGGCTATAGCATGGGATACATTACACCATGCAGATTGAAATAGACATAGTGTGTTGATACATCGTACATGATCTCGAGCCTCTGAGTATGACCTACTTTTTTGTGTTTGAGGTGCTAATTTGCTACTGGAGAGCTTCTAGTATAGATGGGAATAGATGACCCATTTCTTTTAAGGCTCCTGCCATTTCATTCACTGTCATCCTTTAAGCTTTTTCCATATAAACACAAGTCATCTACTTTAAACGATTGTAATGCTATATTTAATGATTGTACATTTTTTTATTAGCCATGCAAATTATGTAAATAAACAGTGTATGTTTTTTTTGTCTCTTGCATGTGAGTGAACTTTTACATATTAAACCTTTCCTAAGAATTCAACAACACATGATATTTCCATTTAATTCCCCCCTCGTGCACACAGACAAACAGACATTTGCATGCTCACACAGACACATTGTCCTGTACTCCCTCATCACTGAAACCTGCAGGTCTAAGGTCCAGGTGCACGAAATGTGAAATGACGAAGAAATCAGAAAGCATTTTCAACCAGCAACATTTCTTTAATAACAAAGATCTACTGTTTGCTTACACACTGGCCATAGCCCCAACCTGAGAGCCTCAACCTGGGTCAGGGATTTGAAAGGCAACAGTGAGAGTAGGACAGAGAGGCTGATTGTATAGAGACAGTTGGAGACTTTAGTTGAATAGCTGGCAAATCATTGAGATCACATGGACAGTGTATGAAGATAGATTCGCCTGTTGTTGTCAGGTTAGTGTGATGTTGGTTTTAGCTTTTCCGTGTCTTTAACTTATACTGAGCCAGACCATTGCAGTGAAGAAAAAATAAATCAGTTTCAATAGATATTTTCAAGGTATAATTTACATGAGCTCTTTGTGTACAAAATGTCTTTTTGTTTGTTTCCAGAATATAAACATGAGCTTATTGTGAATCAGTGGCATACTGAATATACATGTACATTCATCAAATACCTTTGTCACATTGCAAACTAAACACAAAAATGACCCACTCATTCAGTGTGGCTCAGCCCAAAATAACATATGCCCTTAATTGTGTATGTTTCATCATACAACCTACTTCAAAGACATTTCCTCTAAGAAATCAATGAATAAGTTCATTAATTTAATGAACTAATAGTTTGAAAACATCACTGAAGTAGAAAAACAAGATAAACTCTGTATTGTTCTGTAGAGAAAAATTATCACACATCATTTATAAAGCAGTCTAAGACATCACAGTTCATCACTGTAGACAACCTACATCATAAATCTTTTTCAAGTGTTTTTTAAATTTGTCACAGTTTTCCTCAAAACTCGTGAAATAAGGCCCCCCCCCAATTATAAATAATAGCGCACAAACTCTTACGCAAACACATTCCCCAGTGAACTCTTCATTAGAATAAAAATATATCTCTCAAATGTTCAACATGAGATGAAGCAAGCCCCATTGTGAAACAGCAGAGAGGGGTTGCGTATCAATCGCTCCCTTCAGAGTCACATACGCTCGTCTCCATCGTCTGGCGTGTGGCCGCCCGGTCCGACTCTGCATGACACGGTCCAGGCCAGAGAAGCAGTCCAAACCAGCTAAACCTCACAAATTTCAATTAGTAGTCACACCCTTAGTTCAAGATCATCCCCTCTTGTTATGACTTGCCCTTCACCATCGGCCCAAAGGATTTCTTCTTGGGCGCAGCAGAAGGCAGGGGTTTGGGTTTTGTAGCAGATGTAAGCTTTTTGCATTTGGGCTGCAGGGATTTGAGGCCCAGGATCTCACAGTACATGTTGCACTGGTGCAAAGCTTTGAACTGGTCAATGAAGGAGGTGGCACAGTTTCCTTTGAAGCCCTTATATCTGAAAAGAAATAAAGGAATACATCGGTTGGGTGCTTCAACAATTTGCATTCATCACTGCTCTTGCTCTCAAAAAAAAAAAAAAAACAAACCTTAAAACTCACCCTTTCTTACAGGTGGCTATTCCTACATCAGTAAGCCTCATTCCCACTCCTGAAAAGACAAAAATCTGATTAATATTTAGGGTTCAAAGTAATTTAAAGAACAACCATTTGCAGATAAAACCATTTTTGAAATTTCATATTTGCACACCTTGCATGTCTGTAACCAGCAGGTTGCCCTCGGTTTTGTGGTAGACCCAGTGCTGGAAAGCGCAACACTTCTGTCCTGCCTCCGAGTCTCGTCTCAGCAGGTTGATCTCTTTGCCGTCCTTGACTGAATACTTGACAAAGTCACCGATCAGCTCCTCCTCCAGCGTAGCGTAGGGGATGTCATTGGACGGACGGTGAACCAGGTAGATGGGAATGATCCTGGTGGGAGCGTGAAACAAAACGGTGTCAGCTAATAGTGCACGGATGTTATGTTGTGCTTTAACTTGACACTTTATCAAAATGTTCTCTCACTCTGGGACTTCTCCGAAGGCTTCAACAGACGCAGCTGCAGCAGTGTACGCCTTAATGTACTCTCTCGCTGTATTCTGGACCTGACACTCCTACAGAGTAGAAAAGTAAATGACATTAAACTCACTTCAAGAATCAGATGATCCATTCACATGATAATAATCAATCTATATTTGAATTTATAGGTTTAGATTCTATGCTTTCCTCTACAAATTGCATTTTTAAGCATGAATGAGAATCAGTTTTTGACTTTTGATTCAAAATTTATTGACGCTTTCCAGATAAAATTACAAAATACTTAACAAACTTCATTAAAGTGAATCAGTGCTCTCTGAGCACAAATACCTATGTCAGGTTGTGCACTTAATTAAGTTTTTATGTGCTCACACACAAGCATTTAAAAGAAAAAGCAGTCTGACGCTTTAGAAATTGATGCAGTGATGATAACTGTTATTTCGTTTTTATTTACATATTTGTTTTATTTTGATTGAATCATTTAATTTTTCCCACAATTTGTGGCGGCAACAAAAGTGGCACTTAATTCCTATAGGGGACGTTAATTCACAAGATAATTTCAGTCATACTATGAGTTTAGGAGGAGTGTTGCGACTAACAGTGTTTCTTACCTCCACAGCCAAGGTAAAGTTCTTCTGAACAAGCTCCTCGTTGTTCTTGGTCCCAAAGCTGATGGCATTGTGAACTTTGAGCACACAGGAGTGTCCATGGAGTAAAAGGGACACGTCCCCCGTCTGCAGCTTTGTCCGGAAAGCCCGCCGGTGCATCCCCTCCCCAAAGTGGACCTTTTCGGTGATGATGCTGACAGGGTGGTTGTCCCCAAAATACTGGTCAGATAGGAAATTCTCTTTGAACATCAGCCTGGAGCAGTGGGCATCCTCTTCTTCACCGCCCACCTCTACGGGAGCAGCTGTATATTGACAAAAAAAGAAAAAAAATAGACAAAGACAATGTGTCATCCGTTACCTGTCAAAATCCACAGCAGAACTAACTGTTGAGATTCTTTTAAATCTCAACCGTATAAAGTAATAAACTTTGTCCTGAGGCCACAACTCACATGAGATGGTTTTCGTTGATGGAAGAACGACAACCTCGCTGAGCACTGTGAAGAAATGCAGGTTTTGTTGGTTTTTTAAAAAAATTTTTTGGTAAACTACTCTGAGTTTGACACACATTTCCAACACGGATATTTTTTATACTTGGCAATCAATTTTTTTCCTTTTACCTTCATATGTTAGCAAGTAGTCCAGGGTGACTGAACCGTGTAAGCTGCTGAGCCGACACTGGTACTTGCCCAGGTCTTTGTGAGAAGCGTTGGAGATGGTGAGCGACGCTCTGCTCTCGTCCCCTGCACTTCAGAGAGAGGCACAGGGTGACAAAATGCACGACATAAATCCACCAACCTCTATACAACCACTTTCTGCCACTATAGATCTGAACATAGGAGAACAAAGGAGGAGCCATTAATAGCCAAGTGGTTGTCAAGCTCCTTCCACTCTAAGAGGTAGTAGCACAGAGACCTGATCAAACCGACCTAAACATTCACAGCTCAGTTGTATGAAAAAATTTAGTCCAACAATATGTGCATTACTTTATTAACAGTGTTAAAATTGATTCATATGAGCACAGGGGAACATGATGGCTGGTGATGATGAACGGGTACTTGAGTTCAATAGTAATGGTCGGGGGGGGGGGTGATATAACCGAACAGAAAAGGTTGGGAACCATTGCTGTAAATCACAGCATCACTATGACTAAAACAGTGCAGTAGTTACCGAAGACGATCTGGTTATATGGTAGGACAATGGGACGTCTGGGAGCTTGGTCAAAATACAGTACGAATCAGGTATAATGAAACTGAATACCTTCTCTTGATCTCAGTGAGGACAGTGCCCTCTCTGCTCCAGGTGATGGTGCAGTGGCAGACGACAGGCGCGAACTGGCACCACAGGCACAGACTCTGGGGGTCCCCGCTCACTGACACTGCCTGGATGGGCTGCACCACCTTTGGGTCTGCAGACATTATCATGTGCTTGTATGAGGAGGTGAAGGATATATGTTTACATACCAGCATGAAGGAGAATGTTGGAAAGCATCTCTTGTGTTGACACTGTGTCACATAACCACGCTTCAAAGATAAATTGCGTATCCCTTACCTGTCTTAGGCGGGATTTTCTGTTTGACAACTTCGCTGTACGCCTTTTTATAAGTTGCTTCTGCATCAGCCTTGGGTTCCCCCGCCTTTGCCTTAATAGAGACACCTGGCTTTGGTAGCTTAGACTCCAACACACTAACAGTCTTCCCAAACTTATCCTCTGACAGGCGTCGTCTTTTCACAACGTTGTCGTTCAGCGGACTGGTGAAGCTTTTCGGCTGCCGGTCTTCATGCTCTACATGATGCGCGGGCCGCTCTCCCTCGGAAGCTTTGGCCTCCGGTTGCTGGGAATTTTTCTCAGCACCATCAGACTGATTTCTGTCCTTCTGAGCCTTCTCGGCTTTAGCACCCAGCTTGGCCTCAAACATATCGATCCTTCCTTTTGCAGTCTTTGGTTTTGCTCCGTACTCTACTTTAGCCGGTGGCTCCGCTAGACTCTTTAGTGCCGTTACATTATGACTGTGTTTCTTTTTCTTTTTGCCATGTGGTTTGCTTGGAGCCTTCTCAGCTGCCACAGTGGTCTCATTCCCCGGTTTAGCCTGATTGTCCTCAAGTCCAGTTGTGGTGTTCGCACTGGTATGATTTTCTCCGCTAAGAGGAAGAATTTCTTGCAGTTTGCTGGTCTGCTGCTCTGAAACATATTGAGATAAATTCTCCTGCTTCTTGGAAACCTGTGTGCCATGGTGATGCACAGCTAATTTGTCCTTTTTGGAGCGTGCTTTGCTCTCCGAGCTGCTCTTTTGAGTCTTGTGAGGCATCTTTTTGGGTGTTTTCTGGTTCAGCTCACCCTTCTTAGACGGTACAGATGTGGCGATAGGTTTTGTAGACCTGGAGACAAATGGGTCACTCAAGTCCAAAGTGATAATTGCGACACGCTTCTTCTCTGAGATGAAGAAATTATCTGCAGGGACAGAAACAAGATTTGATAGTTCTCTACTGAGGTCATTAATCTCCTCTATTATTGTCTTTCTCTCAGTGAGGAAACACTCAGAAGTCTTGCCAGCGTGCAATTCCAGTTGTGCCTCTGGTGAAGATTTATTAGCAGAGACTATTGTATTTTCCTTTTCCTGAATCAGCTCCTCATCACCTTCCCGGGATGGTTTGTCAGTAATCCCATCCGAGGTTGGCCAGAGACCGCAGGGTTGTGCAGGATCACAATTGAGGTCACTGTTGTCATTGAGAGACCTTTTGGCACAAATGTGATCTCTTTCCAAAGCGCAGCTTGTCCGACAGCGGAGGGAGGAGTCAATAATGAGGGGAGTTAAGGGCATAATAAACTTAGGACTACCCCACTGCGGCTCCACCTGACATGCTCTGTCAAGGTCTGGTGAAGGGTCAGGCGACACGTGTGTGTGAACATTAACATGCAGGCCAGGTTGTGTGTCCACACCTGACACGTGTGAGTTTGTCAGAGTGTGTGCGGCGAGGAAACGAGGATCTGCTGAAGTTTCGGTTCCTCCACCATCAGCCTCGGCGGGCCCACAGCTCCTCGTGGCTTCCTGCTCGGCCAACAAGCTTGGCTGGGAGACACCGTGGTCGTCTGTCACTTCACACAGTCCATCTCCAGGGGACTGATAATGAAAACGGGCAAATAACAATGTGATGTTAAGTCATTTCAAGAGATTGTACATTTCGGAGACATTTTATTGACAAGGATTTCATACGCTTGAGAATAAGACCGCCAGACTTCACCGAGATTTTAGTATATGTAATAACACCTAAAGTACTATAATAAATATTACTAAACATGTATTTATTTTAAAGGATGATTCTACAGAAGGTTATGATGCCATGCTTTTTTATATCTTTTCTCTAGTCAACACATACCTTTCTATAGAGCCCCAAAGAAGACGTTTATGAAACACCATGCTTCTATATCCAGCCCCACAGTCCATATGTCCTGCATGCAAATGAGCCTTACAGTGCCACTGTTATAGACGGGAGCTCCAGCTATGCCTTGTGCACCTAAACCAATCAAGAGCAGTCTCCCAGGCCTATGGACCTGTCCACGTCCTGATCCTAGGTTTTTAAAGGAGATGCGGTGAGAATGGGTGTGTCAAAGGGTGCATACAAAAAGAGAGAGAGGGAGAGAGCAAGGGTGGGGTGCGAGGGGGGGGGGGTCATGTTTCAGTCCTCAGCTGTGCTCTCCTCTCACCCCTCTACCCTGACACGCCACGGATGCATGCTATTATCATTGAACTCTTAGCTATTATTAGATGCCATTTCTGTCCATCTGAAGTTTTCCTCTCACGCATTCCCGTTTCCTTCAGCTCACGCAGCTGCCGGTCTTTGAGATGGGAGCCAAAGGACTTATCCAATAATACAGAATCAAGCATGGGTAAGAGTCCTTGGGTGCAAACTGAATGGCTCCAATCCAAAGTGAGGCGGCAAAACTTGTGAGTCTCGAGCGGGGCGACACACATGGATTTCACTCTCTGAGTTGCTCCACGTATTGGAGCTACATCCCGACTGGCTATCAATACTGTAGGTATGACAACACTGACAAGGGCAGGAGCAGGAATGTATCGTAACGTTCTGGCCGCGTTTCCAAAGCTCGTGACTGATTTATCTGTTGGCCGGCAGGACTGGTGTGAAGGTGATCGCCGTTATTCTCTTTATCGTGAGGGATGAATCTTTCCATCGCTCTCCTCCCCTCTCTCTCTCTGCCATAAACGTCTGAGAGAGTGATGTGTGTGTTGAGAGTGGGTGGGCGGTCATATGCAGGTGTGTCTTTGTGCGTGTGTGTGTGTGTGTGTGTGTGTGGGACCAACTCACAGGAAAACAAAACAAAACATGCATTCCCCAAGTGCAGATGTGAACTATCCGCTCATATTTTGTGCTTTTCACATTAAGCAGAGCACACACTTTCACCAAAGACTTTTCTTTTTAAATTTACAATACAAGACGTAAGTACCCATATAAATCTATATAATAAGCTACCTTACCTCCTCTATTATTAGCTGTGCAGGTACATTTTCTCCCTCCAAATCTGTATCCTCTGTTATATTCAGTACGATTGCATCTTCATTCCTAATGACATTGTCTGTCGCCAAGGACCCTACGTAACCACCAAACGGGGAAAGGTCCAAACTGGCAGATGAAGTAGTTCTAGGGATGAGTGTAACTGCAGTCACATCAACACCGTAACCTCCAGGAGAGGCCACCGCAGACGAACCCATCGATGAGTCCGGCTGGATGGGGCATATAAAGGACTCCCCTTGGTCTTGGAGCTTAGGTTCTGCAGTATTGAGGCACAAAGAGAGACAGTTCTGCTCAGAGAGGACGGGGCTCTGTGGGATGTGTCGTGCCTCTAGAGGCTGATCCTGGACACCCTTGGGTGGCTGCAGTTGCGCCTGTGCTGCGGTCCCCTGACTTTGTCTAACTTCAGATGTCTCTGTGTCTGCAACCGTATTTACTTCTGCTAGTGCCTGCGTCAAAGCATCTATTTCAGCCCCTATCTCTGTGAAGGCAGCTGTGAGGTCCTCTGGTGGAGCCGTGATGATTGCAGTCCAGTCTGAGATCGCACTCGCCCAGCTGTCCACCGAGGACCACCTCTCGACCGGTGGCCCCCGGCTACTGGTGTCGTCGCTGAACCAGCCAATCCCCTCGCTACCTTTAGGGTTGTAACCAGACACTTGCGTCTCTCCTGGAAGAAAAGATAAGTCACTGGTGGCTGAGAGTCCGCCTTGCATCACAGAGTGACTTGTCTTACCCAAAACATCCCTGTCCTCCGTGTCCTCGCCTACTAGATACTGGCATGCGTCCAGCCACAGCTCGACGGGGCTCCTGCTTTGTTGTGCTCTGGGGGTTACACCAGTGACCTCTGTTTTCCGTTGTCTCGCATCACTTCCTGACATTAAACTAACCTCACAGGCATCTGCAGCAGGTGGTCTTAGCCCTGTATGTTGGCCGATGTCTGATTCATAGTCATCTAAAGCCCGATGCTCGGTAGAGCTGTGGTCACATTTTGTCAGCACGTCTGCTGATTCATACATCGGGACATGTGTATCACTATCGTGGAGTATCTTTTTATCTTCTGTTCGTGATAATGGCTGGCATTTAGGACCCGCGGTCTCATGATGTTCTAGATTAGTGCTCAGGATGAAGTTCTGCGTCTCAGGCTCAAAGATATATAGGTCTGACACAGGTGCTGCAGCTGTATCACTCCCCAAAGTATCTGAGTTAGGGGATGACGACCTTAATAGATAAGTGGCTTGACTGTGTTCAGAGCTGAAGCTGAGTCTGGAGGGGGGCTCAGTGGTCGACAGCTCCATCAGACCCTCAGAAAGAGATGCCGTGACCCCAAAGGTTTCAGGTGTAGTGTTTTCTTGAATGAGAGAAAGGGAGAGGGACTGCTCTCGTTTAATGTAATACTTGGAGAAAGTTTCAGACGGGGGTGAAATTAGGTCATGAGCGAGGTGAGGTAAGAGAGGCAATATAGGTTCTGATGAGCCCAAATAGGCATTAAGCCTGAGGTCATTATCCTTTGGCAAAGACTCTGAGCAAAGTGCCAGACACTCTGACATGTTATAGCTGGACGATGAGAGCTTTAAACGGTCTGAGTCAGTGCGTTTCTCCTGAAAAGGGCATCTGGAAACATTTGACAAAGTCTCAGCGGATTTGTCAGTGAGGTCTGAAGGATCCAGCACAGTCTCTGCTCCTGTCTCGTATGCAGCTGGCGTATTTTCTGCAGAGCTGTGTAAAAGAGAAAGAGAGTCCAAATCCCCCGTCCGGCTGTCCGTGAGAGATGCTGGTGACTGTTTTTTGTCATCCGTGTAGAGGAGTGACAGATCCATCGGGGCTTATAGTTGTGCCACTCGAGGAGATTGTCAGCGGCAAGGTTCCAGCTGTCAAACAGCAAAACATCCGGATTTAGGCCGAATTTTTTGATGAGGTCCTGTGCGCAGTGTGCCTGGCTTTAGAGGTGACATTCCTCCACTTGTCGCAACTGTATCCTTAGTAATTTGAATGTCAGCGCCTGCAAAGGGAAGCACGTCATTACCAAAAACAGTAAAATCAGTCAGTCAAATAACCTCTGATCTGATGCTCATATGTATATTTACCTCCTCAATCTGAGGTATTTGAAGTAAGGCCCACTATCTCCCCCTAGCTGTCACCCAGTTTGACATGCTTATCTTATTTGCAGGAGATGCCCCTCTAAACGGCAGGTTGCATGTATTTTAGTAGCTTTTAAAGGGCCCTAGACACGCCTTATCAACATGAAGCCTTCCTGTTGCTCTTACTTTGAAACTGATAAAGACGTCTGGTGTGTGTGTGTGGTTGTGTTGTTAACAGGCTCCAGACTACAGTCACCAACTTTTACCGCCTTTCACAGCTGACGGGTAGATAAATATATATTGTTTCTATTATCATTTTTTAATCATGTACACAATTAAGTGGGATTCTACATTACACATTGTTTAATATCATGTAAAAGTCTTACTGATGTTTTACATGATCCCTGCCAGTCGCTATTATCTATACCAGATAAAAATATACAAGCCCTCAGCGCTGTAATTAGTTACATACTGAGAGAAATGTTAAAAGTATCAGATGTTACCCATGAGTTCAAGGGAGTCCTTTGCAAAACAAGATCTGATTAAGTTATATAGAACCCTATGAAAAACAATGCTTTCTCACTGTCCAGTCTCCTCTTATTTGCTGCAAAACAATGGTGTCTCTTCTTTATGCTTTTGTTGGCCTTTCATTGAAAATAAAATATCAATTTATAAACTTCTTCTGAGTCATCTGAAGTATTTCGGAACGGTTATATTGATGCAATCTTGAATACCACTCAGCAGGTTCAAATTAATGCCAGCCTGACACATGATGGACATGGAACTACAGTGGAGATCTCCGTACCATTATTATTACTGCTCTCAACATTTATGATATCTTCAACTTTACAGTTTGGTAGAACACGCTGAATATTTACCTGGTTCTTAAGCAATTATATAACCAGGAGGTTGCCATCCTAAAATGTTGATAACCATTTGACAATACACCAGTTTCTTGAGCTCTCATGTTGTTTTTCTTTTGGATTACAAGTAAAATTATTTAGGTACTTAAGGTGGCTGTCAAAGCATGGCTTTGTCTTCAAAGCACCTGAAATTGATATTACCTGTGTTGCCCATTACAGGCAACCTGACTTATGTGCTGAGGCCTAATATGAAGTGTTGAAGGGGGAGGCTTCGAAATATGCACCCTGATATACAAGTTTGCAAGAGGGGAGCTGGTGGCACAGACATTGGAAACATACCGGCACATCTTCACCCATGACCTGCATTTGTCACATTCCTGCTGCACTGAAGGACACCTAGCTGAACCCTTAGAGCAAGAATTGTTTATTGTGAAACACCGATCCTAACTTTATTAAGTCTACTGACAAACACAATAAAGATTTCATGCAATTTCCAGGCTAATAAAAAAATTGAAACCCTGACAAAATAACCAATCTCAGATCAAAAGTTAATAACACCCTGTTCAAAATTATCATAAAACCATCAAGGATAAAAAAAAAATCAAGTTTTCCTTAACTTAATCCAATCTCCGATAGGCCCCAATCACATCTAGTACACCGACTCCATATTTAGATTTGATTATGGCATGCAAGTAGTCCATATAGTTGAGAGGTAACTGCTTTCAGAGGCACTTGGAAGTTTTAAATTAAATTGGCATCAATCTTGTTGGTACAGTTGATTAGTGCATTAAATAGGACTTGATCTGTACTGACATTAAAAAAAAACAATAAAGCTGTCAGCGCCTGTGTGACTGAGAGCAAGAAAGTGTAATTCGATTTCATCTCAACCATCTGTGCCAAAATAGATCCACCCTCGGTCACAGAACCCCCCCAAGTAGCCTGCTGCAGCTTTATGGCTTCTATATGTAAATCAACATCTTGAAAGAAGTGATCTCAAGGCCCTTCTAAGTAAATCTGAGCACAGTTTTGAAAACAAAACCATATTCTACCTAAAAAGGTAAGACTTTCTTCACAATAACAGATTTCACATAAGAAGAAAGAAGAAACCAAAACAAAAATTCATCAAAATTCAGTATATTTGCAAATAATTTTAAGGAATTATATCTAATGCTTGGCAAAGTGCATGACGTATACAGTGTCATGCAGCACAGCAGAGTTTGTGTGCCAGCCTGTCGGCGTCGTGATTGGAAACATGTACCATTCCAAGGAGAAAATGACAAGAAAATATTCAGTAACTTTCATCACTGTGGAATTACACACAATAAAAGCATTACCATTACTTGAGGCATTAAAACAGTTGTCTAGCTTAGGAAGGGGATTTCCAGCCATGCAAGTAGTACGTACCCTTTTGATAGCCGTGTGGTTGAGGATATAGACCTATGATGTAGGACTTCAGTATGAGCTCAGGCAGAGCTGGCGGTCTCGGGGTGTGAGTCTATTTTTAACTGTTGTCCCCCCGCAAGTACAAAGTGAGTTACCTGATATTGCGGGCATGTGCCGATCTTGAATATTTAACACTCAATATCTATATTTACAGGCGGTTTCAGTTATGGACCACTTTATGGAAAAATTTTGCCATTTTGTTTGTTGTAGGATTTTTACAGATGGAAGGGGCTTTTTTGACTGTTGAGAGTAATACCCAGAAGCTTTAGGCAACTATACAGGGGGATATTAGTTAAGTTTTGAATAGTAATTTTAACACGCTTAGACATTTTGAATGCAGAACAGAAATTTGTGAAATGATCACACCTGAAGTGTGACACTGGCCAGCGTGTTTAGGGTTTAATTTAAATGCTACAGATGGGAGAAAAGGTGAAAAAGAGAGAGCAGTTCAAGCTGAATCAAACAGTGTTTGACGGTGTTTAGTTTATTTCCAAAATAATAATCTAATCCAATACTCCTCCTAGTATTCAGACCACTTCTGAATGATAATTATTCCTCGATTACATTGGGCTGACAGAACTGACTTTCAGTAAGTGCAACGGGGTTATACGATTAAATAAATAAAAAGATCCCCCTCTTGTTAAATGTGTTTACAGTACAGCTGTGACACTGAGGGTCACATTTCTGGCAACATTAACACCCACTCTAACTACCCTGGCAAAGCAGCAATGAACTGTGGTCTGTGGTCAAAACAACCCAGCCAGGCCAGACCTTTCTTTGCTTTCATGGAAATTTATTATTAGCTCACCCCGGTGAAACGGTGATTTAATATGACTTTACTTCTCATTTAGCCAAACCACACATCTCATAAGTTGCAAACACAAGCTAATCCCTAATGAAATAGATAGCAGGCCCTTTCCATCCATTTGGATGGTCCAATGATGTTGAAAAGGGATGATGATCAGTCACGATGGCCTACATCTTGTTGTTTAAAGGCATGATACAATGACGCTTGTACTTGCCAAGCTTCTATTCTCCCTAGATACTTTGTTTACTCGAAAAAGTGTCACGTTGGATTTAATTAAATTGTTTGACATTACGGGAAAAGAGTTTACTAGCTAAGAGAGTGAATATGCGTTTTTCGTGTTCCACTGTTCCGCTTCTCTCCTTTATTACACACAACTCCTTTCAGTTTCGGATAGTTTGCATGATGATCAGTTTTATCAGGATATCAGTTTTTTCTAGGGATTTTTCTGAGGCCCAGCCCTTTTTAATGCCGATCTTTTCCTCCTGTAATTACTAAATACTTGCTCTCCTTGAGGCTAGGCCCTAATTATCCTGCTAGTTGACAAGTCTCAGTGCCTCATTTCCTGCTACAATGCTCCTGTGCATCACTTTCCAGGCCTTTATAAATCCTCATCTTTTTTGAGTCCAGTGTCACTTTTATTTCGCTGATCTTGTAAAAAACACTTGAGACATAATGTCTTTTGGTTGGATGTGACATTGTTGCAGACTTGTTTCCCATGTACAATCATATTGCAGATAAATTCCATGTATATCTTCCAGTAAACCGCTTATTAAATGTTGTTTTGTAATGACAGTGAAGGACAGTTTTATAACCAAGTCATTTATGGCTGTTACATCATTGTTCCTGTGACAGTTAAGAGGAACGGATACTTTTACTGCTTTAAAATCAGCACATTGTAAATAATGGTTTAACAACAGAGACCTTCCAGTAAAACAGTAATGCCCCAAGTCTCAATTCTTTTTAGTAAATACAGAAAATAGACTCTTTACGACTATTTTTAGCTACTACTTTTCTAAGAACCCTGATACCCATGCAACTGCTTTGGCAAAGCAAGGTGTAAATTCACCATTGTTAGTGCAAATGTGTGTATGCGTAGGTGTGTGTGTGTGTGTGTGTGTGTGTTTGTGTGTGTGAATGAGGAATCAGTGATGACTTTTATGAATGAACACCCGCTCACACGCTCACACTCACTGCAAAGGGTTTAAATTATCAGTACAACAAACAGAAGAGGCTGAGGACACAAACGATTAAAACCATGTCATGTCCTTTTACTTGTTTCATGCCGTTATGTAACACTTGTGCCCACACACCTGTTCTTGTGGTGCCTTGTAAATCTACTAAGCAACAGCGGGAATATTATTGGACTGTTGCATGAATCTTGGGGTTTTTGTTTGTTAATTTGCATCGAGACGGGGCATCCTGCTATTTCTTTTCCTTGCATTTTGCTACAGAAAGAAATATAATTCAGGGTAAGTTTATTCTAATTAAACAACTTTGTAAGTTAAAAATAAATGGTGGGTGGGGGTGGTGGTAATGTAGTTAAACCACTAAAATGGTAAACCTGACTGACCTGGCAGCCGTTGGATGGGACTTTATAAGGCAGGACTTGTTAGCCATTAAAAGATGTGTGTATGTGTGCATGTGTGTGTGTGTGAGTGTGTGTGTGTGTGTGTGCGTGCATGTGAGTATTTCTGTGGTTTCTGAGAAGTAACACATTTAAGGTCTCTGCAAGGAACAGCTGATGGGTTGTAAATGGAGGGTGGGCCTGTTACACAACAAGTGATCTGTACAGAGATTTGTTGTATAAAATTGAAGAATAGCCAGTATCTGTACGCAGGGGTGGGATTGCAACAGTGTGTCTTATCCTTTAAATACCGAATATGGAATTGCACAATATAAAGTATATCTGGCGGCAGCACTAATAACTGTATCTCAGACGAGCTCAATATTTCTTTAACCGTAAGCTCACTAGACTTCATCTTTTTGAAAAGGCGTCTGAAAAAAAAATTTCATCGTTAAACCGTGAAAATGCTCTAACAACCTCAGACATGTTACACCAGCTTGAGCATGTTGTTGTGGGGTTTTTGGATTGAGTGTGTCCCCCCCGGACTCATGTAGTCATGGAGAGAGAAGTATCATCTTACCGAAGCAAGGTATATTTTTACACCATGTTGTTGCACAGTCTGCCTCCGCCTGGCCCCTGCCCTCCTTCCCTAGACTGGGATCAGGTGGAGAATGGCGCTGCACATGGGAAGAAGTTTGCGTCACAACCGCATTTTGTTTGTGTGGGTTCTATCAAAGTGTCAGCTAAAGGTCTGCTTTGCCAGAATCAATTAAGGCAGCAGTGCCATGGCAGGCAAACGAAAGATATGAGACACGTCTTCAAGAGAGATCAAGCCATGTTTATTTTATTTATTTATTTTAGACCACTGAGCACATCCTAAACTATAAGATAAACCATAATTCAAGAAAGCAAATGAATGCTGACACTAGGAATTGTGGCTAGAAAATTCTAGGATAAAATAAAGTATCCATGTATAGATATAGATATAAACAGCAGCAGAGAGATCACAGTATTTCTTTGAGGCTGTTTACCGAGCATTACTCAACTCCATACACTGCACATCGGAGCACATGCCGTGCGTAACTCAAGTGCTGGGACGGAAATGTAGCTGTGCATTTTTGCGTCATAAGACACTGGAAACCTTTGTTGTGATCTAAGCAGCTGAGTCATTGCCACTTGTAAATTCTGACTCACTGTCATGGAAAGTGCAGTGGAAATGTGGTTCTAGTCCCCTGTGTTGTCTAGTGCCAGAACCGTTAAAAGTAATGGAAGGATTATAGGGGGACAGGTTGAACTTTGTCTCACAAGGAAGCCATTCACGCTGTAATCTCAGCCCTTTCCTGTTCTCATGGCTTCTGAATTGAAATTCAATGATGCGAAGAAACAAAAAAAAAAATTATATCATTTTAATAGAAAATCATGGTCAATCCTGAATAGGGAACATTTTTTCCTGCATGAACAATTAATATTTGATTTACGTAGATGGTTATTTTGAGTAATTAGCGAACTTCTCCTGAACAATGTCACATCATTGAATCTATAATTTTTGTTGTTTTATTTGGACTCTACTGAACACAGCTGAAGTCAGTCAGTGTGGTGTTTTTAATGCAGAACTCTGCTGAAAGGACTTAAGTTTTATTCTTTTTTTCACTTCATACACTGTATATTTTTATATCTTATATTTCTGTATCGAAATGTGAAAATGTACAGCAGTAATCAATACTAAAAGTAGTAGTCAGTCAGTGAAGACATTGTTTATTTGTATTTGTGTGTATTAATATACTTAAATCAATTATTTTATGACTATATGACAATACATGATTTCCTACATTAATTAATGATCCCCAAAGCAGCTAGGATCAAAATTTTTACATTAACAGTGGATGACATGGCTGTTTTTGTATTAAAGGGTTTGTTCATATTGATGAATCCACAGGTAATTGTCTCATGCACTGACTCTGTAGTTCTCTGCAGTTTCTTTCACTTCTCTGTTTCAGTTTTATAGCCTCTTTTAGTTCACCTTCACCACTTTTCAGATACAGCGGGCAGCTGTTTTTCAGTGCAAAGCTCCAAAAATCCAAAGTACACTACAGACAAAGCTACTGACAAGCTGGTGAACGTATTGGAGCATTTAATAGCCAGACGGTTTGTATCTGCTTATCACATATTGTAAAATGAAATAAAAAAAAATTTAAAAAACCACTAACAAAAAGTGTTATTGCGGTTATTATTTTATTTACATTTTATTTAGAAGTCAGTCACCTTCCTGTCATCCCCATGTTGAAAATTCTTTCTCACTTAAACAGACAGGGCTGGATGCCTGTATGATTAACGGCAGCTCATGCCCCAGGGCAATTTCATTCTCAGCATAAATAATAGCCATAGTTTTCCTAATGAGACTAGTATGTTGGCTACTAGATATTTTACAGCATATGGAACAACAAAAAGTTTTGACATGAAAAGGCTTTAGACAAAATAGAATGATAATTTCCCCTGCGTGTCGTAACTACAATACATTCATTGCGCATCATTACTTCATAAAACAAGTACTTGTTCTATATGCATCACCTCTTTGCAATTCATTTCACAGCAGTTATTTAACCTTGCAATTGTTGCTTGTGGGACAAGCCACCAGCAGTATTTCAGCGGGGATGGGCATATCATTTCCAAGGCAACACATAATATCTTTATATGCAGACGGCATCATGTTATATCTGTGAAACTTTCAATGCGAAAATCAGTTCAGTTTTACAGGATACAGACTTCTTTTTCTCCAACTCTGCACTCCTGATTTATTGATGTTGTTGGTTCTAGACGCATTTTATTAAAAAAAACAACATATTTTCAGTATATTTGATCCATTACCATTGTAAAGGTTGATGAAAGTGTTGATTTCAGTGGAATCACGTACAGTTTTTTCCACATCAGTCTGTATACTGTTTTTTTTTTAAAGGAACAAAAAGGTTTATTATCTGCAAAAGTAGATTTAAACAAAGACATTGTTAGAGTTAACCAGGCAAAAACAAACAGCATATACAAAATGGGAGCGTTAATAACTGGATAGGTTTTTCTATTGTGTTCTGACTTGCTTTCATAAACGGCCGCATTTTAGAAAGAGGTATGGCTTCTCAACCAGCACAGTCAACACGTAGCTCGCCACCAGCGTCAGCACCACGTGGCCAAGGAACAGGTACATCTAAAGAGGAGAGCAGAAATATGGTACGCTACATTAAAAGAGCACAGACAGACACAGTCAGGGCACAGGAAAATCTGAATGCCTCAGCGGTGGGCCTGATGAAACGGAATGAAACCGGCTTTTTAAAAGCACTCACGAAGTTTAGGTCTGTGTAGTGGATCGGGGTCTCTTGCAAGCCGACGTAGAGGATGATGAAGACTGGATGTGACAGATAGCAAGCAAAACTAATATTGGAAAGTGGAACCCAGAAACCCAATGACAAGAAACTCTTGATTAAACCTGGAGAATCAGAAGAACAGAGAGAAACAAAAAAAAAAAGGGACATAGATTTTTTTTAAATATGTATTTTTGATTTCATGTAAAATGACTCACATATCACTTAACAAGAAATGTGCATATAAGGCTTAAGTAAAGAATGTATTATATTGAGTGTAGTTTGGGCTAAAAAGTAAAAAAAACAACACAGTATGGTTTTAATATATATATATATATATATATATATATATATATATATATATATATATGTGTGTGTGTGTGTGTGTGTGTGTGTGTGTGTGTGTGTGTAAATAGGGAAGGTTTAGATATTATAGCTGTTATTATAGTGTACACGCACAGAGGACTGCTTTCTACTGTTCTCTTCCTGTTTGATCAAACAAATATTCTCTTTTACTATATTTTTTTTATTGTATTTTGTTTGTTCTGAATATGGTATTTTGATTCTGGAGCAACTCTGTCTGGTCTTCGTTTACCTCCGTAACCCTCCTCACAGGCCAATATGATCCAGGTCACAGCCAGAGCCCAGAGGGGTCTGTGCAGTCCTTGATACAGGGCATGTGGCATAGATGTATAGGCTGGGGTCTCCCTGAGGACGTAGGCCAATCCAACCAACACAGCCATGAGTAAAAGACAGAAGAACCAACCAAGGGCTGCTTGCCACTGGAGCGACAGCGAGAATAGCAGCAATAAGAACAAAGGTTTGACAGCAGCTTAGGGGCATATGATGTGTTCAATTTTCTGCTAAAAGCAGCTGTGTGTAGTGATTCTGGCAGAAAGGCCTATTAACGTGTCAATCAGATGTTCTCACCTTTTGTTTTAAGAGCGGATCTTTCTTTGTCGTCAAATATATTCCAGTCAAGATCCCTATTAAAAATGGCCCATATCTCGTGTAGGGTTTCACATAGTAGTGTAGGACATAATTGTAAGATGTCCTGCAAAATAAAATTAGATAAAATGAAATGACAGATTAATGAAACCATATTTGAACTGGAATGGCTATGCCCTTATTTTCTTTTACATTGAATGGTACAGTATATAAAGTAAAGGAACACAAAACAAAGAAAAATTTACTTGATGTGTAAGTCACCTTACTTTTAATGTACTTGGTTCCTAAGTTGTTTGCATCAGTAAATAACCACCATCACTAAGTCTTACATTGTAGACGGCTCGAAGACTGGCAGCTGCAGGAGTGCAGTTATAACAGCACCAGCAACAGTGGTCATCAGCAGCAGGCCTCCTGCCACAGCTGCAAACACACCTCTGTTCCTGATAGGTCAGGTAAGATTACATGTATACAATGGCCACAGTGGTGGCTATTCTACAACAATTCAATTTAGAAATATTTTAGGATAATATGAAAGGACAGTGGACATACAGTCTGTAAAAATAGAGCAACAGAGGAGTGGTGGCATAACATTGGAAGTCAAGAGACAGGTACCAGGTCCAAGGAATACACTAGAGAGAGATTGGAAAATAAAATGTTCAGAAATACGGTTGGTCAATATGGATAGAAATGCTTTGTGTCAAAAATAGAATCAGAGCTGCTATGCTAACTTACTATATCATGGACTGGGAGGAGATTGCTAACCAACAGTACGTTAGCCCACCAGTATGTCTTACAATCCATAAATGTCTCCATGAGTGGGGACCAGTAGGGTCCCCACTGGACCAAAGAGATGAGGCCAATGGTTAAACACATAATGAACATATGCAGTGGCTGAATCCTGTAATGAAGGAACGAGAAACAGAAAAAACGAGGAGACTTTACATTTACAGCATATTGTCACCAGTTTTGAGCTCATATTTATGATAAAAGGCCTCTGAATTCTGTTTTATTCCCCTAAGAGGAAATGACACAGTGACAAAGACAGATTGCCATAACTTAATCTGGTGAAATGATGAAATTACAGTACCTTTTAATCCTCTTGAAGAGGTAGTTGGCCACCAAAAAGGCACTTAATTTGTCCTCAGCTCTGTTAATGGAGCTCAGCAGAGACCTGGCACTGAGCAGGCCCCTAAAAAAACAGAAGCAGCTATTAACACTGCTATAACCGACCGCTTAAACCTCACCATGAAATTATTTTTTTTAGAGATACACTATGCTAAATCAACCACTGTTTTAAAATTAATGTGCTCTTAGTCTCACCCCAGCAGTAAAAAGGTATCTACAGCCAGGAAAACAGGTCCGCTGATGGCAAACACATACAGAGGACTGCTTTCTACTGTTTTCTTCCAGTTTTTGTAGTTATCTACAACAGAGATTATGCAATATGAGTAAAATACTGTGTGAGTAATGCAGGCTGAATGAGCAGACATCAGATACTTATGTCATACCCAAGTTGTTTATTACAGAGAACTCTGCAGAGTGGCCACATATGATCCATAGCAGGCTGAGAACGCGGATGCCGTTCAAGGAGGAGTAGCCTCCACCCGGGATGGATGAGGAGGTGCTCAGGACACCCTGGCTGGTGTTCTGTAGAGAAAACGCCTGCAGGCACTGGTTCACACAGCTTCGAGAAAAACACACTGGTGCGCGGCTGGTTCTATCTACAAAAGTCAATATTCAAAAAAGCACTGTCTTAATATAATCACAATCTATATAACAAGGATTGGCTACTGCTCCAGTGCATTACTAGTGACATTTTCTTGCACATTGATGTAACCTTGATATTAGGTTGTTCAAAATGTGTTTATTTTCATACAATATTGAACTTTTCTGTGTTTACCTAATAACTACCCTCTTTCAGTGCTTAATGCTTGTGATGTACTGTCTGGTAAACTTTCACACAATCTTGGAGAACAAGCACTCACACAAAAACTACACGTACATTGTACTTACTGTTTTCCTCTGAGGTGCCACTATTCATTTCATTGCTAGAGGAGCCATTGGTCCCTAGGGTCCCGTAGAGGTTGACGCCAGAGTTTAAACAGGAAGACTCTACAGATGGGCTGACTTCCTGGTTCCTTTGCCACTTTATTATAGCGGAGAACAAGGTAGCCGCAAGTGGAATTGCTACCATCACGCAACACACAAACCTGAAGGAAGAAGGTGTCAGTATTTGGGGAAAAGTGGAAAGATAAATACAGGGTATCCTGAGATGAAGTCCTGCACATATAAAGAGACACTTCTCCAGTTCAGTTTACAGTTACAAGTATAAATGCACAAATGAGGCAGTACAGAAGGTAAGAAAGGTCCAGTCATATACTGACAGGCAGGTGACATCTGATGCATGTGGGGTGATGGTGGCTGGCAAACAGTGGGTCATGATCATCTCCTGGGTGGACTGATTAACAAGGATGGAAGGCAATGGAGGAATGAGGGACGTCTCACCGAACTGAAGTCTCCCTGTTTAAAAAGTCAAAGGAGCCACCATTAAAACAAAGCAAATATCAGACTGATTGAATCAAGAATGATAGGATTTAAAATGACCGACCGTACAGCACCAGCATTTGAACATCATCTTCCCCGCATGAGTCGGGAACACAAACACCCACAAAGTACTGGACTGTTTCCTATTGTGGTAAAATAAATAAATAAATAGATAAATAAATAAATAACCAAAATCGAATTTTCTCACCTTGTGGCCATCGTGCAATTAATTTTTTGTTTTTACCTGCCGAAGGAACACCTGGCAGTACTGTCCAGAGAAGGTGGGACCGTGGGCAGAGCGACACTGCTGCAGCGAGCCAGGCTGGTTGACATTACCTCCCTCTACATCGCTACCCATCTTTCCATATGCATCATACACTGATAATTCACACAAATACACACATGTAACGGCAGTTTAGCACAAAAGAAAAAAACAGCCTTTGAATCGAATCCCCTCCAAAGTCCCCCAAAAAAGAGAGTCTGAATTTCTATAATAAAACCTAATGTGGCATAATATCTGTGTTTACACAATAAGTGTGTTATCTTTCTTTGAAATTCAACACCATGAGTTCTCACAAGCCATTTGATTCAGCACCACTTGAATTTATGTCAGTTACAGAACTTTACAGTCTGACTGATATGGCAGAGTGTGTAAACATAAAATACTCAAAAAAAAATTAATTGCACACATTTTTATAAGAAGGGAACCAAAGTAAGGCAGGACTCCCTCACTGTCCAAAATGCCTACCACTACAAGAGGATAGGAAAAGAAAGAAAAGAAGATTTTCTTTATCTGGTTGCCCTGGTTGTTTCCCTTTGAATGAATGAAACAGTGCCCCTTCTGGGTTGCAACTTCTGGTCAATGTCAGCCAGTCTTTGTGGTCAAAACCGGCATTTCACCCTTACTGAGGGTTTACTGCGGTTACTATGAAGCCACCGTAAAGCCGTGAATGGGCAAGAATCGAAGAAATATCGAAGACAGTCATACTCTGGCCTTGCAACAAACAACATAATGTTGATACTTGAGCGAATCAAAAGTGTGTTTGTTTTACTGTGTTGCTAGCAAGTGTGTTTTTGTGTGACTACCAAGCTACTAGTGGGTACAAGTGACATGAAAAAAAAACAAAACAAAACAAATCTCAGCACCAAGTTCTCAAGGACCTAAGGACTACTTATCCATGATTAAAGGAAGAGGAGTTCAAATTACCCTTCTCTCTGTCTTTTTGCCTGCAGTTTTCCCCTGAGGGTTATTTACCTGGTCACTGAACCTGCCCTGTTTGTTAAAGTACAGAATCTTAACAGACACAGTTGCAGGGACAAAGTCTATAGGGTATTTGATTAACTCTTCAAAGCTACTTCCTTCATACATAAAATGCAAGTGTTTTATATCCTAAATAAACATCTTGGCACAGTTAGAATTGACAAGTAACTACAGCATTGGAGGCCTGCATCAAATATACTAAGTATGTAAGCTGTGTATATGATATATGCATTGGTAGATTTAATGTGCACATAAACTTTTAAAGCTTTGCAAATTTTGTCTAAAGGTTTACGAACTTAATATTGTGTGGTTTGCATTAGACCAGAGTGGAATCGCTACTAAAGCCTCACATTGTTCTAATAAATAATTCATTTCTTTAGATGGCCTCTCTGACATGACTTTTTTGAACCTCGTACTTAGTTTCAGGTGCCGGCCTTGCACTGGGCCCAATGGTCTAAATGGGCCAGAGCCACCACTACCCCAGACTGATTGCAATTGTATGTGGGAAAAAGCCTCTCAAAAGGCAGCAACACTTACTTAGAACAGCGTATTCCTTTGGTCTCTTCTGGTTAATTTCCCAGAGGAAAGCGTTGGTATCCTCCTCACATCTCGGTGGCACAGTCAAGACCCGCGTATTTTCCAGCGCTAAACTATGCCCTGCAAAAAGAAAGAACACCACACAAGCCAGGGCCATTTCAGAACTGACTGCACACTTCAGTAGAGAAGAGTTTAAATAACCTAGGAGAGGAAACATCATAATTGATAAAGTAGCGTGAAATCCATCCTCCACAGGCTGGATTGAAAAACTGGTTTTCTACATCAGCTGTGAACAGGATTGGGTTACATGAAGAGGCTAACACAAAAAGAGCCCAGGCTTTGTGTTGTGTTACCCCGCAAAATCCACCTAATCAGAGTGAAGGCCTAATAATGATGGCTACACTTAATATAAAAGCCAGTATGGGGTTGTACCGCCATAATTACCACCGGGACTACAGATGTTTTACCATAGCACCAGCCTAATTTTATTTCATTTAATAATTTTATCATATATAAATTTTAAATAGCCCTCAATAACCACAGAAGCTGCTTTACTCCGGTTTGGCCCGATCATGCTGCCAATTGTTGCCAGTTTGTTCTGGATAGGAACAAATAACTCAGCAAAAAAAAACCCTAAAAACAAACATTAAATTACTCTATTGAATTTGCTTTTACTAGAGCCATGGAACAAGATAAAATAAGGGAAAAGAAACATTGAAGACAGCCCAGTACCTGAAATAAATCAACTATGGCCACTAGAGGGAGAGTTTGCACTAAAAACCCACACAGATTGCCATGAGTGTACAAGACAACAGTGAGGGAAGCAATCCAGACAAATTTAGTATGATTCAGTCACAGAAAAAACACTTGTAGTTATTGAGCTCATTCCTGCAACTGCCATTCAAAAGAGAGTACTGTCTGAAAATCCACATATCCATATGTCACTAATGCTTAATATTCAATACGTTCGAGGTCAATTACATTTCAAAACACCCTTTATCAAAATCCAGAACTTATAATGCATTGTAATAATGCATGAGCATGAATGATCACAAGAGGGATTTATGACACATTTCCATAGAGAAGAGCTGATGTCTTATGTGCAGTCGACATCAGCTCTCGTCCCTGGCAGGTTTCATCATTTATTGACATGAAGAACAGCTTTGTACACAAGCATCAGAAATATCTAAAAACAGCAGCAGCGGCAGCGGCAGCAAGACACATTCTAATCAACACACAATTCACAGACTGATTCTCACATGCATTTTGACAGCGCGAGATAATTAGTCTTATTGTCAAGAGTAGAGAAACTAACTGTTCAAAACTGAGTGGCGATGCTTTTACGGAAATGCTCGAACAAGGAAAGCGTTGGGAAAGAATCTGGAGATACTATTCTCAGAGCTTCCGAAGTTATCTTCGTTTACTTTGAACTGGTTAACTTGTAGTTAAAAAAGAATTTGTTTTACAGCCGAGTTTACATTCGTATAAGTATTCAGCATAGTTGCTGTCAATGAACATTCATTATAATATCATAATACTTAAAAGAACCACAAAATGAGGAAATAGAAAAAGAAAACAACAAAAATACAGAAAGCGATCATCTTGATATTAGTAATGGAATACTAATATCAACATCAAAATTTTATTTTTAGTCTGCCTTAATGACGGATACACTATGCTGTAAAGAAGTATGCTGTTAAAAGGGAGACAAGTGCTTTGTATCTTATATTTTAAATATTCAGGTAAATAAACATTTTTAAGTGAGTTGTAATCTCAAAGAGCTGCCATTTATAGTATATTAAGACAGGAATGATACATTAACATACAAAGTTTCACAGTCTTTTACAAAAGATGTTTTTCAAAGCAAATTCAAATTTGGCCCATGCGTTTGTCTTTAAAAGACTCCTTTTACTGATGTTTAATGCTTGACATATTCATCCACACAAACTGCGAGCTTTAAACTCAATTTAAATCCAACCATTTTCAGAATTTCTGTTTGAAGTGCATTTAATATTTGAATAAAAATAACTCGACCAGGTTTCACGGAGATACAGCTGAAGACAGGCTTTATCTTTGAATTGTTGTCCTGAAATCTTCTGATATTCCATGTTATCGTAACTCAAAATTAATGCAGAGATTTGGTTTTAGGATCGGGTGCTTCGGGGTATATTAGAAAGAGACCAGGGTTTTATCATAAAAGCAAAAAAAGGCCTGGAGAGAGAAATATTAATTATCCATGAAATTAAAAAAAATTAAAAAGTAAAATGTTTTTGATGTCACTTCCACTCAACTTGGAAGCTGAGAGTGAAGACCTTTGCAGGGTGTGGCATATACTGGGGAAACCTGAATCTCCAAAAGACATTCGTCGGACATAAGCAGCGATGAGAGTTCAGAACACTGCTGACTGTATGAGGATTAATCCTTCTCCACTAATGTATCCATACAGTATCTAATCATAGTGAGAAAACAACAATGGAAACTGTTTAAAATAAAAATCTCTTCTATAAAAAAGATCCAGTTGAGGCCTATAGAAACATCTATTTGTGTACAAAAAAGTATCTTGTTCCATTTACTTAAAGACAGTGACTTTGACATATATTACATATATTTGTGTGTATATTGTATACATGTTGTAGTACGCTACATTATATATATACACACACACACAGCATAACCACATCCAATTGGGGTACAGTACCTTGGCTGCAACAACTTAAACTGTTTATATTTAAAACAACAGTGCTGGAAAGTGAGTTCTTTTCACTTCTCAGCCGCACTCAGTCTCTTTGCCTTTATGAACGCCATCCCATGCGTCCTCATGTGAGTGTTCAGGTTTCCCTCGGTTTCAAACATCTTCCCGCACACTTTGCATTTGGTATTCGGTGTCCCGTCGTTGTTCTCGTCTGTGACGTCCAGCTGGTTCTCCCTTTGACTCTCGTCGTCCTCCTTGCCACGGCCGTTGTATCGGGCGAGGCCCTGCGGCTCCTTCAGCCGGTGGACGATGAAGAGGTGGCGGGCCAGCGAGCGGTGGGAGGTGTAGCACAGGCCGCACTCCTGACACTGGTAGGACGAGCCGTCGGACTTGTGCTGGGGAATGTGTCTGTGGAAAGCGGCGATGTCCTCGGTGGTGAAACCGCAGACGGCACACTTGTGAACTTTGAGGATGTTCACTTTGAGCCTCTTCAAAGGCTGTGGGTCTGAGCCCCTGGAGTTCAAACCTGGAGAACCCTCGTCCTCCTCCGGCTTCCTTTTGGGGCTGGGGGTCTGTAGAGGTCATGGAGAGGGTAGGTTAGGCACGACAGGAATGACAAAATTCACTTCCCAGGGCAAAATGATTCAAATTGAGCACTTCTCTCAGATAAATGACTATATATCTGCTAATTTGTGCCACAGTACCGTTTCCTTGGCAGGTAAAGCCTCCATAGTGTCGGAGTTGACAGTCTTCCCCTCTGCGTCTTTGACTCCATGCATCAGCTGAATGTGCTGATCCAGCAGCACTCTTTTAGTGAATGGCTGACTGAGAGCTGGACAGTGCCTATGGAAGTACAGTAAAATAACAACTTGAGTCCCTCACAAACTGATTTTGTCCTTTTTTTTGCATACATTTTTTCATTAGCACAATTGAAGATTTTCTACTTTGAACTGCAACCTACGCAAGGTTAAGTATAACAATCGATTTTCTTTTGTTTTATGCTTCTGACTACATTGTGTGATTGCGTATTGGGCGACCAGAACACGGGTGACCCACAATCAATAATCTGCCTGAATGCATCCTGCTCTGACACAGATGGAGGACCACGGCTGTCGCTGCTAATGCGCTGCACGCGCTGCACCTGCTGCGCCTGCTGAGTGGAGTAATTGTGGCTGGCGCACAAAATCAGCCCCCCCCCCCAAGCCAACCCCCACCAACTGTGACGACTGGCACAATAATTTGTGGTACACCCAAGCCAATCGATCCCTCTTCTGCCTCCTTTGAAAACAACCAGACAGCCAGGTTATTTTTCTTTAAAATAACGACAATATGGAAGAGGCAAGTATAAAAACAAAAAAACAAACAAAACAAAACATGGCTTTTCCTGCTTTAATCAACTACAACTAACTTTGCAGTTTGGTGTCACACAGTTATACCCGGTAGTGAGATTTGCATCTGAGCCCTTGGGTGGGGTCAGTGTGGGGTCACTCACGGGCAGGTGTAGACCTTCCGCAGCCCTCTGTGTTTGAGGCGGTTGTGTCGGCAGAGGCTGTGGGAGGAGCTGAAGGACTTGTCGCACTGTCGACACGGGTGCTTCTTCAAGATCTGCAAAACCAGCAAAAATGAGAGAGTGCACAAGATAACCCCCCCCCCCAAAAAAAAACAACAAAACAAAACAAAAAACACAACAAAAACAAAACAAAAACAATTGCTTCAACAACGTCAGCTTTCTAAAGTCTGAATTTTGCTTCTCTGAATCGCACTTGGGTAAACGTGCCATGGGGTCGTTTTGGATGCATATACAGTATAAAGTCTGTCTTGGTCTCCGTTCAGAACCCAACTGAGGACTTCCTCGTGAGGACCGAGTCGGACGCTCACCTTGCCGTGTTCGCGCCTCATGTGAGCCACGAAGACCTCCCTGGAGCTGAAGAGGGTATTGCAGTCTCCGCATGTGTATCCTGAGCTGGGAGAGTTCTTGAGGTCTGCCGGGCAGTTACTGTTGGTTTTCTTGAGCGGAGAAGGTGAGGCCTTCTTCTCTCCCTTGTCTTGACTGTTGACATTTCCTCCGTCTTTGTTGTTAATGTTGCCGGGGCTGTTGCCGTTGGTGCTGTTAGAATTGGCGGGCTTGGTGCTGAGGGGGAGGTTGATGCCCAAGTTTGGTGGGCCCTCAGTGGTCTTCAGGGTTCCATGGATGGCCTGGAGAGGATCCACACATGCAGAATGAATTACAGTCACAAAATATATAAAGCATGTGAAACATGAACTTATTGTATTACTGTGAAATTAGTGTAACTCATATGACCATCTTTGAAAATTGACATAAAAATATTTCTGTCATGCAGACCTATTCATTAAGTTACATCATAAGGTTGTATTTGAGACTTAACACTAAGTTGGCATACATAAAAAAGTATATATAACCAAAAAGGAACAGCTTTTCATTCCTACTTTGATGTGGTCCAGCATGAGCTGTTTCTGTGCGTAGTGCATGGAGCAATCGGGGCATTTGAAAACTGAAACTCTGTGATTGACGACGTGCTGGTCGAAGTGCGTGTAGAGCAGGGACTGCAGCGTGAACACGGTATCACACATGGAACACTTATAAATCATCCTAAGAGACAGAGGAAGAATAAACACCGTCCTTCAAAAAGCACTGCCAGTTTACTGCAAATACAAAAGACTTTTATACAAAGAAAAAATTAGCGTGTAAACTGAAATAATTGTTTAGAAAATACCAGCTGTTACTGAGTATATGTTACAGTATATCATATTTCCCACAATAAATACTCAGATGCAGTTGTATTCTTTCACCCAACGTTTGTATTTCTAACCTAACTTCTAGATTAGTTTCAGATCAGGATATAAACATATAATCAAACATATTGAAATAGTTGGTTCAGTTCATTGCATATTGTTTGACATCAGATGTCTATTCAGCTTTAGGCTTGAGGCACAACCAGGGCCAAACCCACACACTGGTGCGAGAACACCTGCTTGCTAAACACCTGAGTTTATCACTTGTGTTGATGATGGAAAGCCAGTGAAAGGTTGCAATGTGGAAAAAACAAACCCAAGTTAAGCTGCCGTGTCTAACACCCACAAATCCTCCTATTGATCATGCAGCAAGGATGATTTTTCTAAGGAAGGCGAATTGGACGTGGGTATTGGGTTACAATGGTGCTTGCATGTACTGCCTGTTATTTTTAATTAGATATTTATGTGAATATTTTAGATTTTAATTTAACATTGCGCTTAACAATGTGCACACATAACAGCAGTACCAATGCACTTTGCAGAATGCTGTCTTTAATGTAACATAAAACTTAAACAGGTTTGGTTTGTAACAACATTTCATATACATCATAAATGTCCTCAGATTTGTTTTTTTCACAGGAGATACATCATATAAAGACCTACTTGGGTTCTCCCGCCTTCACTCCTGGATGCTGTGTATATGCATGGGAGTGTGTGCCAGGTACAGACTTGAAGGCCATAGGGCAGAGAGCACATTTATAGAAAACCTCACAATGAGTAGTCTGGATGTGGGACTTTAGAGTTGCAACATCAGCGAAGATCACGCTACAGTGTATGCAGCTGGGAGGGAGAGGGAATGGAAACGGAGGGCAGAGGGAAGAAAAGTAAAACAATCAGACTTGAATGAGGTTTCAACTTGGTCAGTTTTGCTCGAAAACATGTTTTCAAAACTTACAGACTTTTCTTAAATGTAGAGTTTGTTATTTTGGGAAACACAAATATTCATTTTAATGTCGAGAGTTAGATAAGAAAATTGATGCCATTCTCATGAGCTAACCATTGAATATCCAACCAGATGGTTAGCTTAGCATAGCATAAAGAGCGGAAACAGGGGAAACGACTCATCTGGCTCCGTTCAAACGTGAACAAAATCAACAGCTCTAAAGCTCAATAATTTATTAGGTTGTAGGTGAACAGTTTTTAACCTTTGGACAGAAAAGGACTAATTATTATACTAATCGAACCTAAATGTCGCCTGGCTTTAGCATAATACTCGATATGAGAGTGGTTTGAATCTTCTTATCTAGCCTCCTGCAAGACACCAAATAACTACATTTCCCAAATTGTTGAAAAAAATCTTTTAAGGAGATAAGTTTTCATATATGAACACACATCAATTATTTTCATGGTTAATCTCTCATTTCGGGGGGAAAAAACTAATTTCTTTGTTTTTGTGCATTCATTTTATAATTTTAAGATTTTGAATTTTAAAGTAAAAATCTTTAAATCTATCAAAGTACGTGTGCGGGCAGTGCCAATTTTTAAAAAAAATCTGCTGTCAGTCTTAATTCATATGCAGTTAAAAAATGAGACAATATTCATTTCATGTGATAGACAGGACTAAATGAACCATAATTGGACAAATACTGAGTGTTCAGTTTTTAATGGCTTGTATCTTGGATGACTCCACATTAAAATTCTGTGTCCCATTTTTTTCCCCCCCATAAGTTTCATTGTGAATAATATCACTTTAGGGGATATGGAATTTTCAAGCTGCAGAAAACATGATGTAATAATAACTGTAATCAGAAATGAGACTGTAATTGGCACTTTAAAAGAAAAGCGAGACCCATTTAAGTCAGAGTCTGACCACTTCTCAAAGAACAACACTTCTCAATGGTAAAAACTTGTCTTTTTTTAGGTTTGACTATCCAAAAGAACTGGGGTCTTAACAGAAGAATTATTTGGACATTAAAGTTGAATTAACTTTCTCTTAGACTTTTGGAACTACTGTATATCTCACACCACAAAAGAAAACTAGAAAGCATAGTAGTAATGTTGTGATTTTAATCAAGTTAGACTGACCGGTAGCCGACTCTACGAGTGTAATGCAGGCAGTTCTTGGTGACATGTGACTGGAAGTGGACAGATCGGCAGCTGGCGCCACACTCGGGGCAGATGTAAGGAGACTTGTGCTGGTGGATTCGCTGGTGTGACAGAAAGCTGCACTGATTTGGGAGAAGCATTTGGCAAATGGTGCATGTTTTCTACGGGCAGAGAAAAGAGACGTTGCGTTATTTCATTGCACTGTAATTATTGGAACTTGTTAACTTATCTTAGGAAGGAATAATATTTTTCCATTCTTCAATATACAGTAAAGAGTCAGGTCATCCGAATCACAAACATGTTTCTCTAACTTATTTCTTGTGATGTCTAACTGTGCTAAACATTTGGATTTATGTGCCAAAGATCTGAAAAATTAAATTTGACAAACTCAAAAGACCTCAACATATACTTTCAGAAAGAAAATGCTTACTTGCTTGGGACAATCCACAAACCTCATTATCAATGTTTTTCTTTGGAACTAGATTTTATTATTGAAGAAACTGTCCTGATAAAAACTCTGTACTACAACAGAGGACATTTAAACACCTCGGCACATAAATCTGGTAACACTAGAAGTAAGTGATAAAATATGTGACTTGATTAAAGAGGCCCTTTAATTTAAAGTGGCTATAGTCAATATCTTTATAATAACAATGTATCACTTGGTATTGTGAAAGAAATCCGATGATGTGAAAGGGGTCACTCGCAGTGATGAACCTGCATAGAATTAATTCCCTAACCTGCAGCTTGCCTTTGATTTACAGAGCTTTATAGTGTGATTTGGCTCATGTTTAGCATACCAGCCCACAATTTTACAGTTTTGATTAACTCATTGCTCTTATAGCAGAGTTATCATTCTGCAGCAGGCACCTATTTTTGGTGAGAAGCTCATAAAAACCCCATATATACTACCTAACTTAGACCAAACAGCAGAAAGACACACTTAGTGACTAGCTGTTGAACATATTTGAGCATTTAGCTGCTTAAAAACCTTATGTTTCTCTCAGGGCTTTGTGGAGACCAAAAAAAAGAGCTAAAAGAGTGTGAATATTGGACTTGTAATCAACAGATACTAGAAACATGACACCTAATAAGCCATGTGTAATTAGACAACTGTTTGCTAAAACTCTCTCCACTTAAACTTACAACTAGTTAGTGTAATGTTTACATCTCATTGTCATTGCCCTCAAGTGATGAAAAAAAAATCAGTATTTTAAGTTTCTGTTAAGTTAAATCACACTGTATATCAAATCTACAACACTTTCAAATTAAGAATACTGAAAACTTATATATTATAGTCGCCACCATACATACATACACATACCTGCCCATTGGACTCCAGTGCCTGCTGATAGTGCATGGCTAGCGAGCTGTCATCCTGGAACATTTCATTACACTCCAGGCACTTTAGGCTGTGCCTGCAGAGCTTTGCTGTGTCATCCTCCAAGGGCATGGCTGCGACAAGAGGAGCACTGCATGGAGCTGAAATCACTCCAGTTTGGGACCCACTGACAGCGCCTTTCCCTGGGATTTGACTTGTGGGTGTTTGGGCTTGGGAAATAGAGGTGGCACTGGTAATGTTGGGTGGCCCTGAAGACGATGATGATGCGGTTATCATCTGGTCTGCAGGGATGGGTTTTAGAATTAGATGTGAGCACTGCATCACAACCCCTTTGTCCTTGTGGCCCCTGGCATGAGACAAGAGGCTGCATTTGTTGTAGAACACTAGACTTTTGGCACAGTGGTTGCAGGTGACCTCGATCCGCACACTACGACGTTCGTAGTGCTGTGTCAGGCTCCTCTCAAGAGCAAATGAATCTCCACACTCCAGGCACTTGTAGCCACGTGAGGGTAGGGATATACAGGCCGAGGTCGGTGGAGATAGGTTGGGGATGTACACAGGGACGGGGTTTATGCTACTCAGGACTTTATTGAAGGCGTCCACTACAGAGCTTTGAGAGCTAGTTAACACTTGAACCCTTGAGACTTTCTTTGAGGCCTGGCCAGTAAGAATTGTCTGCTGTTTAACCTGTTGTGATTGTTGCTGGCTCTGTTTGGATGCGGATGGGACCTGTTGGAGTTCACAGGCAGCAGAGGATACAGTCTGAGGCAGAAGGTTGAGGTTGCTAAGATGGACTGTCTTTGGCACAAGTTTGGCATTGGCCAGACTGGAGGCAGGTACCATGACTGTCTGTTGCTGGATGGCATTGGCAGCCTTTAAGATAGCACTGCTGGCACTTTGCACTGACGCAGCAGGGATGACTGTTGCTTTGACCGTGGTGTTGTTTGCCAGCTTAAGGTTGATGACTTGCGAACCAGCTGTCTTGACTGCGGACACCGGCAGGAAAGCTGTTGCTACAGGTTTAATGGTCATTTGCTTGGTTATTTCAATTGAAGGCCCTCCAGTGGTGGCTACTACTGTGGTTGGCAAAGAGGGCCTTGTGGTAGATGAGAAAATGGCACTCGTGGTTGCCATGACAGATTGGCTACCCTCTCCTTTTCTCAGACCCTCAGGGTCAAACTCTGGGAGAACTCGGGTGACAGTACGCTTGATCTGTCCAGATGAGGTCTTGATTGTTTTGATCCTGACCTTTGGGATGACCGGGGTGGTGTCCGTACTCGAGGCAGGGGAGCCTTTGCTGCTACCCTCACTGGTTACACTAGAGGGGCTGTCTTGTGGCCTTGATAGAAGCCTCTTAGCAAACTCTAAGGCTGACTCATGCTCCTGTGGCTTTTCTGGAGCTCTGGAATTTTCACTGGCCTTGATGGATTCTTTCTTTAAATCTAAAATACCCAAGTCAGAGGCACTAGCTTTTTTGGCACTGAGGGCTGCTATGGCTGCTATACAAGAGGAAAGCTTTGCAGAGGACTTAGCTTTGACATTGGGAATACTGGACACATTGGCCAGTCCTGATGCCTCTTCAGCCTCCTTGCGCTCCGGAACTTGAGACTTGAAGACCGTTTCCTTGAGTTCATCCTTGGATAAACTTGACTGAGGGGAATCATTAGACTTGGAACCTCCTAGTGTGCCATTATTGTTATTGTTGTTGTTGTTTTGATCAGGCTTTTGGTCTCTGTTTGCTCTTGGGTTAGACACATTGTCCATTGATACTGAAGATTTAGGATTCTGGTCCTCTCTCTTTGTAGTGGACTTAGAGAGTGACTGATTAACCTGATTGTCCATGGGGTCATCTACCTCAATTTTATCATCATCATCAAACTCCTCAGCACTGGAAATGGGACTGAACTGATTGAAGGTAGATGATTGGTTGTTTACTGGCTGTCCTTCCTCCCTTGGAGCTTTCCATCCATTCTTGTTGTAATGACTACCATGTGATAGGCCAGGCAGGAAACCATTATGAAGTCCATTACAAGTGCCTACAGAACGGGGCTGAGGATTGGAATGAAATTGTCCATATCTCTCTGATATTGTTCCACCATGCTCACTCGCATCTGTGTTTCGGATGTTCTTAACAATGACACTAACACCAACATCGTGTCCTGTTGAGGGGTTGTGGGCCTCGTCTTCATTGGTATTCACCCCAGCACTGGGTTGCTTGAGCTGTCCATCATGGTCGTGGTGGTGGCCAGATTCAATAGCGGCTTTAGGATCCACCATGTCGGGGATGTCGAAGGCCGCCAGCAGGTCATCAAAGTCTGGCGTCTTCATATCTCCCATTGTCCTGCTCCCGTTCTGATGAGGAGATCACCTGGGGAACACAGATGAAAGAATGATTAGTATGATAATCCATTTTTACTACAAGTTTCATGGATTTTTAACTATATATATATATATATATAATGCTATGCTGAGTTCTTTAACATTCTAAACAAGATTTCACATTTTGGAAATGTGATCACCCTTGATACTGTCTTTTTCTCATAGTTGCATTAGTATCTGATAATTGTAAAATAATTTAACAGAGTCACATTCGTTTTATTGCTGCTGCAAAATACTGTCTTGTAGGGGATAATAACAGAGATGACAGAAATTGGGCTGATGTATCCTTTTCAGCACAACAAGTCACATATTGACACAATGCACAAATACCTTTATTCTCTTTTGTTTTGGTGCTGAATGCTCCTAGTCTTTTTACTGGCAATCCACTAATTAGAGTATGAAATGTTTTGTGTGCATTTTGGCCTCAGGGTTATATGAAGTGTTAATTATTAATCTTCATAGATTACAGTATGGTGCCAATGGAAAGGTTTGAATTCTTGTAGGCATGGAATATGCTTAATAATGTTATGGCAATCTTCTTTGTAGATTCTTAGCATTTGTACAGGTGAAAATTTAGACCTATTAGCCAGACTCTAGCGGTAAAGTGTAATAGACAGGTAGCTGTGCTGAATAACATCATACTAAATCTGTCATTTGTTCCAATGAGGTCTTTTAGTTTAGTTGTGCTAAATAACAGGGCAATTATTGTTCAGAGCAGAAAGTGCAAGGAAATTCTATTTAATGCACCAAATTTGAATCCTTTTAGATGTGTACAATAATGACAAAGGCCAATGTAAAATAATCCTTTTTATGAGCATTTTGATAAAGGCAAAATGCGACATGGGGATATGATGGCAGCAATGAACAAATCTTTAATCCTTGGGAAAATCACAAATTGTGGACGATTACAGTATAAATAACCCTTTCTGAGCCAGTAGAGGTAATAAAGCAAACATACAATGATTCTTCAAAGGTTAGAATTTAATTGGATTTCTGTGATGATTTGATGTGGGATGGTGAATGAACTGTGCGTTCCAGTCATTATCAATTATTAATAGTACCATTCATATTTACTAGGCTGTAGACCGCTGACTATAATAAAAGCAACTTCTCAACACATATTTTTTAGGTTGGGAAAATCGCACACTGATTGCATGAGGCCATTCACAAAAAAAAAATATATATATATTTACAGTGTCCAGCCCTGTACTATTTGATTCTGGTGGTGGCTCTATTGGTTTTGTGAAAAACCATATTGTCTGTAGAGGATTTGGGTTGAAGCAAATACAACATCATTCAGTCAAGCTTTAGTTTTGCAGTTTCATTTGTCACCACACGGTGTGCCAGTGTCCACATACAGAGCAGCCCACCAAGAACCATGCTAACTATGGCTTTGTCACTGCGTTCTGGTTCTGGATGTTTCATTTATGCATTGGCAGGCCGAGCTGAGTGCTCACTCCTCCTCCCTCCTCAGAGCAAGTTGTGCATCACTCTGATGCAAAGCCCCCCTGAAAAAATTAGTCCAGTTGATGTATAGTATTCACATACGGGTTTGTCCAATTGGACCTATTTCTGCTACATTTCTCCTAACATCAATTAACTTATTGATTGTTTTCAGATAGGAACACCAGGGAACCACATGATGGTTCACACATGGGGGTAGCTGTGACATTTTCATGACATTAGCGTGGGTACGCGGCAAAACATTTTCCCTCATCAATCACTGCATGCTCAGCATTGCTATAATTTTAAAAAATGGAATGCGTTGCTATTTAAAGACATTTTTACTTTTCCTGGAAGGTTGCTGATGGAACACAGCCAAAGCCAATGCATCATATCCCCCCTACATCAAAGAGTTCCTCCTCTTGAATATAAATTTTCTGATAAATAATCAAGAGATGGGGTCAGTACGACACAGATGATGATTGTGCCTGCAGTTTTAGTGATATTAGTGGACTGGCACTTTTCTGCTGCTTTGGGGATGAACATAACATGTAAACAACACTTTAGCTGAATGCAACATGAGGAGTGAACATGATAACAGAAGAAAAGGCTTTTGATAAGGTGATAATGAAAAGATCATAAAAATAATGAGTCTTTCTGTTTATGTTTATTTATCAAAACATGTTCTGGTTAGTCAGATCTTGAGGAAAATTCCCTAGAGTGTAATAAGAAACATTTTGCCTTCAGTGGGTTATAATTGACTTCAGAAACAAGCTGGTCTTTATTTTTTCAACACTGAGCATTGCAAATTACATATAATGGGACTGAAATGTCTGTATGTATTACTGGTGTTGGGGACAAAGACACAGCCATGGGGCTTCACTGCTTGTATATGCAGTGAAATCATTGCTGCTTTTTGATCCACATGAATGGCAACCACATCTGCACACACTCAAAACCAGATCTTATAGACTCAGCCTTGGTTTCAGCATGCAACAATTCTCAATCCAGATGATGGGAGAGGTTTTAATGATGAGGTAAACATAAAAATGTGACAGAGAAAGGGAGAAATGTCATGGAGGGAGAGGGCCGGTGAGAAATGCAGTGAGGGGGAAAAAAATGGCTGCTGAGCTGTGTGAAGCTGCAGCAGAGAGAGCAAGGCCTGGTGGAAAGGACAGCTAGTCACAGCCATGACAGCCAGAGCAGCCTGACGTAGGACGTAAATGAAGTTTGAATACAGAAATGTGAAAAATAAACAACACAGAACCCCCTCTCGGCAACAGCAGTTTAATACACATGCATTGTTACCACCTGATATCCACACTGTGTAAAAGACTACTACAAATCATTGAAGTAAATGTAAAATAACAATTGTGGAAACATGCAAGTTAATCAGCCACTCCTCACCCTCTTGCCTCCGTCCCTCTCCAGCCACTAGCCAAACCTTCTTTCCTTCCTTCCTTCCATCCTGCAACAAACACAGTCACAACACTACTAACCCACAAAAAGCCATCCACCCCACCCTGCCTGGAAAAAAAATTGTCCTGTTTCTTCCCAACCAGGCAAAGGCCCGGAGTACAGGGTCAGGTTACATCCATGGATCTGGTGAGTGGTGGTCCTGGTAAGGATCCTCCTTAGTCATTCTCTGCACCACTAGCAGCACACAGACATACAAACAGACAGATAGATCATGCTCCTGTGTGTGTGTGTGTGTGTGTGTGTGTGTGTGTGTGTGTGTGTGTGTGTGTGCGAGGCAGGCTCTAGGCTGCAGATTCAGAGGCTCCTTGCTGGCCACGTCCCCCTGCCCTTGTCCCTTCCCAAATCTCCCTGCTCCCATCGCTGCGAGCCGTGCCGCGAATCTCGCCGAGATCCAGCCCACAGCGAGCAGCAGCAGCAGCAGCAGGAGCAGCAGGAGCAGCAGGGTCCGTGCCTGTGCCACGGTAGCCATGGTGGCTGAGCCGTGAAGGGCTGCCATGGAGTAGCCAGGGCTATATCTATGTCTCTGTGGAGCACAGAGACGGCATTGTTCCCGTCAGCCCTCCGTCTGCCTCAAACCGGTTTCAACTGGTTCCGGTCACCCGACATAAAGCCCTGTGCTGCAATACGGCCTCAGAGCCACACAGGCAGAAGCACTGTGCCCACCTCCCAAGAAACACTGCGACATTTTTCACCACACTTCACGTACGTTATCATGTAGATTTAATGAAATGGGATGTGAAGCAATATTTTATAGACAGATGGAAACATGGTTTAAAGAGATTCCCTGCTCTAGCGGCTTACACTGCCATAAAATTATGCAACAAAAATACATACAAAACCAATGGACAAAAAGATGTTTGGCTGAGCAAGGTTACCTTCACACAAATGATCAAAAAAAAAAAAACAGCACAGAAGTAAATAAGAGGACAAAACGACACAAAGTAAACAAAAAAAAATGTACCAGGAGGTAAGAGTTGAAAAGAAATAAAGTAAAATGATGTGCAAAATGATGACTGATGATAACAGGAACTTTTCAAAGAAGATGAAAGTTTAGGTAGTAGAAGATCACTCCAGGACCTAGGCCTGTTTCTCAACCAGACCCCCCCTGTTCTTTCAGCCCAGACACACTGGTAGTCTCGGAAAATTAAAAACTTTCATGCAGCCCCCAGCAGCATTAGACCAAGCACTGTGATATAAAGACAAGGAAAGTCCAAAACAGACAATGTGACATGGGCAAACACAGGCCATTCATGCACCTCCCTCCCAAGATTTCCATCAAATACATGCCACCCCTACCTTGCATATGCTGCCACTGAGACACACATAAGCATAAACATGCACATCCATGCATATATAGAGGTAAATGTGGCATACCCTTGTCAGATTTTTTTCCACTCTCAGAGATATTCAGGAAAAAAAAGTCTTCCTGTAGAGGCCTCAGCACTTGCCTTCACTTAACCCCTACCATTCCAGCCCCCCATCCTCCTCCTCCTCCCCTCCCCCCTCTTTCCCAACTCTCCTTCACTGGGTCAGTCCTAGATTTTAGTCCCAGTCCAGGCCTTGTTTTTTCCTGAAGCCCCCGCCACCACCATAGCCATGCATGAAGGGACGGATGGAGAAAGGGGGCAGTGTTCAGCAGGCGAATCAGGCCTTTTGTCTCTGTCTGTGCAGGGGGGTGAGGGGACTCTCCACTCTGGCTCTAGAGCAGCGACAGCAGCTGGTGCAGCGAAAGAAGAGAGAGAGAGGGAGACGGAGACAGAGGGAGGTGGGGGAGATAGAGAGGAAGAGAAGGAAATGAGCAGAACAATATTATAAGGGCTTGAATATCCTCATATCTTAGGCCTACGCTAAATAATAATCACACGATTAAGTTGAAAATGTCTGGCTGGGATTGTACTGATAAACTGATAAACTAGTCTTGATCCTACACCTTTTTCTTCAGGGATTATTTTTGAAAAATATTTAACAACATGAAAAATAAATAGCTGAGGCCTCTGTTTAGGCCCAACTGCTCATCTGCATGCTGTGTATGCCATGGTCACAGAGACTTGTGTCTGCTTTTATGTTGTTTAAGATCAAATTCTTCTAAACTTTAACGGAAGTGTAGCTGTCCTTTCTTATTAAGTTCTTTTTAAGTGCACCAGAGAAACACCACCATGCATCCATATATATCTAATTAACCATTCACTTGAATGGACAAGAGAAGAAGGCTATGTATATGACATAACACATACTGTAATGGTTTTCTCCTACACTTGTAAACATTTGTAATTTATTTCATTCAATTTCATAACTGCAAACATGCGTACAATTGTCCTGGTTCCATTATTCATGTGACCCACACAGCAGTGTACAGAAACAGAGAAATAGCACATCAATAACAACAGGAAAAGGGTAACTTCACATTTCAGTATTTGTGATAGTTAAACTGGTAAACAAAACATGATCAAATCAAATATTTCATAACCTACCTGGGAGACTGCAGAGAGAGGCTCTGGGCAGAATAAGGCTGTCTCTCTTTGGCCTGCTACCAATCCTTGATACATCTGGCAGACCTATCAAGTGCAGCCATGACTGCTGCAGCATAAACTAATTATCCTTCATGATGTAGAGGTAAAGAACCACGCCAGATTTATTCATCAGACAACACAAATACATTTTATACAGTGCAAGTCTGTGGGAGATGTGAAGATATATATCATTACAGGCCCTCATGGTGCCTGCTGCCTCTCTACAGTGTGACAGATTTAGAGAGGAGGCTGGGGTTGTCGTGCTCCCCACCCCTAACAGATGCACAGTCACATGACGTCAGGCTGCCTCCATTGATGTCGGCTATAAGCGGCAAAGGGAAGCTGCTATAAGCTCATCTCATTTTCACGAATTTCCCGAATTTCTTAGGATAAGGATAAGATTAGGGATGTTTGGTTGTATCACTTGAAACTTTTAAGGGAATGCAATAATTGTCTTTCAGATAGTCCTTTCTGGTTACATACAGTACCAGTTCCAAGTTAGCTATATCATGTGATTATAGAATATCAGGACATATCAGTGGTATTATTTGTCCATATCTATTTTTTTTTTCAGTATTTTTGTAGCCCTATAAAAAGTTTGTAATCCTGTTATCTCTATAATGTCCTGTATAGTTGAAGACTCATTGTGATAGTAGGCTCCATTTAAACCAGGGGTTCAAATCATGTTTGACTAATCCCCTTAACTTGTTAACATACGCAGTGCAACCTGTCACCACAAGTTATGGCCTAGGCTCAGAAAGAGGGTGGTGAGCATGTCATTTTTTTTTTTTTAGAGGCCAGAAGGGGTGAAAATATCCAGTAATTCGCAATAACAAACCAAAAATCAGAAAAAAGTAAGAAAAATAAACAATTTTGTGAAACAGAAATGGATTAATTTCTAATACCTTTATTTATCTAATCGGCTATCGAGAAGGACCTGACGTCTTAAAAGGTATGAGAACCATAAATTCCTCAGCTGCTCTACCTTAGCGGTATAACCTAATGCTGTGCAGCCAAACATTGAAACTGTGTTCAAACTGTTTTTGAAACTTTAACAGAGATACTGAAGTACACATTTGAGGAAATTTGTATAAAATGAACAAGGCACCTAGAATATTTAGCAATAAAAACATGGAGTGTTTGGTTTGAAAATTTCACTCAGAACATGCAGTATATGTGCTACTGTCAGATAAAGTGGAATAAGAGGATTTTTCTCAAGTTTAAAAAGGAATATTGGAGGGAAATTACGGGGCTGAACCTGTCCTTTAAACATAAAGAATTTACATTGAGTTGACTTTTAAAAAACCCATTTGTAACAAATCGATATTCCTTCCCTGCCTCTTGGGTGACAGTATGAAAGAAAAGTAAAATATTTCTTTAAATCCCAGCGCAACCTTCGAGGTCCCTGATTGGACAGATGCCAGGTCATGTAGTCAAAATTGTGATGAACAGCAATGATCTCATAATTGGAAACGGTCCATTTAACTAATTTAACTTACACTTACAAGTCAAATCGTTTCAGTCATGACACCACAGTAAGAGCACTTAATGTATCATATGACGTTTGAAAAGAAGGAATAGTATGAAAACAGTGAGAATGTTATTTTCACAGCTCACAAATACAAAGAGATTTTGAATCAAATCACTTATTGGTAACTCTATTGTAGGATACATGCAAATGAGTCAAATTAGCCTGAAGCATAGATTTTGGAAGGGTTGGGGGGGGCAGAATATCACATTAACCTTTTATACACAGTTCATTATTTTTCAGAGACTCAAAAAAGTAATTGTACAATTGACTAACAATCAGTTTTATGGTTAGTTGTGGCCTGTTTCCTCATTATTTCATGGCAAATGAAGCAGATAAAAGGTCTGGGGTGGATTCCAAATGTTGACTTTGCATTTGGTAGCTGTTCATGGGAATTTTTAATATGCGTTCCAAAGATGTGTGAATGCAATTGTAGGAGGTCATCATGAGGCTGAAAAAAAAAAAACAATCCTATCAGAGAGATGGCAGAAACCGTAGGAGTGGCCAAATCAACAATTAGGAATATAATTAAAATTAATTACTTCACCGGTGAGATCAGAAACACCAAAAGGCCTGGAAGACCACAGAAGTTAACTAAAGTGGAGGATCACAGGATTCTTTCCTTGGTGAAGAAAAACCCTTCATGACATCTGGCCGGGTCAAGATCACTCTCCAGGAGGAAGGTGTATCATTGTCAAAGTCTACAACCAGGAGACGCCTTTATGACACGTGAAACCTAGATTAACGTGTACCAGGATGATGGGAAGGGAAGAGCACGGAGAAGGAAAGGAACGGCTCATGATCCAAAGCCACCACATCATCTGTCAGACATGGTGGAGGCAGCGTTATAGCATTGACACGTATGGCTGCCAATGGAAATTGGTCACTGGTGCTTATTGATGATTTGACTGCTGAATCGAAGCTGAAAGTCTCAACTTCAATCACATCTTGATGGCTTCGTTTCAAATCCACCGTGGCGGTGTACAGAGGCAACGTTACGAAAATTTTGTCAAATACTTATGTGCCTAATTGTATATTATCTGTTAATATAAGTAATGATTGTTGAATTGATATAATAATAATACGATATTTGAATAATATTTATGAATAAATTCTGAACACAAGTTATGTTGGTAAAATCTATAGTTACATGCTTTTACATGCGTTTCACAGCATATAATGATATAGATACAAATTAAACATAATGCTCAAAACTAAGGTTATGGAAACACCTTTCATTAAAGCACAGGACTAATCATAAAATCACTGACTGTTTGCTCCCTAAATTCACCCCACAGTGCCACCTGGTGTCTCTAGTCCAGACAAATAAACCAGGATTTAACATTTGTAGTTATTGTACTAAAATATCGTCCCTATTCTCTTTAAAGTAAATTTTAAATTATTTTTGAAGTTATAAGTATCAGGGCATATATGAGGATACAACAGATTCCCTACTCGACTATAGGTCATAAAACCTTTACATCTCACTTCATTCGATCAAGATATAATTACCAGCCTCCACGTGCAAAAGGCTTAATGACGCAGCCAATCACATTCATTTAAAAGTTCAAACTAATTAAGTTTGGTTTAATTTATAAGGCTTGAAATGATTTCAGTGGTCTCCAGTGCAGGTGATAAAGGTCAGGCAGTCAGACATGAATAGATGTTATTAAAGGGGGCGAGTAAGAACACCTTGGCCTCTTGGTATGTGTCAACCCCAAGTTCATACCTTTGGTTTGCAGTATGTTTAACATTTTTGAAGCCTAAAACACCTACTTATTCTTTTTAAGTTAATGTTATCAGAGAGTGGTCCTTTTCAATAATATCTACCAAAATAACACAGTTAGGGTATTACACTCTTAAAACATAAAAATAGATCTCTTTCTTAGCAGTTTCATCTATGATTTTAAGAGAGTGATACATTTACATATTCCCTATATTTAGAGGTCTTTCAAGACATTTTCTTGGTACGCGATCACGCACAGGATCTTGTTATCTCACATAAAAATAAAACTAACAAATATTTCGGATGGCACTGCTCTGTGTGTCCTACCTGCCTCTGCCCTTTGACCATAGGTGACTCATCCTGTTTTGTTAAGGTCAGCTTTGGGAAGGATCAGATGCGTTATGAGGCAGGGATGCTCTCTGACATCCTGCTGGGATGCGTGTGCTCGGGTTGGGACCTGACAATATGCGGAGGGAACCTTCGACCTTTTCAACACAAAATGCTGGAAACCTGCAGGCGCAGGCGGACGAGCGCACGGGCTTCTAATCTGTCCTCATCTGTTCTCTTCCTCCAGCGATATGTATGTCAATACTGTCATGAAAGGGATCAGTCAAGTATGAGAACTTCACACGGGCACATGCGTGGGTGCTTCACCGTGTTTGGGGACTGCTCAATTCACACTGTTGACCTTTCCAGAAGGTTCTGTACACTGTAATAAGCAATGCCGATAAATGATGTAAATCATACACAACAAGTTGACATATGCTGCATTGTCAAATTCTTGTAATTGAGTGCACAACAGGTCTTTTCTGCAGAAAAAAAAACATTTATCGTCGTCATTTCATTTCCTCTGCCCTGAAAACAAGGCGATATTTAGGAAGTTGTGAGAGTGCACGCGAATGCTTTTTATTTGTAACAGCAAAGAAGATTACACAAGTCTCTTCCAAAAAAAGAAGCAACAGACATAAAATAAAGAGTGAACGTATGAGTGTGGAAATATATACAAAAGAAACTGGTGTGTACAGCTCAGGCATATTTAAAAAAACAAAACCTTTAGGAGGTCTTTTTGTGTTGCGGTTTGAAATCACTTTATCGGTCCTTAGAAATGTCTGCGTCATTACAATACATTATTCTCTCCTGCTGTTAATTGTTATGCTATTCCGATTTGCTGGCTTTTTATCTGCAGGTTTCCTCTCACCATTTGGATTCACCACTCATTAGTTAAATCTAGGCAACAGCCAGTGGTGCTAAATAGCTCAGTACGTTTATTCCAGTACTGTGCGATATGTAAGGTACTTTACTTGATTGCTGCTTTATATTCCTATGCCACTACACATCAGCGACAAATAAAACACTTTTTCCTCCATTATCTCACAGCTTTAGTTCCTTTCCATGCAAGATTTTATGTAGTTGACAAACTGGCAACATGTAATTTCAGCAGTAGTATGTTGTCATAATATAATATATTGTAATATTCTGAAAGGGGCCATTTAGCCCTTTTTAACAATTTAAGTACATTTTGGTGATGAAGCGTCTGTGTTTTTTTTTTTTTACTTTTGCTAGATTTTGAAATGACTGAAAGGACTTTTACTTGTAACAATATATTCATATACTGTGGTATTACCACTGGTGGAAAGTAACTATTTACATTTACTTAAGTAATATATTTTATTTTATTTTTATTTTTCATTAATTCATTTTATTTAATTAGCATAAAATCATAAAATAAGTTATCTGAGGGCACTTTTCATATGAGGGTCTACCAGTCTGCTCTTTATAATATTATTAACAGAGACCAAACATTCCATGAGCAAGCACTTAGTGACAGCAGTGAGGGAATGGGAAGAAAAATTCAAGTAGAGCCAGGCTCTGGGTGAGCAGCCATCTGCTTCAGCTGGTTATTAAGTACAGTTTTGAAGCACTTGTGCTTCATTTGAAAATGTATGATTCAATTATACTTTGTACTTCTGCGGTACTACATGTCAGAAGTAAATATAAATAATTATGGCACTTTTTATGCCATTAGCTGATAAGGTTGGGATATTAAAGTAAACACACTAAAATAATGAGAAAGTGTTAATGAATATAATCCAATGATGATAATATATATTAATATAACATTGGGAAAGGTGCCACTCTGTATGATAAGCTCTGTTACTTTTCATACTTTATTTTGCAGATGATATATCTGTACTTTAATTTGTGAAAGATTTTGAATGGAATGAATGGACTTTTACTCGCTAAAGGATTTTTTATACACTGTGGTATTACCAGTGTTGGAATGTAACATTAATTGATATTTACAACTACATTTACTCAACTAATCTACTTAAAGGGATATTACAGGGATTTAGTGTTGCAGCTCCATGAAGTTGGGAGACTTCTAAAAGACATATTTTTTAAAATAGAGTGGTTGAAATTGAAGCAGAAAGCAGCTGAGATACATATACTGGTGAAGCTATGAAGCCCATGCCGAGCTAACCCTGACATCCTTAGCAAAACTCCACCAATACACAGAGGATTTTATTTTTATATCCTCTGTAGCTAACAAGCTAAAACTAACCAAAACTAGAAAACTGACCTTTTCATTTATGGATTGGTGGAGTTTAGTATGTTTACAGGTCCCAGGGAATAACCTGGTACCGTATATGTGAAAAAAAAGACTTGTACAAACTCTTTTATATAATATATTATTAGAATATAATAAACTGCTCAAGTGATGCATCAGCTGAGTCTATAGACTGCAAGTTAGATGCTGGAAAACATCTGGTGGTGTGCAGTTAAAAAGAAGTGAGCTCACCAGACCAGTGTATCCAGCCCCAAATCTCTGCTTGAGGCTAAAGGCCTGGGGCTACGTTAACACACCCGAATTTCTTACAAAACTGTGGATGGTGGAGTTGAATTGTGGGTAAAGTAGGCAGCAGGTTTTGGTTTTGACTAGGAAGAATGTGTTTTTCCCGTCCTTCCGTTAGTTGTACATTAATCCAGTTCTTCCATCTTTTGCACTTACCTCTGGTCCACTATATTTCAGAAATTAAAAAATGAAAATGAAATTAGACCTTTTATTATTTGTCTGACAGCACAAGTTACATGTTAGATTACAATTTTAATTATATAAAATATATTTATACTTATATCTAATATTAGCTCCTCTTTAACCTGCCTCACCTTCAAAATGCTGCAAAAATGTTAATTCCTCAAAAATAAAAACTTTAATATAGTATAATGATACTGTGAAAAGGGCCATTTTGTATGATCAATATTGTTCATACATAATGTACGCCCCCCAACACACAAACAAACACACATACAAACACACACACCAACACAAACACACACACCCCCACGCACACACACACACACACACACACACACACACACGCCTTTAGAGACGTAAGCAATTACTCACATCGTGAAATGACGTTGACATCTCGAGGAGTCACCCGCAATCTCGGGGCAAACAATAGCCGGCAATAATAATAATAATTACAGGCCATAGATGACAATCGGCCATCACCACTCTCTCATCCTGATACCGGGCTACTTTTAAAAACACCCGCCGAGGCGCAGCTGGATCAGGAGGGGCGCTCAACTTTCGTCCTCAGTCGCTCCGGGGGTGTAACTTCGGCGGGTCTGCAGCTGGACGCGCTCCGCGGTACCGGTTCCCAGAAATAAAAAAAAACAAAAAACAAAGAGGAAAAACTCGACTATGGTGGAGGTTTTCTAGAGTAACATCGAGCCGATTAACTGCTACTGAGGACTGATATATTTTGTTCGTAACAGATCTGACATTTTCCTCCGGTGACATGGGCGGGGTGTGCGTGTGCTGCTGGTGGACTTGCAGACCCGTGTGGCCGGTTCTGATCTTTCTGGCCACGGTTCCACGCGTGGTTCACTGCTCAGAGAGTCCGGCGACAGCTGTCGGGAAGATGTACCCACGCGGAAATCACTGGGCAGTAGGTAAGGGACGCTCTGCGTCGTCTCACATGGGAGAACAAGACGTAAGGCTTTTATTGAAATTACACTTCGTTGGCCTAATTCAGTTGGAAATATGATAATATTCATAGTATTAGATTGAAATCAGTTTATCTCCGGCATCAAAAGTGGATTAGATGTATTTTAGCCTCCACATTGGCTGAATTTTAGAAATACAAATCCTTTATGAGTTTCAGGGACTTCACTCTCTTGAGTAAATATTTGTTTACTAATAACAATAAAGTTGCACATTAATACTACTACTACTAATAATAATGATAATAATAATGCATTGTTTTTTGTCTTGGGTGTTAGCTCCCATAACCCTTGTTCATATAATAGACGTGTAGATGTTTTTTTCTTAGCTCATGCTGGACTGATCATTGAAAGAAAAAGAAGAAAGCTGCTTCATGGGAAACATGTACTGAATACGCCGCATAAGATAGTTGTCCGACCCTCCAGTCTGGATATGTGTTGAAAACATGGACTTTAATTACAGATGAAGACCTGTCAAAATGTTCTGTTAATCCCAAATGCAATTCATCAGGGAGTAACTGACCACATACAAATCATAAGGGTCCTGCATCTCTGTCCAACTTCCCAGGTCATCTGATGGGAAAGAAGAGCATTGAGAGCCTGCCCGAGCTGCAGGAGACAAACCCGGACAGTGACTACCGCGCACCTTCAAAATCAGCTGGGGCCACACAACTGGACCGGTACCAGCTTCTGATGGAGGCTCGGATGCAACAAAAGAACCGAAAGCTGATGAAGCAACAAACTGCAGACACACTGATTCAACTGCGCAGCGACTGGAGAGAAGAGAACAGAGACAAATATCTCAGAGAGGTCAGTCTGTGGGTTTTTTTAACCTCCATATTTATGTGTCTATCAGTGAATCTTCAAGTGATTAAGAAGATGCTATGGTTACATGTGTTTCTCAATTTCATCACCGCATAACAGATGTCAGACCCACTTCTTCTGGCTCTGAAACTGCAACGCAGTGACTCCACCTGAAGAAAAGATCGATTCTGTTTCAAAAACAGACACTATTGTCTACTAAACATGTGCCCTGTATTAAAATATCCACCCTGAAAAGATTTTTCTCCTCTAAGGAATCGCTGGAAATCCAATAGAAGTTTATTTTATCAGTAATTTTAAATTTCTTGTAAGCACAGTTTATCATGCAGCAGTTTGACTACAGACTGACCTTAAAACTTAATGTGACATAAGCTGAAAACCCGAATAAATGTAATGTTGTGATAACTGCATTGTGGATGTCTGATCATGCTTTGCCCACCATTCTGCTAAGTGTTTCCTTTTAGATATATCAAACATTACACATTCAAGTTCACACTCTGACAGTATGATCACCAAAACTAAGTTTGTGGTCATGTTCACCCCACCAGTACAGTAATGGTTTATACCACTAGATGGAGCAACATATACATTTTAATAGAATCTGTAGTTTCCATGTTACATTTTGAGCATTTTATCAGTAAAGCAAAGTATGAAGGGTAAACGTGATCATAATTACAGATGAAAGCAGATCACCAAACTTAATTTGTGGTCAATTCAATTAGCTTTGACGCTGCTTTTTCTCATCGGAAGGAAGAAACAAACACACACACAGATACACAAACACACTCCTAGTATCTATTTAGGACAGTAGGGCAGATGATGGTGGGGAGTATTATTAGCCCTAAAGGGTTGTGGACAACAGGAAATGTTGATTGAAACAACTTGGTTACACACATCTTTCTCTTAAAGCCAAAGGACGGTTTTCTCTACTGTTCTCTTCCCTTATTTGTCACGGGTGATTGGCAAACAATAGAGGTGTGAGCCACTTTCACCCCATCGTTATGACTCTAATCCCAGGAGCAAATGGGATAAAGTTCACAAAAGTTAATAAGGATGAAATTAGTGGGTTGACAAATTCACTTTAAAACCCAGAGGGGAAGTCTTGGAGTTGAGGATACTTCTTTTCGACACATTTTCCATGTTTATTAATACTGCATTAAAGTTGTTTTTTTTTTAAATCCAAAAGTACGTTTGCTATAGGCTGGTTGGGCCTATTTTAGCCCATAATGCTTCATTCAGTGACAAAAATGAGGAACAATAAAAAATCTGCATTCACCATTGGAGGGTTTTAGACAGCATGTGTTAATTCTCTGTAGTATGAAATAACAGAGCAAGCTTCAACAAGCTTCTTTGCATCACTAGCTTTTCATTAATGTCGCATTTGATTTACTACTCCTTCTATGAAATTCCCTTTTCCTTAGCGTGCTAGTCATCCACCACTCGGGGGCGCTATCTTCAAAATTCTCAATATTAATGTCTGCTGAGCTTCTACCTACTGTACCTTCTGCCTGCAGCTCATACAGCTGCTGTGCATTTCCTTGTGTAGCGTAATCCCTCCGGACTTTTCTGCATGACATTTTTCAAATGTGACAAAAAATCTGGGAAAACTAAATAAGTCATTATTTTCTTTGTTGATTTTACATAGAAAGTTTATTGTATAGAGAAAATATCGACATTCGATAAGTCTTTCATTGTGAAAAACAAAAACTTGGGTCCAAAAAACCAACAGGAGAGAATGGATCAAAATGCTCCATTTACAACAGTAGAATAAATACATACTGATGGGGAGAAATGAGATCTGTATTTGTTATATTGGCAACATAACACTAGGTAAGAATGAGACTGGTTCTATTGAGAGTAAACCTTTATAGTAAAAACAGTTTTCAGAGTAGATAAAGGAGAAGAAAAACACCAGAAAACTCTGAATTATCAATAGATCCACATTTTACAGTAATGTCACAGTTAGTGTAAAAACCTCTCAAAATGTCACGATCAAGAGACGAGGATGTCTAATCCTGGATGACGGCTGCACCTCTCACTTTTTAAATCTTCCAAAATAATACAATCCCATCATCAGGAGGATGAAGTCAGCTTTTCAAAAGAGCAAACAGATGCGTTCTGGTTCTTGATGTCAATTTTTTGACCTCCACTCGGCATCACCACGTCTTCCCAATAGACTGAATGTGTTCCTTAGCCTTCATCCTCAGCGAGGCAATACTGGAGTTCCTCGGATCAGCAGAGCACTGGTATGCCGGGGGCGGGGGGCACATAGAACCGATGTGGGGAAGGTGAGGGCTGTGTCCCAGAGCCGGGCAGTTGAGGAAGGAGGCCGGCAAGGAGGAGGGAATGGACGGGGGAGGAGAAGGGGCGTAAGTGCCCGGGAGGCCCTGCGAGCCGCCGATGAAGCCCGGGAGGGACTGCAGGGAGGTGGAGGTGGTGATCGGGTTGGAGAGCCATGGGTCAAGCTGCAGACCGGAGCCCAGGGAGCTGGTGGGAGAGCGGCTGAAGGAGAGCAGAGAGGAGGAGGTGTCCTGGAGCTTGATGGAACTCACCTCCAGCTTCTCCTGCCGACGCCACTTGGCCCGTCGGTTTTGGAACCACACCTGAAAAGAAGGAGGAGGATCTTTAATTTCAGTTCACTTCAACTCAAAACGACTCTTTATTATCCCTGTGAAGACAATTGTATACAGCAGCTCACCTACTTGGTCAAAGACTGACACAAAATAGATGGAGAGCGAGAGAAAGATACATTTAACGGTTCCAAACCTATAGACTTTTTAATATATTATGGAAAATATAATATTATATTTAAACATTTAAGAGATGCGGCAGCTAAGAGTATGAGAAATGTATGACTGAACATTTAAGATATCCCACTAAGCACCAAATTTTTGCATCAAATTCTAATGCTATAATCAATAACAAGAGATTATTAAAAACATAATATTTTAAGAAACTGATTGCACTGCAAAGCCAAATTTTCCTTGTAGCTGAAGCAAAACATTTTGTAAACAAATTCAAAATCTTTGTTAAAATTCAAACAAATAATAAATGAAATAGCAGCTTTGTTCTCCTGCACCAATTCTTCCAAAAGTAAAAGTTGTGCTGTCTTTACTAACGTAAACAATCTGAGTGACCGGAGAGCTGCAAAAGGAAATTATTTCATTTTTTGAATATATTTGAGAGACTGAAGTTAAGTAAATAACCCCACAGATCATATTAACGCGAGCTTATTATTATGCTACAAAATGTTTCTCACCATTTATACCAAACATAAACATTTAACGTAAAAATTAAACCTATAATGATGTAATTTTGTGAACATTTTGTGTTTTTTTGAGAACATCTCCTGTTATATTTACTGAAAATATTACAGATGGGTTTTTTCTTTTTGCGTTTTGGTTTTTATGGTCACAAATTTGCAGCCAATATTGATAAGCAGCCATCACGGATGCCTGCGGGCCCGCAGGCCGAGTATACGCGCCTGAACGCACCTGTACAATGCGGGGAGGAGGAGGAGGAGGAAAAAAAGGGCGATGAAAATTTAAAAAGTTTTTTGTTTTAATGGGACACACCTGCACTCGGACCTCCGGCAGGCTGACCTTCAGCGCCAGCTCCTCCCTGCTGTACACGTCCGGGTAGTGGGACTTCTCGAAAGCCCTCTCCAGTTCGTGGAGCTGGAAGGTGGTGAAGGTGGTGCGGTTGCGGCGGTGCTTCTTCTTCGGGTTCTCGTCGTCGGACAGTTTTCCGTCCCCGTCCGGCGAGTCCGGGCACACAGGGGCCTCGGCGGTGCCGCTGGAGCAGCGCACACCTGCGAGGGCGCAGGCGAGAGAGTCAGTGGGACCGGTGGGAAAGAAAAGAAAAGAAAAGAAAAGAAAAGAAAAGAAAAGAAAAGAAAAGAAAAGAAAAGAAAAGAAAAGAAAAGAAAAGAAAAAGGTCAAGTTTCGGCCCAAGCTTGGCTAAAGTTCCCAAAAAACAAATCCGAACTGGTTTCAACTAATCCAGCTCCAGCTTATTTATTTATGAATATATAGATATATATTTTTTTTATTATTATTGGCAGTCAATCTTCTTTCTTGAGAAAGAAGTAAAATTCTTAGGTTATGTAAACGTTTAAAAACTTTAAAAACTTAAAACTTTGATACTATAAATACTATATGGCACGTTCAAAGTGTATTTTTGCACTTAAAATGACATTACGAGAGAGAAAGAGGGAAAAAGAAAACCTGGTCCACTTACTGTCATAACTTTCTGAGTAATGACTTTTCTTCATCGGAGTCACTATCACGTTCCCGTTGCGCTCGGCGTCTTTGACCAGAACTTTTTCTGTCACGCCGTAGGACGCCGATTTATGGAAGACGGTGTCCTCCTTAAATCCCAGTATCGCCTCGATGCTGTGGACCGTGGACGGGTTGTTCCCCGGGCTCTGGACGGAGCGTGCGGAGGGAGACAGGCGCTCATCCATCATCATGACGTGGGAAGGTGATCCGAGAAGCCACATTGGTCGGTGGGAGTCCCGACCCAAAACAAACAAAAAAGGAAAAAGAAAAAAAAAAGAAAAAGAAAAGAAAAAGGTCAAGTTTTGGCCCAAGCTTGGCTAAAGTTCCCAAAAAACAAATCCCAACTGGTTTCAACTAATCCAGCTCCAGCTTATTTATTTATGAATATATAGATAGATATTTTTTTAATTATTATTGGCAATCTATCTTCTTTCTTGAGAAAGAAGTAAAATTCTTAGGTTATGTAAACGTTTAAAAACTTTAAAAACTTAAAACTTTGATACTATAAATACTATATGGCACGTTCAAAGTGTATTTTTGCACTTAAAATGACATTACGAGAGAGAAAGAGGGAAAAAGAAAACCTGGTCCACTTACTGTCATAACTTTCTGAGTAATGACTTTTCTTCATCGGAGTCACTATCACGTTCCCGTTGCGCTCGGCGTCTTTGACCAGAACTTTTTCTGTCACGCCGTAGGACGCCGATTTATGGAAGACGGTGTCCTCCTTAAATCCCAGTATCGCCTCGATGCTGTGGACCGTGGACGGGTTGTTCCCCGGGCTCTGGACGGAGCGTGCGGAGGGAGACAGGCGCTCATCCATCATCATGACGTGGGAAGGTGATCCGAGAAGCCACATTGGTCGGTGGGAGTCCCGACCCAAAACAAACAAAAAAAGGAAAAAGAAAAATATATATTGAACCTACGCACACTTTCCAACTTCTTTCCAAATTTATCGCTTTCCCTCTGTTTGGCAAAGTCGTAAAATTTCAAGTTATAGCCTGAGGGATGGTGGAAAACACACTCTAGTAAGTCCGTCGTGCTCGGTGGGTTATGGAGTATCCTCAGAGGGGGCTTTTTAAAGTAGTGCCCGCCGCACGACCCCCTGCCCATGCGGCACCCCCGCCGCACGTCAGAGAGAGGACGCCCTGTTGGATTTGGCCCTGCTGGATTTAGGGGTATCTGTGCGCCCTGTGCAGGAACCAGCCTCCCGCACCCTCCCTAACTCCTCCCCATCTCAAGTGCATCGGTCAATGCTGGCTCTAAACCTTCTTACATAAATCTTAAAACCATCTTTCCACTCCTCCAGATGTCATGTTCATGTCAGTCTGTGGAGAAAAAAAAAAAGAGAGGAAGATTAGGCAAACAGATTAAGGTACAACAAAATCATAATTACAAGATTTCTGGTCAGGACATGGATTGCAAGATGACAGCTTAGTATTTAATCAAAGCGTCAAGATATTGTCGCCAAAAATGAATAGACACTTCAGTTTGTTGAAGAGTTATTTGTTTTATTGACCTAATGGAAAAAATAATGCACCTCTTGACACATGTTGAACAAAAGTAGGTTAAATACTTTAACGGGCTCATTAAACTTAGTTAAATCATGTGCTAATGATTCCGGACTTAAACTATGAGGAGTTTCTTTTACCAGTTCCTACAGGTGCTGAGTCAAATAGGGAAACAAAGCCCAAACAATAACTATAACCACTTAACAGCAAACAAAGATTGACAGCAGTGTGGTAATCCTGCTTAAGGGGATTACATTATTTTACTCAAAAGAGTTAAAACCCTTAAAACTATTTAGCTTTTCCTAATCACAGAAGGTGACCTTATCCTTTGTTTGCCTAAAGAGGAGGGGGTGGATGCTAACTGAGCACTGTTTTAATTAACACCAAAAAGTTGTGAAGGCAAATACTTGCAAAACTTTATTTATACAGCAAAACCGTTGAAGGATGTTCTCTTGTTTTCTTTTGTTTCGTGCACCGCGATGATGTTCTCTTACACACATGCAGAGCACAGGTTTTTAAGCTGTGTATAAGTGTTGGAAAAGTTTCGTTGAAGTCACTCAGATTTTATAGTCATGATGTAATTTACGTCCTGACCTGTGCAAATAGCTGAACACATTGGTTTCTTTTCTCATTAGCTCAATGCTTGGCTGCCAGATGAGCACAATGTCAGCATCAGCACAATAACCTAAGTGAGCACAACACCAAAAATGAAGAGACAGTGAGGAAAGAAAATGTCTTGCAGGTTTCTCACACTAATCTGAAAGCATGTGAGGCAAAGCAGGCTTAATTTAAAAAAGAATTCTTCCTCGTGCCCAATAACTTTTCCTGATGTATTTCAGAATCTGGATGAAAGTCCGCTTCCTTTGCCCTCCGCTGGAATCATCAGAACCTCGGAGCTGTGTGCGGATCTGTCACACATGTTGACAAGCTGTCTCTACTCCAATAAATACCAACAAAAATCTAAACAAAGCTGTTAAGATCATTCATAATTAGAGACTGAAACTTAAAATCAATAGTCAAACAGTTCTGTTTATGTGCTTCTTTGCCAATAGTTCAATCACTATATTGATACCACTGTCATAAATAATCCAGAGCCAGCAGCCAGTTAGCTTAGTTTAGCATTTTTGCTGGAAATATGGGAGACAGATAGCTTGGCTCTGTTCAGTGGTGCACAAATCCAGTAAAACCGCTGAAAGAAGTTCTCTTGACGTTCTCAGCTCTCACACATTTACACATTATATATCGCTTGTTTAATAATTACATAAACCAAGTGTAAAACAACAATTTGTGATGAGATTTTGACAAACATGTTAATTAGTGAGCTTTATAGGTGCTTGAAAGTGAATTTTCTTACCCATGGACAAGCATTTCCCCTCTCACATTTACCATATAGACATGAGAGTGGTATCAATCACTTCATCTAACGCTTTGGCAGGAAAGCTAATACTTTTTTTTTTTTTTTTTTGCCAAAATAACCCCCGCAAAAATTGCATTATGTGGCCAAAACCCAAACCTCATACACAAAAATGTTACACCCATATGCAATTACCAACAGCTACAACAGCCTTCGCTATTCAGGGAAAGGGTTTCCACAAGATTTTGGAACCTCGCTGCAGAGATTTACTTCCATAGTGATGGTGGGCACTGATGTTGGGCTGCTAAGGGTCTGCTTGTAGTCATCATTTCTGTTCATCCCAAAGGTATCGGATGTCGAGGTCTGGGCTCTTTCCAGGCTACTCTGTCATGCTGAAACAGGAAGATATCTTGTGGAAAACTGCTGCCAAAAAAAGTTGGAAGCATGATCATATTGTCTAAAATATCATTATAAGCCAATGTTGGAGAGTAACAGATTACACATTTCATACATTTCAGAGGAAAATATGGTCATTTTTGCTGCTCTACATTTATCTGACAATTATAGCTACTTATATGCACAATAGGACCTAATATACAAATCTTTGTATAATTAACTGTCAATAAAGAATCTAAGTTAATAAAGTAGGTCCAATTAGCTCCAACTTGATCACCTACTACAGAAAATGCTGCTTACGTGTACATCCGTCTGTAATGATTATCCAATATTGTAAGATCTGGTGGATCCCGAACTTCTCTGACTGACATACCCAGCGGTCCCAAAGCTACCGATGAATTCAGGCATGTCCTCACACTCACCATTCGTCAAATGTGAACTGATCATTTAACGGGGTGTTGTTTAACACTGTTAATTATATTCAAATGTTTCAATTTGGTGCATATTTGAATATAATTGAAACATTAGTTTTCAGGTCGGTTTGGTAAAGGTTACCTCAATGGGTCAATATTAACCAATAACTATTACTTTTAGCTAGCTCAAGGTAATGTCACTATATATTTCTGTTTATCCATTTCTTTTAGCTAACAAGGTTGCTTCAACTGCTTATCCATTACATTTAGGTAACACTTTCAAGCGCTTTTACTTTCAGCTCACCACTGTAGCCATTTTTAAACTACATGTATCTGTCTAGCCATAACTTTTAGATATTTTAGCCATTTATCCATGACTTTCAACTGTGTATTCAAACTGTCAGATATTTAGTAATTTTTTCAGTACTTTTACCCAGCTATCTAGCCATTTGAAATGTTTATTCATTACTTTCAGCTAAATATTTAATCCTCTTTCCTAATTTCTAAATTAAAATGATTATATGTTGGGGTTTTTTAAAATTTTTTCGAGCAACCCATGATTAGGAATCACTAGTCAGTGCTACGTCCAGCTTCATTTGATGAATTTTAGCAACTGTTCATGTGCTATCTTGTGACATCATGTGACATCTTGAAATTCCAGTGGATGGTCACACATTTGTTGAGTTGATAAGACCGTCTTCATACTTTTGTTCCTCTTACTTGAAGAAAAAATGTGACGGCCCCTTGTAAGTTGCTTAGCTTAACGTCCTTTTCCAATAAAAAGAAGAATGAGGTATCTGGTGTTACAAGACTACAGTTTGTCCTCTGATATCCTCATCTGGAGAGAGAAAGAGAGAGAGAGAGAGAGAGAGAGAGAGAGAGAGAGAGAGAGAGAGAGAGAGAGAGAGAGGGCACAGGCTGACAACCTTGGCCATGCTGATCCTATTAGATGGTAATCTCCAAGTCTTTAGAAATCCACAGCCGTTTAAACTTGGGTTCATGTGAAACTCTAAATGTTGAGGATTCCTTCCTCCCCCCCTACCCTTGTTCTGTCTAATGGCCCCTGACAAGTGTTTGGATAATACCCAATTAAATTAAGACCTACTGTATTTCTTTTGTCATTGCATTAGCCTTTATTCAGGTAGACCGGATTAATCATAGCTGATTAAGCACTATATGTTTAATGGTTGTACAGCAGAATTTCTATAGAGTTGAACATTTTAAAAGCCAGCTTGCATTTGAAATGAGAAATCCAGGCATAAAGCCCCATGCAGCTACATTACAGTAAATGAGCATAACAAGATTTCTCTCCAAAATCAAGATCCTTGGTAGTATAAAAATAACTCACTTACGCATAAAGAGGGTAAAGACGTGAAGTCTGAACAGTTGTTCTTGTCGACTGACATTCAAAAATTGTGTGTGTAGGAAGAGGCCTTTTACAGCTTCACAACACGAACGGTTCATGTAATCAGTTTACATCTTTATTTGAGCAATACAAGTGTTTTCTTAGTTTAAAGTATCTCAGTATATTTCATCAGTGTTTATGTACATTGTTTTTTTTATAGAATAAATCATTCAGTGTTTTAAAATTGTGATTTGTGCAAATCTGCAAATGCTTCTGCAAAAGTTTCAGGCTTCCTGAACTGCTTAACTGTGTATGTGGAGAAAGTAATTTTCAATGTGTCAAGATCTTCTTCTTGTAAAACACTGAAAGAAAAAAAAAAATCTAAATATCATAATTAATTCAAACACCACATACAAAAAATAATCTAGAATAACCAACAAACCCAAAGGAAGGTTGAAATACTCAGACAGGATTGGGTTTTTAACTTGAATAAGGTTTTGTATAAGCAACTCTTGGTATATTGTTCTCATAAAATTTGACTGTCATAGAGACCAAACTGTCTAATTTGACAGCAAACAGAGAAAAAGTTAACATTGTCTCACAAATAATCAGCATTTTGAAATGTATCATGGCCCGGGACCATATGAGAGAGATTTGGAAAAAAAAATACTTTGCTGGGAGCGCTCAGGGAAAATCACTTTCCTACATTATTTATCTAAAGCAAACAGTAATGGGGGAGAGACGAGGGAACCTTGGACAAGATTTTCTGTTTATTGCAGAGATATGTAGTATATTATTACCTGTTCAGTAACAAGTTTACAGGGGAAACTTTTATAGTATATCCGTATCCCAGATGCGGACTGGTAGCAGTAAAAATATTACACCCTGGTGTAGTGAGGATTATTTCTTTTATCTCAGGAAGATGATTTGCCTTTTTGATACTTATAATAAATGTGAATACGTGGTAGTCATTTTACAGTGTTACTGAATCCCAGACTTTTTAACACAGCTTGGTCTGTAGGTTCCCAGAAGGTGTTGAAACTTATTTTCTTCTGTTCTTCTCTTCTCCCTTCCTCTTCTTCATCATTCAAACATAGGCTTCTCACATGACGGTGCACTTCTCCTCTGCTTTGCTCTTCAGCTCGGTGACGGTGGCCGAGGCCTTCTCCTTCAGTTGGTCCATGTCCATGTTCTGCAAGTTTTGAATCTGGCCCATGAGGGAGTCCTTGCCCTCCTCCTCCGTGGCGTCCTCGTCCACCATCTTGAGCAGCTCCTCGGGCACGTCCACGTCGTCCCCGGCCATCTCAATCATGTTCTCATCCTGCTCACTCTGCAGACGCAAAAGTCAGGGCAGAAAACACGGTCAGAGCCCAGAAAGGCAGACATATGACAGCGAGGTTGTTACATCATAAATCTGATTACAGATATTAAGGACAAGGAGGTGTCTGCTTTTATACCTATGCAGTTCCACAATAACTCTTCTTATTTGTGCACTCTTGGCCCTGAAACATAAACTAGTTTATAATAAAGTCCTCTCTGTATTATGCAACTATATTTGTTCTTTTCAAATCTTCACAAATGCAATATGTAACTGATTTTTTATCCCTGTTTTGATTTTTTAAATATGTCGAATCTCCCTTTTTTTGCTGGACCGAATAGCACATTTATATGTTCTGCTTCCTTTGGTATTGTACTAGTTTTTTTTTTTTAAGTTCAAAAAATGCTGTATGTCACATCTGAACATTTTTTTTGTTTTCCCTGATTACAAAAAAGGATTTATACTCATGGAACTGAATTATTATTTACAGAAGTAAACAACCTAAAGGCTGACTTAAAGGCTTTTTACAGGATTAACTTTCTGCTTGGCTGCCTGGTTTCCAAAACATTTCTGTTTCCACTGCCACGCTCAGATCTGATGAATGCTGCATATGTTCGCCTTGGTTTTGACAGAGGACATATCAAAAAGCTGAATTGTACATAAACCTGACTGTTTTTTGCTAAATGATATTCCCCTCCTTTGATTTTACATCAGTTCTAATGCAACACATTCAGAACTTTAAAATAAAATGCATTTGGCTGGATTCTAATTCAAATTTTTAGCAAGCAGTGAGGCAAATGAGCCAAAAAAAAAGAAAGAAAAGATGAACTCTAGGAACTGTCTCAATCCACATTTGACTGCACTCAAGGACATGCTGCTGTATTTTGTGAAGCAGACACAAATCTCCTTTCACTATATTATACCCGCACTTATGTGCTGTTGCATGAAACTGTTGCAGGAATGCTAAACAAATACCTTTCAAACTTAATATATGGAATAGTCAAAAAAATACCACTTAACTGTGACTCCTTTAAACTTCAGTCTATGGGATTATCTTGGACCTGCCTTAGCCTTTCTTCTCTGAATCCCAGCGATTGTCTAAAGATATCTACTATAGTGTGGCACGAGACCCTAATGCCATTAGACAACAGCACAAACTTCGTGTTTGTACACATATATATATATACATACATACATATATACTTTTGTAAAACTTGTGCTTGATTGCGTGAATGTGTGTACCCGACCCCCAACACAATTAAAGAAAAGAATCAACAGAACGGGATGCGTTTAGGTGCCTTGGTGTTGAGATGGTGGAAAATCCATTTAAAATCAATCTTTTAGCTCTAATAAAGACACTTTCGCTTTTGTCATTTGTTTTTTTTTTTTCAAATTGACTTGCAATGTAAACATCATTTCAAGAAAAAAAATTACATTTATATGAATAGCTTCCTGCCATTGTCTTCAATATATGTGTTAAAAGACAAACAGTGAAAAGACATGTAGGCATTGTTAAAAACAAGAGATGGAACAATAGAGTGTCTGTTGTGGGAGACTATTAGAAACGCCTTCAGCTGCCAAGGTCATCTCTGCATTCAGTTGAATAAAAATCAGGGTATTAGAAAACCTGTATTAGAAACTCATTTTGCTCTTTTGCCATAAAAACAAAGCTTCCCCACTCGATTATAATTTAAAGGATTAGAAGGCTCTGGACTGGTATTTATGTTCAAAAGGCTTAAATAAAACCCCAACATACCTTTTTCGCTCCTTCCATTACAGCTTATTTTTCTTTGAGAGTCCTTTTTAAATCATGCAGTTGCTCAGTGTACATCCACTAAAGTAGATGTTGTTCTTCCCCAAAGCCAGTTCACACTGCCTGTTGCTCCCTAATGAGCCTGGGACACCTGCTCAGTGGCTTTTGGCTTTATAAGACTCAAGGTGCAATATGGGACACACAGGCGAACGTCCCCAGAACACTGGACGAACGTCTTTGCCACTAATCTACTGGCATGTCTTCCACCTTCTGTTGTCCAGGCTGCAGCTGCCAAGTGCTGCTGTTAGATAAAGGCAATCTCAACTAACCACTGAGCAGCTAACAAGTCTCATGTTAAAGCAATGTTTAACAATTTACTTTAACGCCCCTATTTAGCATTTATAAGCAGTATATAAATGTGTAATAACGGTTTAAAAAACCACTATAATGTAGTTGTAAGTATATATAAGAATTTATTCATGTATTCGTAACCAATGATTACTCCCTCTGGGGGCACCCATGAGTCAAGGTTGGTTTATAAACATTTAATGAAAATCTATTTCATAAAACGCTGTTGTAATAATATAAAACATGTCTTCACAGGATAAGTTATAATTTTTGATAAAAATATACATTAATCAATAAACACTTAAAATGTCTTTACATCTGTCCACAACTATATTATTATTTGTTATACTGCATTTACGCATGCTAAATACAGTAGGGGAGTTTAAATAAAGTGTTATCTTGAAAACAATTAATAACCATTATGCCTTTGCCTTCCTAGTGAGGGGAATTCATTAATGCACAGTATCAAATGACATTTTACAATATGAATACAATACAAATGTAGTGCTATAAACCCTTTTGGTGTTTACCTTTGGCAGTCTGTATTTTTCTCTGAGGCAAACTCTGAGTGTTGCTCTCTCTGCCTTCTTGTGTAAGAAATCTGCATCTCTCTCCATCCTGAAATAGAAGTAGATATATTGTTAGCACAGTAACCTTCATTTTTGGTGACAAAAACACCCAATGTCGATTACTGTAAAGATATTATATCTATCAATGTCTTTTCTGCAGAATACAAAGGGAAAAGCTTCATGAAAAAGGTGGAATTTTATGACCTTGTGTTAGTGCATGAGCTTTTGCTTTTCATCGGTTCAATATGGTTCAAGAGCAGCATAATGACATTTTCAACATCCAGGTTTTCATTAAACAAAAAGCTCTTTCAATGTGTCATTCTGTTTTGCTTTTACTGTGTCTTCATCCAACCTGATGTAAATACACATCAGCCTGATCAGATAAACAACAGAGAGGTTGTTCGACTCATTACAATTATCCCTAACTTTGGTTCAGGTCAGCTGAATATCACTGAACCTCATCTGTAGTATCATTTCAGATTTAACCAATATGGACTTAATATGTCCACAGAATAAAGTTTTGTTACCATTACTGTATATTTGTGCATTGGCTTTAGGGTGGACCCATCAGCTATTATTCAAATCTAAAACTGTGTTTTGATAATCAAAACTGATGTTGTAGGTGGTTTGTTATAGTTGAAGTCAAGATATTCTAATATGAACAGCTTTAGATATTTGATGTCATCTTTGCCTTTGTATAAAATTCACCAACACTTGATGAGATTTTGACTTTTAATTTTCACAAAATTACTTCGCAGGTTTGCAAAATCCAGAGAATTCCTTAGACATGCAATCTCTAGATTATTGTATGTCCCTGAATCTATTGGCCTCAGAAATGTTTGATTTCAAGTATGACACTATCGGTTAACCCGTCTTATATCAATAGAATATGAACCCCACACTGAGAGTGTATCCTATGTTATATAATAAAGTAAATATCAGAACATAAAATGTCCTAAACCTAAAGCTATTATGAAACAATAGTTCAACATGTTTCTTGCTTATTTCATTATTAACAAGTGTATTTATCTTTGAATTATACTTAAGTTGTAAAAGACCACTGGTTATTTTAAATTTGACAACCTGCACTTTTGCACTGCATTCCTGTATATCTAAGGTGAGATTCATCTACTTTCCCTCAGCCAATTAAAGACTGGATTATTAGACCAGACTGAGTCAAGCAGATTTGAAATGAAGCCAACGTGAACTGCAATGAAACAACAACACAGTGGACTGAGGTTACTAACAAACCATCAACAAATGCTCTCTACCACCTGACAGATTAAGCATTTTTTAAAACAGGGAAATATTGTATTTCGTGTTCTCTTTTTTGATTTCCATGGAACGTTTGTCCGCATCACGAGTTGTAGATGCGAGCACATTACTAGAAGTCTACAATTATGGAGAATCTTATCATTTTAAAACGATAGATTAATTCCCCAAACATGAGAGTAGAGAGGGTGGATTAATCTTGTTACGTAATACAGGGTGACTGGATCTGATGATGCAAAACATACTCTGTTTCACAAAAGTCCAAACTCTGATTTGTCAATTTTTAACAAAAAAAATTTAACACAATTTTTTTCAAAATAGAATTCAGGATGAATTATTCACATTTTTGCCAAGTGCACATTTTATCACTGAAATGTCTGCTTTAGTGAAAAGACCTTGAACCGTGCATTAAACAAACTGGCTGTAGCGTTGTTGGACAGCAACATGGTGGAGGACAGAACCGAGCTGCTCATATTACTGTAGAGCTATAAAAATCAATCAAAGAAAATATGATAGATGATAGATGTGATTTTTTTATAGAATAGATGTCTGTATAAGGTTAGGGAAGAATAACTCTTTTATTGTGGTCCTTGCAGGCTTTTGATTGTTTTCCATTGCACCACCACAGACCCTCCTGAACCATGTGATATTTTAGTGTTTCAGTCCGAACACTGCAACATTAACTGCCCTAAAGTTCATGTTTTCAAGCTCTGAATCAAACTGCCATTTTACAATTGTACATTGGATTGTGTTCAAAACTATAAAGTCCCTCATAATGTTACACATAACTACTCTTGATGTAGAATCAGACGACAGATTGTGACCAATTATTGATCCACGTCCAGCATGACCTTTAGCCACAGTGGATTATTATTTAGAAAACTGTGGAAAAAAAGAAAAGATCCACAATGTAGGAACGATGCTTTGACCTTCAGCAACAATTGCATCTCTTAAAACTCATTGTATGTTCATGAAAATGATGAATTCAGCAGCATTTACATTTATCTAGGTTTAGATGTAAATAATATGATTCTTTGTGGTTGAAAAACAGGGAAAACTAAACAGTGATGAAGAAGATAGGAGCTTTTCAAGGTCAGACTGTACACTCTTCAGCCATACTAGTTTCCATGGATCAATGCCATGAATTCATAATGGAGTAGTTTCTGTATTGCTACTTACTTCTCCTCCACCAACTGTTTTTGGTACTCTTCATACTCCTCCCTTGTCATCCCTGCTGCTTTTGCTGGATCTGAGGGGGTGGCCTCCTCTTCTTTGTCACCTCCACCACCAAGACCCATTCCTGACAGGGGGTTCCCAATCATGCTCTTGATCAAGAAAGCCATCTTGAGTTTTGTCACAGTTTACTCTGCTTTCTAAATGAAAAATGATGTTGCTTCCCTTAAGGTTCCCCTCCGCTTTGGCTCCCTATAGCTGTCAAATCCAGTGGTAGCTCTGTAGCTAACCTGCTGCTTGTCTATGGGGCCAAGGACACACTGACGACAGGCAACAGACACATACACACGCACTCAGGAACACACACATACACACGCACACACACACACACACACACATAACATTTTGCCACGGCCATAATCTGGATTTAATCCTCCCTGCTCCACTATACTAAGAGGCAGATGGCCTGTTTTGACTCTATTTTTAAATCATGCAGACGTTTGTGAATGTTTTCGTCTTATTGATTTTGACAGGGCATTCTTTGGCCGAGCTAGGTGCAGCATTTATTATAAAAAAAAATACTTTTGGTTTCACTTTGTGACTATACACATATGATGCTTCCCCCCACTGTTGTTTAATCATATTAGTAAAGTACGGGCTGGCCCATGTGCAGCTTATACTGCTGAGACCGAGCAGAGTGGTGAGAGAGGAGCGGGATTACAGTCTTGTTTATCCCCACTGGAGCCTTCCCTCATGCCGTGCTATTGTTCCGTAGGAGGATGATTGACAGGAGGATGAGATACGGGGGAAGAGACAGCTCAAGCTTTATTTCACCGTATCACTCCATCATATCTGGAATCCTGGAGAAAAAAATTCTAGATTACTAGGTTATTTTTGTGCTGTCAGACGTTTCAGAAATGCTCATTTGCAATGAAATACGTTGTATAATATCTAAAGTTATGCTCCATGTACCTTTTTTAAAAAATAATTTTGAGATCATTGATTTAAAACTGCAATGCTCTTGAAATCAACAGGTTTTGGCTAAGGGGTTAGTGGGAGAGAGTAGGAAAATACTGGAAAATAGAAGAGCAACGAGGTCCATGTTTTACCTCCTGTGAACCTCTTGGCAGTGGTAGGCATGATCAAAAAAAAAAAAAAAAAGAAGACAACTATTACGCCTATTGTTTCTGTCTGCAGGGCTGCAGCCTGGAAAAATATCATTTAAAGCATGTTAGAGACTCAAGGAAGCTCCATTACTATCTACTATCTTAACTTTTGCTTTATTTACACATATAAAAGAACCTGTAGTTTATGTTACAGATTGTAATATATGTGCTATAATTCACGTTCTGAAACGTGCCTCGGTGTTGAGATAATCCCAGATAAGCTTTCAGTTTTTCTTTGGCTTGAAATATAATTCAGTGTTTTTAATATCGCCCCAACTTAGCAGTGCCACGTCACAAACAGCCGCAGTTACATTTATGTTATTTCCTCCTGTGCTGACCACTAATACATGCTGCTGAATATCTGATGGAAGTGCCGGCTCCTCCACCACTTTGGTGCAGGCCAACACATCACAACAAATACTTGACGAATTGCCGTAATTTTTTTTTTTTGTAAAAATCATGGTCCCAAGAAAATGAACTCTAATGACTTCTAATGACGTGACCCCTGGACATTTCATGTCCACACGAGCCTGCCATTTGTGGTTTGTAGTGAAATTTCTCAACTGCTGTTAAATAGATTGTCATAAAATTTGGTGCACAGGACATCATAATCATTTGTAATGATCACTATGTGATCACTGAGGTTGGTTCTCACCAACCTCAGCTCTGCTTCTGTGGTGATTGTGGTAACCATGATACCTGCTAAACATTAGCTTGTTAGCATTGTGACTGTGAGCACGTTTGCATGCTGTCGGAAGCAATTCAGCTCTAAGCACACAGCTCACAGAGCCGCGAGAATGGCTTCAGACTCTCACGCTTCAGACTCTCATGCTTCTTTTTGTACAGTGCAGATTTCGGTAGATGTGGAAGGGGTTAAAGCCAGGTGAAGGGTTTTCAGTGTGTTAATAATAGATGAGAATCAATGTGACAATGTTTATTTAGCTTTGCATAATCAATGAACTATAAATTATTTATAACAAAAAAAATCTATAATGTAATAATAATCAGATATAAGGGCATTTCTCAGTGTTCATTAATATATTTAATAACAAAAGCTTTCATAACTGTATCAGTTGATTAATACTTTATAACTTTATAACAGCCTGCAAAGACTTTTTCTTGTGTATTTATACACTGACACTACATTATTTTTACTAACAGTATATAGATTAGTTATGGATGCTACACAAGACGCAAGAAATAAAGGAATAAACACTTAAATGTATGCATGACTTATATGAGTTTATCAGTGTCCTTATATATGCTCACAACTACATAGTGCATTATAAACTGTCATATTGTATTGTTTGTGTTATAAAAGCATTTACATGCTGTTTAATAATATCATGTTGGAAGTGTTAGTGTAATCTGTAAGTTCAAAAATATTGGGGCTAACTGTAAAGTAAACACAGAAATTACAAAATATATTTCTTTATTATGAACTTTAAGTCCACATTTAACCTGTCAGAGATATTGTTACTTCCTGCTCTTCTTCAGTGGTACTCAAACATTAAGCCATAAAACTACAAATGTAAATACTTTAGCTTCTAATTGGAATAAATTGTAATCATGACAGATGAATAGGAGACTCATTATTCAATGTAGATGCATCTTGTGTGGAGCGAAGCTCTTTTGATAAAGTAATAATAAGGCACCATGATGTAATTTATGTTTTCTCTTTATTCAGTTTGTTCAGGTAGAGGATATGTCAGATTCTGACATGTTTGACTCAATCGAAACAGATAAACTGAAGCCGACACCTGCTCTCTGAGTTATCAACAATAGTTCAGCATTATTTTATACAAAATTGCACATTTCAAAACACAGGTTCTTTTTGTTGTCAGTTCAGCTTCATGGAATTGGACTGCAAGAGATTTAGGCTTTTGAAAACAAGATCTAACGATCCGACCAACCAAAAATACTGTAAGGAACATATAACATCATGTTGGAAATCCAGAACGGTAAGTCTCACACTAGCATTCATACACAACATTTTACGGATCAAATTAAAAAATCTGCAATCAATTAAAACAAACTCCTTGAACAAAACCAAATTTTTCAAGTAAAATAACTTACTATCTGAAAATAATCATTTAAAAAAATTAACAAAATGAACATTCCCTCATGTACACACTTTTTTTTTTTATTTCAGATATACGCTTCATCAAAAAAACTTCTTTGCTGCAGCTTCTTGTTGACTTCTACAGGAGAAAAGAAGAAAAGACACATAGTATTAGAGTCATGTAGATCTACAAACGCACATACATTAAGACTAATAAAAATAACAATGACGTCTTACTTGTACATGATGTAGCAGAAGAACAGGACGGACTGGACAACAATGAAGATTGCAAAATGAACAGTGGATAAGCAGGAAGGCATTGGAGGCACCTCGGGGCACTTCACAACCTTCTCAGCAGGATTCTGCAGGTGAACACATACATCAGAGGGCAGAGTTCAGTCAGATGAACCTCTGATTGATTTTCACCTCTAAGTGAGATTCTATGCACTGATCTATACCTGAGCGTTGCGTTGCACCAAGTGCTCCACGTCCCTTTTGACCGTGTGCAGATGTTCCTTTATGTCGTTGAAGTGCTGAATGGTCTCATATGTTCCCATACCAGCTGCATTTCCCTGGTGTTGGGCTGAGCCAATCTGTTTCAGTGACTCATAAAAGGAGTTTCTGCAGAGACAGGAAGACACACTGAGTGACAGTTTACGGGCCAGATAACACCGGTCCCTGCAGACGCACTGTACCATTACCATTAATACTGAAACTAGCTCCCCAACTCACTTGAATTTATAATCTTCAACCCAACAGCCTTTTAGTACCAAATAAACATCACAGTGATACAGTCAAAATGTTTGCCTTTCACAATCTTATACATGTGTTGAGTGATTTCATGTTGGGAAACATTTTGAACGTTAATATGCTGTGTGGTATCATTTATTTACCATTATACAAATAGTCCAAATTTAATCTTTTAATCCCTATTCACAAGAGGCTACATATTCTCAAAGTTTGAAAAAACAGAAAATTACCATCTGATAAAAGAGGTCATGATTGCTAAATTAATCCCTTATAAGAACATGTTCTTACAACAGATTACAAGTACAGTAGGTTAAGAAACAGACCACAGAGGAACGCTATGTGGAATATCCAACCCAGTCTAGTAATGATGCTAAACACAGACTAGAAACAGTGATTGAAAAAAAAAAAAACATGTGAAAGGTGGGGAAAAAAATGTTCCCTGTAAATATATTGTATCTTTGAGCACATGGAGTAAAAAAAGGTAATTGAGAAAGGGAGAGAAAACATTTTAAATAAATAAAAAGCAAAAGTGGACACGGTCCATTCAGCTGTACAGAGATTTGTGATTCTTCAGGTGGGAAAAATACCTTTTCTCTTTTCTTTATAGAGTCACATCTTTTAATACTATAATAGAGAGGATAACTGTAAGTTTATATACTACATCTATCGCAACTTTTGAGGAAATGTTTCAGAAGTGCTGAACTTAGTGTGCATCCCTGTTTTTTCTGCGTATCATTTGTCTTGAGAATCAATAAGCAGAGTCAGGAGTTGAATGCAAGGTCAACACAGCGCAGAAGGGGGTGCGATAGGTGGGAATGAGTAGAACCATCTTTTACTTTATATTCTGACCGTCTATGTTGAAATATTACTGACCCACCAACTTGCAAGAGATCAATCTGCAACTTTAGATCCCACTAATGCTGAAGCATTATCAGTGATATCTGACCTAAAATATATACTGTACATTTAATTTTTGTTTTAATTTTAGCGCATTTAAAGTGGGCATTACAATATTTATGCTGGTTATGTGACATAATGACATTATTAAAGTGTAACTTCACTGTACAGAACTCACTTTCTACAACTGTAAAGGCATATTTTGACATTTTGTGCAAAATAATTTGCGCTTAGAGTCCGATGACTAGATAGAAACCGCTCTTAAGTTTTACCATTAAATGTGAAGCTATGCCCAGCAGCTAGTTAGCTAAGCTTAGCGTAAAGACTGTAAGTAGGGGGGGAAACTGCTAGCCTAGCTCTGCCTACCTCTAACCTCTAAATCTCACTGATCAGCACCATATCTTGTTTGTTTGCTCCACACAGGGGGCAGTAATTGTCAGAAATTTCCATACATCCTTCCTTTCAAACGAACATCAAAATGTACAACCCGAAAGTGCCACTGTCATGGCTCACCAGTTACTGTGTATGGTCACTTTCAATTTCATCAGTAAATGAGGTTAAAATGAGGTACAGCGCAGACCATTCTCAGAGGAGAATTAAGATGTCTAAGGCAGGATCATATTTCTCAACAAAATGTAATTTCTTAAAGTTGATTACTTACATGGAGCAAGCAATAAGTTTCCCTTATCATCTTAAACACATCTAAGGCGATTATAATGAAAAAAGTGACTTGACAAATGAAAGGAATTCTAGTCGCGCAAGTGGGAAGGCCCCGAGGGGGGATTGTGACAAGAAATCAATTGGAGGGAAACCATGTTTTGCCCGTGTATGACAGATGTATTTAAAGACTACTAATCTGATAAGGACAAAATGGTGCTAAGATGTGGCCTTTTCTTGCTCGGCCACATGGCTGCAGTCTGAAAGGATGGCCAGGGACGACATATAAACAAAATCTAATTTGTATCACAGAGAGGGGAAAAAATCTCCCTTGAGAAAGTGAGCATTTATTAAACCCCACATCTAATCTTCATTTACTACAAGTGACCCATTTATGCGGCAGAAAGCCCTCCTTGGATATTTAGAGAGTCTGAGATGAAGTCCTATCATAAACTCTGTGTTTGAAAAGACGGGTCAGGATAAACTGAGTGCTTAATCTACAAAGTAATACAGATCAGTCGCTCACATTAGCACATTAGCTGGAGCAGCTGCAGGCTTTTGCCAGGGTCTGCACTTAGTTACTGTGTCAATCAGCTTACTCCTGTGCGCCACCTTATCTTCAAATTACCACTCTGATAATGTGCTTTCTTAAAATTGAATCACCACAGAAACTGTCTTTCGCTGCCATCTATAGGATATAATTCACTTATAGAGGCATTTGGGTGGAATGGGCATATGAGGCATGTGAGAGTACATGTGAGTTATGGGTCAGTCATATATTAAAGAAAATCATGTATGCAAAATCATTTGAGGATGGATGTTCTGTTGGATTTAGGGCATATAAACAGCTTGGTTCTTTTATGATACACGAGACTAAGAGATTAATGTTACATAAAATAAAATCTTTAATATCTTGTGATTCTGATTAATTCTTTATGCAGATGGTGTGTTAAAATTAAGACACACAATCAAAAGGCAAGCGACAGGAAAAATATGCCATTACTGAATAAATAAACATTATTTCTTTGTTCATACAGTTGAGTTTTTGAAAAGGCGCAATGTGCTAAAGTAAATTTAAGAGTTCAAGGCTTTTTTTCCCTCAACAATTAGTAGCTGAGCCAAAAGTCGACCTGCTTTCATTAAGCAGAGTAGCTGGATATTTTATAAATTAATAATTTGGGAAATTGAGGAAAAAAAAGAGTATTTAAAATCCACTAACTAATCTAAATGAAGAGTTAAGAAGACGACAATTCTTTATAAAAGCTTGTGTGCTCACAATGACTAAGCCCACACCAACCTTAGGCAAGTAGTTCTAAATCCCAAATATGTTATTGACAAAATAAAAGCTCTAAACATCGAAAAATTGCATTCTGTACACCTAATCAGGCTTACTGACTCTAAGTACCAAAATCAAACAGTCATTTGAGTCTTTACCATGGAAGGCACACCATCATAAAATCTTTTAAGCTGTATTATCTTGGCATTAAAAATCTGCGCAGACTGTCATCTGAGAGTGCTAAGGAGACCATTTTACAGTTAAAGAAGAAGATTACAACTGGGCATTAATATACCTTTCACACTGTAACTACTGTAGGTCTCAGCTATGACGGCGTTCTTATTTCCAGAAAAAAATGTATTTGGAAAAAAACTGACAACATCATTAGGTAGCTGATAACACGTCCGACAATATATTCAAATTTCTAAAAGTCCTGTTTTTCATCGCAAATTCTTAAAATCAATCTTTTAATTTAAACCCCCTTATTACCACTGGCAGAGAAAACAAAAGAGTAAAACGGATTTAAGCCAAGATCAGGGCAGGGTGGCGAGGAGCCATTAAGTAGCGGACTGACTGGAGGAAGCTGTTACTGCAGCTGGATTATCAGGCTGGCAGACACCTGTAATGCTGCAGCCATTGCATCCTGAGATTAAATATGATTTGAAGGAATTAACCGGCGGGATTTTCCTTGTTTTGCCAGAGTATCACAGCTCTCTCTCTTTATCTTTGTTTCAAAAACAACAGCTTGTTTTTGAGGATGACCAAAGGTCAACAACGAATGATGCTGTTGTTACTTACCTCAACTCGTTCAGGTTTCTGAGAACCTCCTGCTGGGTGGCTAGGACAGAGCCCAGCTGTGGACTGGCAGAATCCACCTAAAAGAGAAGTACAGCGCAAAGGTCTGAAGGTTAAACACTTGGGTGCTGATGTTTGATAAAGCTGTCAGAGGTTTATAAATTTGGATAACCTGTTGTAGAAATAGTTATGTGTCCTTCTTTCAAAGCATAACATAGTCAGACTTTTCTTTTGTTTTGTCACATTGTTTGAGCAGGTTTCCAGTGGTGTTTTATAACCCTTTCAGATTAATACAAAGACTAGAAATTAAACTAGGGCTTGCAGAACAAAAACCTCTCAGTATCATTTGGGTACATACATTTCTGTTTGTTCTAAAAGGGGAATTCTAGAATATATGAAAAAATGTATAATCCTGCACCTATTGTCCCTGTGCGCACCTGGTTTCAAACATGAAACATGCCCACCTGTCCTGACTCGGCGTTCGTCCCCTTCTTGGCAATCTCATCAGTGATGACAGAGACGTATCTGCGCTGCTCGTCCAGGATCATAGCGAGCTGCCGGTGGAGCTGTTTGATCTCCAGGTGGATCCGGTTCTGGCCTTCAAACACCTGACGGATCTCCCGGTCGTTCACACTCTCATACATGTCCTCAACTGAAGAAAAAAAGAAAAGTACAAGATTAAAACCCTCCAAGATTAAAACCCTCCAAACCTTTCAAGGGGTATTTCAGATTTAAAGTTTGGACATGGTATTGTCTCATGTTTGTGCTTATAGTCTACAATAGATAAAGAGTAAAAATGCAAACTATGTTACTCTTTATGTTTTGGGGTTTTTTTCAGATGTATTTTACATAATCAATTCGGCCACTTGGTTTCAGAACACTAACTTGGCTCTCCTTGGACGTCTGGGTGCTCTTTCTGAAACTCCTCTTTCTTTTTGTCGAGCTCTTGCTGGAAGTTCTGAAATTCCTCCTGGTACTTGTCCTTCTCTTCTTTAGGAATCTCAGACTCAGGTGGGGGCTTCAATGGGAATGACAAAAAAAAAAAAGAAAAGAAAACCCCACTCTGAACTCAATAGAGGCCATAGTTAGGCTATTTTGTGCACATGCGTGCATGCGCACACAGAGACACACAGCAACAGAGAAGTAAACTGCACAGAAGACTGGGAAAGTTTTAGGAAAAGGAAAATATAAAGAAAATGTAGTTACCGGTTGCTGGCCTGGCTCTGTGAGTCTGAACAACAAGAAGGACAACACATCATGGTCATCTGATGGAGGAAAGACATTCTGAATCAGAAAATTGCAACAGTAAAACATATTCAAAATTATGTTGATGCTTTACCTTACAGCATAGTAAGGGTTTTTACACACAGAGAACATAGCAGTACCTGCTAAACCACCGGTGGCGGCTGAAATGCCAAAGAAGCCTTCACTTGGAATGATCATGTTGTCCACCTTTGCACAGAACTCATAGTCTTCTTTGTCTGGAGTGAAACCATTGTTGATCATAACCTGAGAAGGAGAAAAGTACTTTGGCTTATAAGAACTGCTGGCTGTGCTGATCGAACATTATGTGTTGTTATACGATTAATGGTTAAAAAAAATGCCCGGCAGAATTACCTTTTTCTCTCATCCTATACATACACAAAGCTTCATACACAGGAAATAACCCTTATAACTGATTCTCAACAGGTGAATGTGTGTTTGCGTCCGTGTGTTTATGCTGATTCCTACCGTCAGTGTCTTCTGGTAGTATATTATTTTGGCTCTGACGGGATACGGTTTGTTGCGGAAGTCCCGTAAACACGTACCCAGGGCTTGTGTAGTGCCGTCACTGGACGAAAACAACATTGTCAGAAAAAGAAATACAACTATAGTTTACATCCATATACAGTACAGGGCTCCATGTAGACACTGAACATGCATGGGGAAAAATACAGTATCATCAAAGCTTATTAGATAAGTGAATAACATTAATGCCCATGTATGTTTTTGTAAACACTCATTTAGTGGTGTGGAAAACACTATGAATTCTAAGACAAACTGGAATGGCATTGAAAAAGTGATTTAAAGCTTTCACTGCCCTGAGGGAGATTAGGAAAGATAGAGGATTATTTACTTTCCAAGCAAACATAATCATATTTCCTAAGCTTCTTTAAGTTGTTCAAATTTGAGTTGCCGATGACATCAGAGCAAAGCAAAAGAAATGTTGACTTACTTTTGGTGGTCATAAACAAGGTTGCCATTGTTTCCCACAACAATTATTGCTGGGTTATTTTTCTGGAATGAAGATGAGAAACAAAAGAAAACGCATTAATCCTTTTTTCATCGAGTGGCTTTGATTTTAGGTAATCTTATGCCATAATATCAATCCCATACCTAAGCACAAATAAATACTTGTTTTTTATGACACTGATAGATGGATGGACGTATGGATCATCTCGCCATTATTTTTACTTATTTTCAGCACACTTTCTTTATGACTACACCAGTTGATAAAAACCAAACAGAAGCCATCTTTGTGTGGATTCGAGATATCTCTGTAGCAGAAGATCTTTGACCTGACTGTTTCCACCCACAAACAACAGCAGAGAGAAACAAAGACTGGAAACCGCTTTAGCCGTGAGTCTCTGTGGCCGGCTCATCCCTCAACACATGCCGTTCACTAAGCTCCCCATGAAACTCTTTCAGGAACACTCTTGGAAATATACATTATTTCGTTCATTGTTAGGGCTAAGTAATTCTCGGAAATGTGAAGTTGACACTAACCTTTCCATCATTGTCAAAAGAGTCAAAGAAAATTCCAACACCGTTCCACTTGTCGGCAGCTCCGTACACTGGACCGTCGAGGCCTTGTTCAGCTGTGAACCACACAGCCTGTTAGACAAAGAAAAAAATAGTACAAATATTTTACCGAGAAATACCTGTTCCAGCGACCTTTACGTGATAGAATATTTCAAAGTGTTAACTTTATTTTCAACAGGTAGGCTTCTATCCTGACAAATGGGCTGATCGGGTCAACAGAGACACAGGAAATAAGAGTGTAGATATTACAGGATTATTAAGGACAGGATGTTGACGAGTGCCAGGATGAAGTATTTATACTATGCTCTTGCAGTTGACACACCTTGACTCTAGACGATTTCCAAGAAGCATGTTTTAAAAAGAAAAAAAATAATATTATAAAATTTATGTTAAAAAAAAAAACTTCAGCTGCTTGTGCTGCACAGGCCAGGTCTTTGTCATCCCATCATGTGAACAGCATATTGTTTCTTCTTATCGGTGTATGTAGTTTTACTTAAATATTGCTAAAACACTTGCACATAATCACTGCATGTATAAACGTGTCACTTCTAAGGGCTCACATGTGCAGTTATGGCCTATATCCAACAGGCAGGATTCATGCTCAGTTTTAGCTCACGCATTGGTTTCACTCACCATAGAAAAAAAATCTGAATATGGACTTTTACATTTCAAGCCATTTTTTATGCTGCTGTCTACTGTTTTTTTTATTGTTAGGTAGGGAAATGCTTGTCATATCAACCTGTGTGCATGATGTGCACCTTTCCTTCAGATACAAGTTTTTCAATATTTGATATGCAAAGTCTGATATTTGATATGTAGATGATGCAAAGGCTGATAAGCAGTCTGATAGGCATCCAGTGGTTAGTGTTATTCAGTATATCTTATTCCCATCTCTCATTGCAGGAAAACTTATTTTCCCATCAACATGGTTGACATATAGTAAAGTTTACTTTCTTTACCAAGTACAGTGACACCTGAGGTTCTGTAATGATACAGAAACAGTACTTTTGGGACCTTAGTCTGGGGAATATTAGCACATTTTAACTACTTTTTCATTAGACAAAAAAATGCAAATTTTCTTTGCTTACATGGAACATAAATTAGTCTAATGTGAGAAGTATTCACTGTTTAGATTATGAGACGTGCTCAAGTAAGAAAGAATGTGTACGAGCAAAAACCAACATTAAATTCTTGATGCTCAGTGCCAAAGACAAATTTCAGTCGACACTCAGAGTACTGAGTTATAACATCCAGCCTTAGTGTAGATGAATAAAGAAGTAGATACAGGCAATATGCCAGTTCAGTGTTTTATCAGGGTAAACGTGTCTGCTAGTCAGGGCAGACAGTACTGGGATGCTTGGACTAAAACCTTTGAACATGCACTAAAGTTCAACTGTAATCAGAAGTGGATCTCAGCTTGTGCACCACATCAACTGCATTACTATATGATATTCCCCAAAAAGGAAACTGGGCTGTCGTCCCGCTTTATTAACCCAGTCCCCTACAGTTCTGATCCTCCTTACCAAACCGTCTGCTCCCATTCTGCCTCTTCCGGACACTCTGAAGGTCACCTCGGCCTGCCAATGTTCGAAGTTGACTTTGTTTTTTGTCCACACAGAGCCCCGCTGACTCCTGAGGGATGGTGTAATGCGCACCTGGTCTGCACTTGGAATAGCATCTGGGATAGGGGGGAAAAACAGAGAGAGAGAGAGAGCGAGAGAGCGAGAGAGAGAGAGAGAGAGAGAGATTGGATTTCAGTGATGTCAAGTTCGGTGAAAACGATAATGATACCCCATTTAGTGCCATAACTTATTTGCTTCTTTCATGCCAGCTAATTTGTATGATTGTTATTACAGACCAGCATTATCATAGTGTGCCTAGTCTCTAATGGTGAACTGCCTCAGTAAATGACTTTAAAACTGTAGAATTTCATCCACGGATTTTTTTTTTTCCTAGATATTAAGATTTGCATACTTGTGCTGAAACAAAAATCACTCATCAATAACTTTGATAACTGATTAATTACTAATGTCCCTTATCATTACTGGCTGCGTTTCTCTCTCTCTCTTTTTTTTTAAAATGCCATTATAACTTGAACTTGAAGATATTTTGCTTTTGGAACGCTGGTCAGACAAAACAAGAAATGTGAGAACATCCTCTTTTCTAGTTCCAGTATTTTATCTGTGAGGATTTGCCTAATCTGACCATAAAGTGAATACGTTTGTTTTTTGTGTTTTGGGTGGGGCAAAATAAACAACTTGAGCCTCGCGGTGACCTTTGTGTTTAAGCCACTAACTGTGTAATTACAGCATAAAGGGTCTGAATCCACTGCCTGTCATCCCCTATCTCTTGCAACTTGTTTCCTGTCAATACAGAGGGGCTTCCTGTCACCTCTCTATTGGAATAAATGATCTTATTCTATCTTAATTATATTTTTGGACTAAATGATTAATCATCTACAGAATAATTGATGAAGAAAATAACATATAGTTCCAGGCCTGTATCAGGTTTGATTTAGAAGGAGTGCAGTGTAATCTGCTGCAGCACTTAGTGAATGCTTACTGTCAGCAGCTGGACAACGTACTACCGTGTGGTGCAAGAATCCAAAGGCCCATTTAGCAAGAGGAAAGTTCAAAACTTGATTTGCATGTGAATGCAGAGGCTCCCGCGACAGCGATGACCTTTGACTCGCTGTTTTTTAAATCGGTCCAGCGCCCGTTTGTACGTAAACGGTAGCCGGGGCTGCTTAAATCTATGCTTTTTCTAACGCGGTTCTGAATGAACGGGGCGACTCGCTGTCGCCCTCCGCACATTTAAGTGCGTGGCGAAAAAAAAACATGACCGCTGCGAGCCGCGAAAAACAGGAGCCGAGCCCGGCCGTGCCCGGACTCGTCCCGCTGTCACGGGTGGTCCAGGGTAAAACGTCGGATGGCCCCGCGGCTCCGCGGCGCTGACAGCTGGACGCGAACTTACTCCCGGTGTGGATCCAGAAGGGGATACTGCCGTCGGTCTGCGCCAGGTGCGGTCCCTTGAAGCTGTACTTGTACTCGAAGCGGCGGTGAGGAGGCTCCTCCGACGCCGAGCCGCCGGGGACGACGTCGGCCAGGCCCCGGTGGAAAATCAACGTCGTGAGGAAAGTTAACGTCAACATACGAGCGTTGGCGACCGGGCGCCGCGCTACGGACACCGCCATGTTTCGGTATCACTGCTGACGTAGCGCTGAGGCCATGAGCATGACGGGATGCCTGTAGGGCCAACAGGGCGCTTTCTCATTGGACGGATTCTCCTCTCTCTCCCCCCTCTCTCTCTCTCACACACACACTCTCTCTCTTCCTCTCTCTCTCATCCTCTCTCCCTCTCTCTCTCTCTCTCTCTCACACACACACACACACACACACACACACACACACACTCTCTCTCTTCCTCTCTCTCTCCCCCTCTCTCTCTCTCCATCTTTTTCTATCTCTTCCTCTCTCTCTCTCATCCGCTCTCTCTCTCCCTCTCTCTCTCTCTCCCTCTCTCTCTCCCTCTTTTTCTATCTCTTCCTCTCTCTCTCATCCCCTCTCTCTCTCCCTCTCTATCTATCTCTTCCTCTCTCTCTCATCCTCTCTCTCTCTCCCTCTCTCTCCCTCTTTTTCTATCTCTTCCTCTCTCTCTCATCCTGTCTCTCTCTCTCCCTCTCTATCTATCTCTTCCTCTCTCTCATCCTCTCTCTCTCTCCCTCTCTATCTATCTCTTCCTCTCTCTCTCATCCTCTCTCTCTCTCCCTTTTTCTATCTCTTCCTCTCTCTCTCATCCCCTCTCTCTCTCCCTCTCTATCTATATCTTCCTCTCTCTCTCTCCCTCTCTATCTATCTCTTCCTCTCTCTCTCATCCTCTCTCTCTCTCCCTCTCTCTCCCTCTGTTCTATCTCTTCCTCTCTCTCTCATCCTGTCTCTCTCTCTCCCTCTCTATCTATCTCTTCCTCTCTCTCATCCTCTCTCTCTCTCCCTCTCTATCTATCTCTTCCTCTCTCTCTCATCCTCTCTCTCTCTCTCTCTTTTTTAACATTTTTAACTGAGGTCGACAGGAGTGGCCTCCATGTCCCAGAAGGAGCAGGGGCGTAGTAGTGTAACTTAAGGGCTCAATAATGTGGAGCCCCCCCCCCCAAAAAAGAATAAAAAATAAATAAATAAATTATAAAATAAAAGTTTGATTTCTCTCTGCAGCAGGGAATGTTACTGTATTAGGATTATAAAAGTGCTGGCTGAACAGTCTGGTTTATAGACGGTAACGGTAATGAATGCTAATTTGATACTAATATTAAGCAAATATTTACTGTAATCGCTTAGTACTGCTAATCCAAGTACAAATACTAACATTAACACTAATACTAATACTTATACTAATACTATAATACCTTCAATTAAAAAAAGAAGGCTAACTCCTCTTATTTGAGTTTAATTCTCCAAACAAAACATACCCAAAATGATTTTATTGCTTAGACGCTATGTAAATAAAATTCTCTACTCAAGTTTGTGAGCACTTTTTAGGGCATTTTTAATGCCACATATTACACCAGGTACGTTTATAGGTACTTTTGTCGGATTCATAATCTTTGCACATGTTTTTTCTGTGAATTTGGAGCCAGGTTGTTAAATTATTATAGCCGTTGTTTTCACAGATATAGCAGCAGTAAGCGTATATGTTGGAGAAATGCCAAAGATTCGCTTGCAGTAATTTAGAAGCTGTGTTAGTATGACATAGCTTTTCCACCAGAGAGCAGTGAAGGTTTTATTTTTACCACTGTATTCCACTGTCATTATATATTGTAATCACAGTTCTTTGAGAAAAGAAATTTTAAGGGATCCTTTTTATAAATTTTGGTCAGGTACATTGGCCAATTTACCATGATGAGAGTTGTAAACCAGAAATACCAATGTTGGTATTTTCCTTGAGCAATCAATTTTTGCTGCTTTATTCACATTTTAAATGTATTTTCAGTACTTTATTGCCTGTATGTATTGAGTTACGTTCAGCGGGACCAATGGAAAAGTTATGGGAAACCTACGCAAACAACATTATTATCTGATCTGCAAATTAGTTGAATTAGTAACGAAAGACTGACGATGTAACAAACTACAAACATATTAAGCAGGCAAAAAAAAAAGAATAAAACCTCATGGTGATTTGAGTCCTTCCAGTTGTTGTGTCGCCTTTGTTGTTGTGGTCCAGCTCGTAAGCCTGCATAAGGTCAGTGAAAGGTTAGGTGACAAAAGTCATGTGGGCTTCAGTAGCTTTCGCTGCTGCCTGAAAAGCTGCAGTGGGTGAGGGGGAAATGACACAATTATGTGCCACTGGCTTTCTATTTACTTTCACCAGCTTCCTTCCGTCACTCCTGGAGGTGCAGCATCACTTTCTGTGGGGGCCTGTGATTACGGCTTCAAGAACAAACCCCAGAACAAAACAGGCTATTGTGGTGACACTAATCTGGGGATTTTGAGTATTCTGGCAAATGATCAGCAAATGGCAGGGACTGATCTCCATGGGATTACAGTGATAAGGTTTGATGCTGTCAAAATTTCATAAGCAAAGGATACATTGTCTTTATGGTCATTCAGTTTACATGAACAGGGCTGGTCTTCGTACTTTTTTTGAACTTTTGTTTTGCATGTATTAACCACTGAATCAATTCTCCACCTTTACAAACCACTCAGTCACAATTACAGAGGTGGATGTGGTTTCTACATTTAGAACATATACAACACATATAATGCCAACCATATTACAGTTAAAACTATGATATATCTTAATCTGTCTCAGGTAGCTTATCCTGCTTTCTCTTGTGCAAAATTGATGTTTTTGCATTGTTTTACAGTTTTTAAAGCTAAATAATTGGCAATTATGGGCACTGAGGGCATGAAAATTGACATAATGGAGCAAAATGCAGTCAAGGTTTTCTGTCAGGACTAAGGTATTCTTTGTCTGTCTTTGCTGATACAAAACTTCCATTTCCATTGCTATCAGTTTTATTTTTGTTGTCTTTGGTGAGTGGTAAGTACACAGTCAATCTAGTGAACCCACAGTGGATTGAAATAAATGACAATCACATAAAGAACAAAAGAAAGAAAGAAGAAAGAAAGAAAGAAATTAAACAAAAAAGAACACATAAAACTGACACTTCAGTCATGTTTCCTTGAGACAGAATAACAGGAGCACTAATACAGAATGGACAAGGCTAACTTTTTTTTCTTTTCTGGGTGAAAGTCCATGTAAAAATTGTTTTTCCAGAAGCACAATACTAAAATCCATTCTGTCAGTGGAATCTTGCTTCTTGTGAAACAGGTTCCAGGTTGTATTTTAAATGACACAGTTAAAAACATTAATGCGGGTCATCAGCAAACAGGGATATTTTAGATATAGTACAGAATGACAAGTGGAGTACATGAAATTATAAGTTAGTTGCTAACTCTCAAAGAACATTTCAAACTCACAAACAAACAGGTTTCCTGTGGATTTAGGGAGCAAAGAAAATAGAGGCCTCTGCCCTTTGTCTGAGGAAGTCCTAATTAGAAAGTTAAACCACACTCTTTGTTAGGAAATGTGGGATTTAAATAACAATAGCAATGCTAATGGATCCATTTAGGGTAGGACAATGGGAACCTGTAGGATGTTAATGGGTCACTGAAATTGTGAACAGCCTATCACACGAGTCAGCACAAATATTTGGCCAGTGAATTACACGATGCTGTAAGAAATGCATCCTGGAAGTGACAGCAAGTTAATCTGAGCTTTGTGTTGTATTTAATGGAGCCTGTACTGTTGATGTTTAAACTTAAATTTAAATAATAATGTACTTTTTGGATTTATTTAGACTGCATTTGATCAATCTATACCCATGAGTGTAGTTTACTTGGTCCACCTTTCATTTATTTCCTGGTTCTCAGTAATAAAACTCATCTCAAAAGGTTTTCTACATCACCTCCACTTGATGTGCTTATTATAGCCCTTTTTTTTGGATGAGTCAATATTTAGAGGCTCTGTTTTAGCCTAATCAAATAAAACAAAATACATTCATACTGGGCATTGGGCTACTTGTCCCTGGAAGATCTGGGCATTTAAAGATGTTTGTATTACCCATGTCACATTAGGGGGAAAACGGAGAGTGGCTTGTCACTCCCCGGTGTGACACCATGGCTTAGTTAAATGAAGCCTTTTGCTTCATGGTGTTTATTCATACCTGAAAAGCCCAAAGCAAAACATTATCACATGAACAAAATGTCTGCTGAGATGACAGCATGCTAAGGAAATGTCCTGTGGTTGAACCTGCGGTGCGTCTTAATTTTATCACCATGGAGCAAATCTCTAACTAATCCAAGAGGACCAGAGAACATGATTTTTTAAGGCTAAATTGCCATCTAATGCGGTTGATTTTCCTGCAGTAAATCTCTAAGGTTACACATGATAGACTTGCACCTAACAAGGGACACACAAGTCCCATTTATTTTAATTAATACCAGATTTTAAATTGATTAATGATACTTCGAAACAATAATCTACAAAGGATTTCAGAGCTTTCAATAATGTATAGACTGGCTTTGCCGCTGTATTATTTGTTGGCTCAATTCTGCACACATAGGCCACATACTCACCCTCAACAATGCCGAAGGACTAAACCTTTATTTCAGATTGCTTCAACACAGTCCAGTGTGGTCCAGGGAAGAGAGGGCACTTATTGTCCACTAAGGACTTTGCCACATTCATTTGAGGACCAGCCCTTTCTCATTATTAACAGACACACCAAACTATGGGCCCCAAACAATACAGAACAGATCCCTTTATGCGCACAAGTGCTCAACGTTTCGGCAACCACTGTGTGCCCTTCGCCACTCCCTCTTCTTTTCAGATACCTGCACATAAGTGAAAGATGTGGAGGACACAAAAGATATCCTCAACTTTCCTTTTCTCCCTTTCTGTGAAACAGGCCCATACTAAATCTTTTATTTGTGCAAAGCCTCTCATTAACTCCACTCATGCCGCCTCCCTCGGCTTGCCATTGCTTAAGTACTGGATGTTGCAAAAAAAGCTACCAATTAGTCCCTCATCAGCTCCAATTAGAGGAGACAAAGCCCGAGTAAAGATAACTCAATGAGAGGGAGAGGTGGAAGGGTGAGGGCTGTGTACGTGTGTTTCTGAGTCCTCCAAGCAGAGGTGTGTGTGTTAGTGTGTTTGCGTGCGTGTGCGTGTGTGTGTGTGTCTTTGTGTGTCTGTGTGTGTGTTTGTGTTTGTGCACATGTGTGGAGCCCCTGGCTGGCACAACATAGTTTGCAATCATTGAAGAACTTGTGGCCATTCAGTTTGACCCACTGCAGCACAGGTCCATTCACTCTCAAGGCTCCTCAGTGGACCCTTTTCTCAGGGCCAAGTGTTGTTGTGCTGGGAAGACCGGCCCCCCAGAAGTCCCAGAAAGAGAGCCATACAATCCTCTTTACCTGTTTGCAGCATATAAAGCACTTAGGGCTGGGCCGATCTCTCATTATTGTCTCCTTCACTCTCTGTACTTCCTTAAACTTAGGCCTCAATTCAAGAGCAAGTCCTTTTAGAGAGGGAAATTGTGGATGCATGTTAAGGGGGTGCCTTTCGCCTCATTAGAATTGAATTTGCACTGTCTTGTAATTACAGCGGAGGGCAACAATGTATTTTTTTCATTACAATCTTCACTGAACGGGGGATTTTTGGGGCAGTTAATTTGCTGCCCACACTAATGCATTAATTAATGAATTGGGTAACACTAATTTTCTCAATACGGCCTCTCTCTGTTTGTTTCCTCCATCTGTTTCTAGCAGTTCTGGGCAGCCACTACTAATAAAATTACCTCATTAAGGCCTTTATTGCAGCACAGTAACTCACTCATTCATTTGCTATATAACATTTTCTTTAGAAAGGGGCTGGGTGTGTGACGGTTCCCATTCAATGTTGCATCTTTTTGTGGGTAGTTCTAAATAATGAGGGGGACAAGCAGAGAGATATAATTAGGAACAAGGGGGCACTTCAGCAAATATTGGAATTCTTTTAAGGCTAGCCCTCGTATGACTGTGATTAATTACTTCCAGAAGGGATTCTGGAGAATTGTATTGCCAAGTTTTTTTTCTTTCTTTTTCTGGACTCGACAACCTAGTTAAAAAGATGTGCACAGGACTTTCATTTTGGTCCCTCTTTGATCAAATGCAAATCGTGACATGTACTGTTCTCTGAGGATGAAGTTGTAAAACAAATACACAACAGTGGCGTGGTGTTTAATGAAGGTGGCATCTGACTGTTCTATATGAACCCTTGGCATGTGTTGTTTTTGTTTTGAATAATAATGATGGGGTGGAAATAATACTGGGAATTATTAATTGTGATGCTTTGGTAGGTTTGATTTAAGCTGCCAACAAAGATGAAGATGAGCAAACAAAAAGCGTTAAAATAATTACTTTGACAGGCTCAGGCCAATCTCTGAGAGGAAAGATGTTCAATATCGTTGCATAAGAACATCTAATATCATTAATTAGGAGAAAAAGACATTACCAATGCTGAGTGAACATGTCCACAAAGCTTTATTCGTGATTGTGTTTGGATTATCATCATGTGCCTCTCTATTGAACTACACTTCAAAATTTAATGAGTTTATTGAAAACAGTGTGCTGTGCATCATTCAAAGGGGTGTAATCATATACAACATGAATGCATACTGTGTTTGACTGAGAAATGACTGCCACCTAGTGGACCCAGAAGGGTACTGGATGACTATCAGGCACAGTTGCACTGGTGGTAATACACTCTTTCACTAAGAGCAAAGGTTTTCCAAAAGGTCGAAGTGTGACAAGTTTAGCAGTCTGACCCACAGAGGACTCTGACATGTTGGCTCACACACTAAAGGATGAAAAGCTGCCAATTTAATTCTATTAAAAGAAGATGAGGGTGCATATTGCAAAGAATATAGTTTAGAATAATTCGAGAGACATGTTGTTCTCCTCTTTCCATAGTCTATTGCTGCTATAGCCAATTTCATCCCATTTAAATGTTATTGATTATCAGATAAATGATGTGTGAATTAAAATCAAAGTGAAGTCTCCATACTCATTTAACAGATGTGGGAGGTCATCCTATTCTTCTGTGGTAGATGAAGTACTTGGAAAACAGACTCAACTTGACACTCTTAAATCAGTGCTGATAAATAAAGATTGAAGGTTTCTTGAGAATGCTCTTGAGATATGTCCAGCTCATGGTCTTGTTGTTCATGAAAATAAAGTGGCATCCCCTTGTTTTGGTCATGCTTCCAAGAACATATCTGCAACTTCTCTTCTTCCAAATAAAGACAGAGATAAATGGGCCAGAAGTTATGCATAACAGAAGCAATGGTGAACAAAAGGGAGTGAGACTACAAAGCTTATGACTTTAGAAAAGGTTGCACTGCATCCAAAACCCAGATGGAAGCCCAAAGCCAAAACATCATTCTCACCCAGGAGGCCTAGCAGCTGGTCAGCCTCTTCCAGCTGTGACAGCGTATGACTTCAAAGCCCTTTAGTATATAGATAAGTAGGGAGACAACAGCTAATTATTATTGTGAATAATAGCAAGAGATAGCGTGAGGTTACAGTGTTTATTTCTCTTGCCTTTGTCAAATAATCATATTTAGAGGTGCATTTTTTTTCACTGACTTCATGTTCTCCCATTAAGCATCTGGAACTAGTATACAAACATTTGATAAGCTGTTTATTTTATCACATTATGTAACATCCATCTGCTAACAGATATAGCTATTTACTGCGTTTATCAACAGCTACCCTAAACCCTCATGTAGGTGGATGGATGGTGAATGTCAATAGAGCAAAACACAATGATATAGAATGTCTTCATAGAAGAAGTTATAACTGTTTGCAGATACTGTGTGTTAATAAACACTTAAAAATGTCCAATATCATCCTATAACTGAATTAAAGTGTGTTGTAAACCATTCATTAAAAATGCCTGTATAGCCCACTCCTTATACGTGGATCTACACAACATTAAAACCAGGGCTCCAAGAAAGCATGACGGTAGCATCATATCGAGGTGGGGCCTCAACGGTTCGGGCGTGTTTTACCAGATACTTGATCAGATTGAGATCTGGGAAATTTGGAGGCTGAGTCAACACCTTAAACTCTGTGTAATGTTCCCCAAACCATCCCTGAACAGGTTTTGCTGCGTGGTAGGGCACATTGTTCTCTGCTGAAAGAGGCCACTGCCATCAGGGAACACCGTTGCCATGAGGGGGTGTACTTGCCTACAACAATGTTTGGGTAGTTAGGACAACTTAAAGTAACATCCACATAAATGCCAGGACCCAAGGTTTCCGAGCAGAACGTTGCCTGGAGCAACACACCACCTCCGCTAGTTTACCTTCTTCCCACAGTTTGCTTATGTAAGTAAATTCGACCTTAAGATGAACTTCAGTGTGTTCTGAGTCTTTAGCCTTGAAAAACTACATTACACATACATATTAATTTCATGTTTCCAAAAATTTTTTCTGTTATTGAATCCATTTTTATTCAAGTCTTTAAATTTGATGTTGTACTTCCATCGTTTGCAATGGTTATGTTGCTGTTTTCTGCTGGGAAGTCAAAAGTTTCTGGAAATCTATTCTTTTCATACTTTTCAGACTGATTGAGCTCAATGTTACAGATTGGGGATTCATTTATTTAGCAGCATTATGGAACAGCTAAAATCCCAATAACATAAAGTTACCCAGAATTTTTTAAATGTCAGTACCTTGAGGAGAAGGTCTCCCTCTGGTGGAGAACAGGATCAAATCGTGTTAGAAATTCAGTCAAACGCTGTCATTCATAAAGTCATCTAACAGTTGCCTGAATGCAGTAAAGGCAAGAGTTGTTCACCTGATTTAAAATTAATGTAAATATGTCTCACTGGTTTAGAAATACATTCAATTTCAAAATTAGCGAAGGTTAACACTGCTCTGTCCAGCTAAATGAAATAAATGACAATTTTCCTGTAGAAAGTTAGTTAAATACCAACTGGTTTTACAGGACTTAAATGAAAATAAAGACATAATCAGCCAGTTTTGCAACCGGCAATGATTTTACTAATCTTTATAGATTGTCGGTCCTTTCCATATCTACAAAATTACATAATGTTATCAGGCTAATAAAGATAAATGCAAAGAGTCAGGCTTTTATCCTCCTTGTTGGTTTGTGCTTTCAAAATAGGAAAAAAGTATTTTAAAAAATGTGCCTTTTTTTTTCCAATAAATAATTTGAGGCCTAGGAAACATTCAGAAGGTATCACAGTGTTGTTAAGCACCACAACTCCTCTAGAGCTGAAGTGAATAGTTGATTAATCAGTGACATGACTGACAGAAAAATTATTAATAATTTCAATCATTTTTCATACTTATCATATGCTGTGTCTCTTTGGGTTTTGACATTTGAAGACATCACGTGTCGCAGTGTAGTTCTGGCACCCGAGTCCAACATCTGTGCTGCTTTAATCCCTCTTGTGAATTTACTGAAGTAGGAATATGTCAGTTGGCTCATCATTCAGGTATTGGGTGTCACAATTTCTTATACAATCTGTGCGAAACAAAATAATAGTGTCATAAAAGACTGGGGAACAAACTGTTTTCATGAGAGACTTGTTTAATGTGCTGTGAAGGAAACATACGTTTCTGAAAATATATAATTAAAAAAAACATGCATTTGCACAGTCTACTCATTTTGTTAAAAAACAGTCACACATAATCTTGTATATCATATAAAAATAAACATCTGTGATCATAGGACATAGAGTACATTCTGTTTAAAAGCAGTTAAATTAAAAAAAAAAAATCAAACCGCTTCAATATTTACACCTGGCATAAAGTATTTAAATCCACCCTCTTTAAATATTCCAGTCCAAGTCTGTTCTGTCTCGTGCTGGTTTCCTCTTCCGGGTCCTCTTGGTCCCTCCTCCTGTTCGAGGTGGAGGTTCCTTGTAGTCCTCGCCTGAGCCTGTATCCAGGCTTTCCTGGTTGTCCCTCCAGCTGTCGGGGACTGCGGCGAAGTCGTCCCCCGGGGAGGGCATCGGTCGGCCGTACACCTTGCTCTGCAGGTCGGCGATGTCGTTGCGGATGTCGGCCATCAGGAGGAGCAGGAAATCGAAGGAGCCTGGGGGGCCCTGGGAGTCAAGTACAAAGAAAACAAATAATGAAGCAGACTTTTTTTTTTTTCTAAATCTTGCCAATTATCTTGAGAAATTAAACTAAGCTCACTCTCATTTTAAAGAAACACTACATTTAACAATAGAGATTATTCCAACAGAGATCTAGCAGATTGATGGACTTTCTTAGATTGGCTAGTGGCTACTGAGCTCTTTCTCATGATTTCTTAATATTAGCACAATCAATGTTTACCTTAGGCAATAATGCTTACTATGTACTGTATACTATTTACTTTAAGTTTCACAGTATAATTTACTGTCAAGTTTGATGTCCAGATTCCTCAGTAATCTGTTTTTCACTTGTGCTTTAGTTTAACTTTTGTTCTGCATAATAGTAACAAGTCACAATAGTGTGGCATCACAATAGCTAGCCAGAGTCTTACTGGAGGTCCAACGGGCCCAGGAGCTCCTCTATCTCCCTGGGGAAACAAAACAAATATTTAGTTTAGATGAATTACAGTGGGGTAAAAAAGCACAAGAGGAATTCATAATATTCTGGTTTTTCAAGGAGCTAGAGGGATGGAGAGAAAGCTGAGATTGTGATGAGAGTAACCACAAATGCCTTATTTTAAACAAACACTTATTATACTTTAGCCAGTTAAAGGGACAGTTCGAAATTTTGGTAAATATGTCTCCTCGCTTTCTTACTGAGAGTTAAATGAGAATTTTGATACCACTTCCATGTCTCAGCCTTAAGTATGGAGCTGGTCCTGGTGGGTGATTATCTTAGTTTAGCATAAGGACTGGAAAGCAGGGGGACACAGCTAACCTGGCTCTTTGCAACGCCAAAAAATACATCTAAACTTTACATCTAAAGCTCACCAATTAACATGCTGTATCCGACCTGAAATGTAAAAAATGCAAATTTGTGGTTTCAGGAGGATTTATCTGCTGGAAATGTTCCTTGTGCAATCAGACTATTCCTCGCTGTGTACTGTGTATGTGACAGAACGAAAGTGCTGTAATATTAAACACAATGTACATGTTGCTCGACTGTGAGGTATCTGGCAGCCTGTTGACTTACGGTAGCGTACACACATTGACCCGACTACCGTGGTTGTTAGCCAGGCTCAGGGTCACACTGAGGCTGAGAGTGTTTTGGCAGATGGTTTGGATTTGTAACTCAGAGAGCCAGATTACCATCGCCCTCCAATCTATCCACACAAACATCCCAGCTGTGTTAAAAGAATAGCATGGTACTGGGTCAATAAGGCAGATGCACCTAAGTTGTTCCATACGTGACGCACAAGCTAAGCAAACAGACAAGAACCTCTTCGGCTCTCATACCTCGTACTCCTTTTAATCACTGTGACACGGACAACTGGTTGTTCTTGATGATGGGGAACAAAATCTCCACTGATCAAAATTGCATTAATTCAGACCTCATGCAGGTAATGCCGTGATAAGTATTTCATAACTAGTCACAAATTGCGAATCTTATCCTCCAAGCAAGTTTTGTTAGAGCATCTAAACCAGATTCCTGTCTAATAAGGGTCAATTTCAGTTCTGATAATGTCTCCAAGTCTGCCACAGATTACCTGCCAGTAAAACCTCAATAAGCCTAATTTTGTGCTAACTGTGACGCCACAGTCTGAAACTATGTTCCTACCAGTTGCATCTTCATTAATATAAGCAAGAGCTTAACATCTTCATGTGTGGGACAGGACTGATTCCCATATAATGGGAGAATGGACCATTTTCAAACTAAGCAGCAAACAGCTCCAAAGCACACTGCAGAAATGTCTGAAGCTCAAAACAGACAGTATCATTTTTTCCAGACCTCAGCTGCTCTGGGACTTTCTGTCACTGAATATCACAAAAATGAGAAGAGAGAGTTCAGGAAAATCTGAGTTAAATGCCACAAATGTGATAAATGCAAACCCAAATGTCACTGTAACCAGCACAGAATCTGCATTGTGCCTCCTTAATCTGAGGTTTAACCATCTGCTGAAGTCTTCTGCTATGCCAATCCAAAGGCATGGTTTCTGTAATCCATATAGAATTCCAATCAGCTGCAATAATGTGGGTGTAGCCACAGTCTTCACACTGGCAGTCAGGGAAGAAGTTGGCACTTAACATACTAATGTTTGGCTTCAGCTCCTTGAGAACTGTAATCTTGATCACCTGAGATGACCTCACTTAAAATAAACAGAGATCCTCAGACAAAATGTGTGATTAAAAAGATAATCTTATACCAGGTATGATTATCGGTACATGGAAACACAACTGACAACTGACAACTGACAACACCTTGTGCTTTTCACACTGTACAAATCTTAAAGAAGTTGAGAAAGAATTCAGCTGTTGCGAAATATCTTCTGACAGACATGATCTTCGTAGCCGAGTCAAATATATCTAGTTGGTACTTTCAAATTCTTGCATGAACTTTGGTTTGTTTCCACTGAGATCGGAGTCGGTACCCAAGTGTAAAATTCTGTTGCCCACATCTATGACTCCTCTGCTTGGGGAAAGTGCAGCGTTCTACAGAGTCAGACTGAAGAAGAGACTTGTGCCTAGAATAATTGCCTCTTATAGCAAAGTCAAGTTAAAAAAGATACACAGCTATTAAAAGATTAGCAGACAAAATAGCATGTGACCTTACCTTTAGGCCATCCTTTCCTGGTGCTCCTGGAGGCCCCTGTGAATATAGGAAAAAATGCATTTCATTTCTGTTTCAATCACACTTGCCTATTCATGTTAGTTCCCTTTTACTCTCCAAAGTCAGGTGGACTGGATATTGTAATAGCCCCAAGATGTAAATAAGCATGTGATTCATGTTAAATCTTGCATCCAGAAGGCACATTCACTTTGAATCTTTTTTACACACAAAATCATCATCTTCATCATGCTCCAGCAACAGAGATCTTCCAAGATTTACTTTAGGCCATTTCTGAGGGACTTCAGTTTGATGGTAGAAAGCGCTTTGATCTCTTTCCTGGGATAATCGCCATTAAAGAAGTGTGACGACAATGAATGGGGAGCAGGGCCAATAATAAGATCAGTATCAATCCTCTGAGTCACACTCTAGCCCACATTCACAGTCTCTGAAACCCAAACACATGTGACCTGGCTGCCAAACCTCATAACTGTGCTCAGAATCTAATCGGGTTTTGTGTGAAGAGAGGACAACTCCCTCTTAGTCAGAAACTCACTAGCATGTGTGCTGATTAAATGCAGATTATAGATATAATGAGTTTTGGATTAAAACACACATCCAAATATCACAGGTACCAAGAAATAAATTTTTTTCTACTGCAAAAACACTTCCAGACTCCTTGGTTCGGCATTGCGCAGCTAGTGATATGACTGATTGCAGTTGTTGATAGTCTGATTTATCAATAAGGAGAATTGCATAAATACAAAATTTTTGAAACTAAAATATGTTTCACTGGCAATTCTGCGCATTCTTGACTCAGATCCTACATTTCAACAAGGAGGGTTCACACTTACGGACAAGACAGAGTGCTGCACAAAAACACAGTGAGCCAAAGAAAACAACCAAAGCTGTAAATGGAATAAGTCCTATGTTGTTATTGCCGTTACCATATGCCACCCTTCTTCATATTGCAGAGATGAGGGTGTCTTTAAGAGGGTGTGTTTCGTGTGTTTCTGAAATGTGTCAAAATGAAACATAAGATATTTGGTTGCCTCATACAGACAAATCAATCACAGCTCTCCTGGGACCTGTCTCACGACGAGGAATTACTAAATTATCCGAATTACTTTGGTGAGTAAGACCATGAAGCCTGTAAAATCTGCAGCACAGACTAAAATAAAAAGAGCTTTTCTAGGTTTTACTGCCTTCCAGATTAGATTGGATTCCAGATTAATTGAATAATTCTGCTTTGTGACACAGAGCAGAAGCATGGAACTGAACCAGTGGAGCATAAACTCAGAGACTGATGTAAATGCGTGGTTTACGGTATCCCAAAATTACACAGAGCAGTAGAGGTCACAATCAAGAATCCCACACACATTCATACTTGCTAATTCAGAGGCTTGTGCTGTTAATTATGTGGATATGAAAAAAATTCTCTTAAAACATTACTTATGATACTGTCAAGAAAAGAAGTGCATATCAACTTACCACTGGTCCTCGAGGGCCACGTTTGATGTGGTTTAGGTCAGGTGTGGGTCCAATGGGCCCCATCAAGCCCCTGGGACCAGGAGGGCCAGGGGGCCCCAAAAGTCCTTTATGCCCTGGAGGGCCCTCTGGTCCTGGATCTCCTAAATAATTTAGACTGATTTCAGTGGACTAGAGATAACTGAAGTAAAGACAGCAAAACAACACACAGAGCGTACGATTGTTTCGTGCTTTTTAGCCTTGCTATTGGGACAGTTCAGAGATGGCGATGTTGGTCAGTCGGTCACCAGTTCACCAGTTTGGTCCAGACTGAAATATCAAAACAGCTACCGAGTTTTTTGGTGAGGATATTCTTGTGCCCCTTGTGAAGAATTTTATTTACTGCGGTGATCTGCAAGCTTTTCCTCTAGTGTCACCATCAGGTCAGAGTTTTAATTTGTCCAGTATTTTGGTTTGCGACTGAATATCTGCAAAACTAATGACATTCCCATCAACCTCTGCTTCACTTTGTGTTCAGTGCTAATTAGCAAATGTTAGCATTCTAACTAAGATGGTGAACCATGTAAACTGTTAAACATCAGAGTGTCAGCTGACTTTATCATTTTGCTTAAAGCACAGCTGTGCCTAAGTATAGAAAAACATGCCCGCTAGCCTGGCTGTAGACTCCTAGTCTTGTTTCATTCCATCCCTTCTGGATGCAATGCAGGTCAGTTTAATTATTCACAGCCTGACACAGTTTTATTATTTTAGCTTTATTTACCTGGAGGGCCAGGGAGACCTGGAGGCCCTGGTAAAAATATGGGGGACGTCAGGATTTTCTCGCTGGTTATCTGCTCAGGGATTTCAGCACTGTTTGAAAGCATGGCCATCTAAAATGAAAAAAGGATGAAGAATCAAATGACTGAAGGAAACGGTCAGTTATACGGTAACTGCAAATAACAGAATAAAAATTATATCTAATTGCTAACATTATTACATATTATCTCAAGGGATGAAACTCTCTTTTTCCTTGATTTGGAAATGATGTCAAACATCCAGATGCGTAACTGCACAAATCGTCATTTGGTTATCATTCTTAAAATGGTTTTACGTACAGTGTTTCATAAGTTCTGTCAAACAGGATGAGAAAATTATACACCGAATGGCCAACTTCAAGTGAAATTATGTTAAAATTATGCACTCTGGTAAAGATGAAAGCTGATCTTCCATCTGCACCACACTACACGCTGTAACCCAGACAGATGGAGGGCCAGGCAACCCCTCTACATTATTCAACATGACCAGGAGAAGCCCTGCTCTGTATGGTAAGTGGGGTAAGTGGCATCCTTGTCAAAGTTATCTTTGATCTCTGTATAACATCATGTGGACCTGGCAATCCTGGAGGGAAACACGCGAAAGACCTTGCTGTGGTGCAGGGGCTGACAAATCAGGATTCATGCATGCACACAGACGTTAAAGCAACCCCCCCCCCCCACACACACACACACACACACACACTCACTCATACATACAGACACGGGTTCACATGCTGATCAGTAAGTGTTATGCAAGATTACAGCTTGTGACCTTGGGCACAGGTGTTTGAACCCCAGTATGATCCTAAATTCAAAGTCTAACCTTCCAGTGATATGAATACATGAGAACATATTCATGTACTGTAATAACGTAAGTGTGGGTGTAGTAAGCATATTAAGTATTTTCACTCTGTTTTATTAATATACTGACATTAAGAAAAAAGAGACATATACAGTACAGCTGCAGGAGCACCTAGACTACACAGCTGGAAGCAATATATCATGTGTTACAGTCGAGGGTGCCGAGCACCACTGTTGACAGACTCGTGCTCATATAGGTCCAGACTCCCGCAATTACACAGAGTTAAATGATACACCGCTGCTTTCACGGACACTGCCCTAAAACTTACACTTACTAGCAACTACCCACAGTAAAAGGAAAATTTTTTTTAACATTTTTCTTTATTAGGAAATAAAGTGCTATAATGCATCTCAAGAGAGTTGTACAAGAGCCAGCTGCTGTTGTTTCTAAAGTAATGTCATGTATGGCCTCCTAGGAGATGAAGCAAGATCTTAAGGTGGCTGATAAAGAAACAGAACAGGTCTGCAGATATTTACAATCGTATGAATCAAGAATGCATGTTTAATCCTCACTGGAGCCCGTCTGCAGTCAAGCATGGAATACTAGGAAGAGCTGCAGGATTGCAGTTTGCAAGATCATGATTTCAGGTAAAACACTGCAGTGTTACAGGTAAATTATATGGAATCAAGTTTATTTTTTAGGATTGAAATGTATATGTGAAATTTATTATTATTTTGTGACCTTTACCTTCTGTTTAAGCTGCAGAACAGACATCTTGATCTGCTGGAAATCATCACAGGTGGCTGAGCAAGTTCCAGCATTCATTACATTGTCAGACTTCTCAAAGAGATGCAATGCTGGGGTTTGGGGGGAAAAAAAAAGGTCCTGTCACAGATGTCACCAAAGCTCTTACAGAAAATCATCAGAAAAAGGTCAGAAATAGGAAAATCATCAGGTTCTCTTATTTTCTAAATATGCAGACAGACTAAGCACGATTGTGTATCTTAAAAATGTGTCCTTAAAACATGTTAGTGAAAATAATGTTAAAGCAATCCTATTAAAAGAAACAAATGAGCAACAACACAAAAGACCCCTAAATCCCAAAACTGTGAGTAAGGTTAAATCATCCTGATTCACACAATGCTCTTCTGGTTACAGTTTAATAGGTTTTTGTGAAATACGTCAGCTAACTTTCAATTTAAGGGATGAGTCTCTCTTCCAGTGTAAGATGACTCTGTAACATTGTCATTTGTGAGAGTGCCCATCCCTGCTGCCACAATTTTCCAACCACATTCACTCTACCACTCGTTAGTCATTCACCACAGTAAGACATTAAGGTCTGAGCAATGTACTTGCACAATCCTGGAGAAGGTGAAAACAAACGTGATAAACCTTTTTTGTCTCTGGCCTGTGGTAGAGTGGAGCCTACGTAAGCACGCTCATATCTAATGGACGAGTGAAACTGTCTGGACACTGTTTTCCCCACTGTGTCACAAAGAAGCACATGACTATATGAACCATCATTTCTCACTCTCCAAGTTTCCCTTGAAATGTTTTAGTAGGTAATGGAAGATAAACTCATGGGAGGAAGTAGCAAATCTACAGCCTCCGCTTCATTGGCAACTGAATCTGGGGCCAAAAAAAAAAAAAAAAAGACTTTATTATTGACTGGACCATTTGTGATGTTTTCCTCAGATGTATCTGGCAAATCAGAACAGACCAGGAGTCACGGGGGCAGCCCTATGTTTGGGAGACAGAACTGTTCTGACATGCACAAGGAGCTAGGGTGTGTAATGACTACCAGGTGCCTATGTTTGTGCAGTACCTCCTTCTCTCTCTCTTTTGTACACACTCCAAATAACAATATGTGGTCAGCTCCACATCCCAGTCAGATGTGCCCTTGAATAAAGAAAGAAAAAAAAAAGTCTTTTCACCTCTCTGCCCCTTGGTGCATGTTTTCCCATCTTCTTCCAGGAAATAGCCTTTCTCACACTCACACCTGTAGCTCCCCTCAGAATTGACGCAGAACTGAGAGCAAGCAGTCAAGTTTTTGTCTGCACATTCGTCAATGTCTTTACGTTGCAGTGACAGGCAGAGACAGAGGGGAGACGGCAAGCAAATTGAGGAAAGACAAAATGTCAGTTAAAACAACATAGAACCAATTAAATATGCACATGCCCAGAAGCATTTAAAGATACAGAAAAATACATCAATCTGAAAAATTTACCTTGTTTTTTTTGTTTTTTTTAAATCACTGCTGTACACAGGAAACCTTTTATCATGAATTATATATAAACCTAAACATTAAGTGTATCTTTAAGAGTTGAGCAAATTCTCTTAATTCTTAAGGTAAATCAGCAATTATAAAAACCCATGGGATCTATATGCTAATATGATGTCACAAAGTTAAAAACAGGGCTTTTTTTGTAGTTCGTGAAAAGTTTATGTTTTGAAAATGTCCTTTCTTTTCAAATGAGAGTAATGAGGTGCAATTTTACTGTTACCACCATCTTTGCACAAATTTTGCACAACTGCACCATTCAGCAAAAGGGTTTAGAGGTATTTGATCTAGTCAATATTTCACATAAGACAGTAATTATGAAACATATAATACATGTTAATTATTTTAACTTTTATGTATAGACTGTAGGGAGATCCAATGAGAGATGTTAACTCTTAAAGGGTAAAAAAAAAAAAACAAAACAAAACTGAACAAAACAAAACAAAAAACTACAAAACCTGACATGAAAACTTCACGTAACAAAAAATTTGCTATTTAGATTAAATATAAAAAGAATAAAAAGGGAAATGTAAATGGGATATTTTTACTCATTGCAGTATACTAGTGTATTTCAAACCAGTGAAAGAAATCAGGCAATATAGTTTTACATTGTGCTACAGTTTATTGCAGCTGAGTGAGGCTTTTTGCTCAGCTTGTTTTTGAAATGGGAATCATCAGACCATGTAGAAACTTTGTGAAGAATTTTGAATTCTTCTACTGATGAGCCGTTGTAAGAAAGATCATTTTTATGAAAGGGTTTTAAACTGTCAATATACAGTAAAAAAAATGCAATCTCTTCTGACTGGGGAGAGTCAAGTGACGGTGATGCCTACTAACACTTTCACCTGTTAAACAACTGTGAACATGAAGCCTGTTTTTAAAAGAGGAATTATCTTGATGAGGTTTTATACAAGGTCTCACCACGACAGTAGGGCTGCTCTCGCTTTCTGTGGCGGTCCCGGTCATAGCGGTAGCCGGGGTAACAGGTGCACACAACTCGGCCGAAATGATCCGTGCACTGTTGCTCACAGGGGGCGCCAGCACACACATCATAATCTACAGAAATAGGGGAGGGATATCATCAGTGTGAACACAAGGGGGGAATCTCACATCCATCTGCAGTATCTCAGTTTTGTTTTTTGATTTTTTCATCTCAAGATGGCAGGAAACATCCTTCTCACAGATCATTCAACATCCAGTGAGGCTAAAGTGAATTCCAAAATAATCAGATACACACAAGAAAAGACATCCAAACAGTTTTTCCTACCTTCAGGAATGCACTGGCCCAACACAAACTTGAAGCCCCTGCAGCATTTCTTTCTGTAAAATATCAAATGGAAATATGTTTAAGAAGAAAATCCTAAAAAATTCTTGTACATCCACAGGACATGTCCCAGATTTTTTCACATAATGTGTAGAATGTTTCACATGTAACATTAATAAAGTTTTTCAGATTATATTGTGATCCAGTGATTCGGTATGTTTTCACAATTGTTTTAATGTGGAAAACATTTCAATGAAGATTTATGCGAGCAATGTAGGCATGACTACATACACACACACACACACACACACACACACACACTCTGCTGTCTGAAATTCTCATTGCTGCGTCTGGCCTGTTGTTACCTGTTCATTCATGCCTGATGACACTTCTCCGAATTACAGTTAACATCCCTCATCAGGTTGACTTTGCAAATATAATACCCAGGAATTTCCATTTTCTCTTGTGTATTTGTTTCTTGAGTCCGTCATTTCTGATGAAATATCTGCACCTAACATCCCTCTTTCACTTTGTTTTTCTCTGCTGTCATGCCATGACATTTACACTTCTTTTCTATCCAGTGTTCACATTTTCCAATATAATCCATACATCTGCACTCGGACTTGATATAGTTTTAAAGAGGCCATGCAAACAGAATTATTCTTTTTCTGTATGTATGCTTTTGCATGTGAGAGTCAGAGAGAAACAATTTGTTGAGACAATGCGACACATTAAACAACTAAGCTCTGCTTTTAAATCTGTTTAATTAGTTCCTCCCACATCTGCGTTTTATCAATCCCATCTTGGTGTTGACATATTGATGCATTATATTAACAGTACAAGCCACATCATCCTTGGCTATTATTAATCCCTCGCTCACATTCATCTCTGAGGAAAAGTACTACCAGGTGTCATTTTCAAACAGGAGTTGATAAAAGAATCAAATTATAATATGAAGTCATTGGAGCACAGTGCAGTCAAACTCACTTTGATATAGCTACTGAAAAAAAAAGATTACTCTGTAATGCTTTACAGCTTTCATTCAGGAGCAGTTCTGATCATAGGGGAATTCCTATGGGCCTGTCTTGTAATTTCATCTGATCATAGCTCTCCCTCTCCTGCTCACCTGCATTCAAATCTAGTTGATGTAGATTATTTATTCAACTATTTTATATTTCATTTATTCATCTCATTTAAACTCGACCGAGTTGCCAAAAGGAAAACAAAACTGTGAGGCTAAATGCAAATGTCAGCCTGCTAACATGGTGCAATGTTTACCATGCTCACCATTTTGGTCTGGTGTGTTAGCTTTCTAACATTTGCAAATCAAATTTAAATAATGACCTAATGATGGTGCTAGATGAAACATTTAAGGGATCGCTTGAGTTGCTGATTCATTATGAGGGGAAAAAATCGAAATGTTTTGACTCAAATCCACTAATGTAAACCTGATGGTGGCTCTAAAGGTGTGTCAGGCACTCAGCAAAGTTGGCAGCCTTCATCATCTCGGGACAGACGGTTGTACAAAAACTTCATGCCAATCCGTCCAACAGTTGCTGGGATATTTCAGTCTGGACCACGGTGGTCGACCAACTGACAGATGGACATTACCATCCCTAAAGATGCCCGACAGCATGCGTGAAAACTGTCTGAATCCCCGATCTGAAAGGCCACACATTAGGGGAAATACAGAGATGCACATGAGACATCATGCACGGAAATAAATTGGATCAATGAGGCGGAAAAGAAAATAAAGGCAGAATAGTCCATCTGAGGACAGACTGCTGACTGATCTCTGAGATCTCTCTCTTATATAGTCCATTACAGACCTGGAACAGAGTCAGGGCGTGTCACAGTGTTACATTATGAAAAATCAAGGATCTCTTAGCTTCAATTACTACACTTTGCTACTTCAACTTTTATTTATGATTCAAATGACCCATCTATAAAAAGGTTTTGCTTTTTGCAATAACATTATTACAAAAATATAATCATAAATCATCGACTCTGCACCATTGCAGTGCTGTGGCTCCACCTGCAGCAGTCTACTGCTCTTAGAGGACATACAGAGCAGCCAAGTACTTATTCACTCAAACAACAGATTATTTACTACTTAAAGAGGGGCAATAAGGACCTCCCTCACTGAACTTGAAGCTGCCACTGAAGAATATCAACCGGCAACACTGCAAGACTTCCATGACACTCAACACTCTGGTTATTGTAGAGGAGGAACAGTCACCACTCAGGCACCCCACCATGAGATGAGAGCAAGACATTTGCTGTGCATGTTTGTGAGCCTGTGTGCATGTATCCTGTGTGTGTGAGAAGCTTGCATTTGTGGGATTCTACACATGACAAGGATGACAGTGGAGGGAAACATTCATGCGCATAGTATTTGCCACATCTGTCGTTCAATTGACTCAGTTTATCACATTTCAGCACGCTGTGCACTGTGGGGGATTTTTTTTTTTTTTTCGGTGGGAGAGGCTACAGCTCGGACACCCTGAGAGAGTTGATCTGAGGATGGTTTCCTGTGTGACCCGATATTTCATGTCACAATAACATCCCCATGAGGAAAGAAGGCACTTATAGCAAATAAGCAGCTTATCAAAATAACCAGAGTTAGTTGAACAATCGTGAAAAAACAAACATCTATGTCCGTCTCCAGAAGATCATGAAAGAGGCAACAAGGTCCCATGGAAACTAGAACCATATCTGTGTTCTGAGTTCATTTTTACTGAACTGCATCTTTATTGAATTATTATTCAGGGAAATGCTTATCAGGCCCATGATATTCTAAATTATTGTACTTTCTCTCACTGTATCATTAAATGAACAGGTCTAAAAACTGATATTTGGTTACTTTGCAGATTAAAGCGCTTTTAAAACACAATTACAGTATCACCTTGCATTTTCTATTTACACAAATTGATTGGATTTAAAGTGTTTGATTTCTTATATTGTCCCTTTGTTGACCTTCTTTATTTTGACATGTGGACATGAAAACAGACAGACTGAGAGAGAACTGAGATGGTAATAATACAACCTATCTACAAGTAAAAAAAAAAAAAGACATGTCTAGTGAAGACACGGCTAAAGGTCAGTGCACTAAAGCAATAAAATAACCTCGAACCAACTACGTGATTTATATTCTGGGAGTTGAAAAACTGTCAAGCATTTGATATGGTGGGCCTCACAGATAAAATTGAGATGTGTGAGCATTAGTACTCGTTATGTTCTTATCACATACCAAATGTAGATTTATGTGTTGCCATCTGATGTAGACAGAGTTTACAATAGAACTAAATGCTAACAGTTGAAATCAAGAATTAAAACTATTGGTTAGTGCTGAACTTGACATTTATTTTTTACTGCCTGGTTTGAAGCATCACGGTTCAGTTGAATAATGCTGCCCATGCACAGATTTTTTAACTAATGGTATGTTGTAGCGGTGGTTAAAACTGCAATTAGTGCCTGTACTCCAAACACACCTTTCCAGTATAGTAACTGCTGAAGTTGCTTGAAGTAAGAAAGTAATGTTTTTTCTATGGTTAGGGCCAAGTTAACTCTTTTTGAGGAAACTCTTTACAGCATTTAAAAAAAAAAATAAAAGCATTGGCTATAAAGCATTGGTAGTTAACTCTGGCAAACTGATGCTTAATTCAAAAAGGATATAATTCTCACCAAAAGTTTCGTGTATATTTAAATAACTGATTCAGTTATTATCTGGCGTTGATTCTCCAAAAGTTATTTAAGAGTCCATCTCAGCTCCTCTCACAGTGTTTGAACAGCAGAAACAGCTCAGATCTAAATCACTCTCCACACTAACACACAACTTGACAGTCATAGTCCATGAATTTGTCTTTTGTTATTATGCCATTTAAAAGAACAACTAGTATTCAAAAGATTAAGCATGGGCAATTAGAGGTGAAGCTCTTTATATTAATCAGAACACAAAACAAGAGCATGATGTGCGATGACGCACAGAGACTTAGCACCTCTCATAACAGCAGCTACAAATACAATCCCATGCAAGTTTGTTAGCTGCCCAGGAACTTCATGCAAATGGCAAACCAATTCAAAACACATGTGGATTTCATTCATATTCATGAGAGAACAAGATATACCATAAGCCTTCATTACACTGTTCAACAAGAATATCAATGAGCACGGTTTGCACGGTAACATGTTCAAGCACTCACACACACTGACACGCACACACACACACACAAAATACCAGCTTGTTGAATGACATTGGAGTTCAGACACACTACACTGAGTCCAGCAATTGTTCAGAATAAACAGGACATCACTGACAGGACACAACAGTGTTTTGCCACCTGTGCCTTTTTTCACCCTAAAGGTTATTTAATTTTGCCAGCAATCCATATCGCTTTACACCCTCCTGCCCACCTACCACACACACACACACACACACACACACACACACACACACACACACACACACACACACACACACACACACACACACACACACACACAAACACAAACACACACACACACACACACAGAAATCTAGACATAGATTAGTCTGACCTCAGTTACCCAAGATGAACCATAAGCACTCTAATTACCTTATAAACAGAGGACCTCCCTTGAACCAACATGGTGAACCAGACCTTGGTAAAAATAACAAGAAAAACACACTAATTCACACAGACACACCAGTTAAAGTAGAAGCACCTGCAGGATTTTTTTGGTCAACACAAAAAGTGCACAAAGAACGACTAAATTAGAGAAATCACATGAGGGGTCCTCTTCATCACCTCGCAGCATGCTTTCCTTTCTAACTGGGACAACAATTACAAAACTAAAGCATATCACACACACAGCTGTGAGACAACACACGCAGTCTGCTCAGAGGAGGCTTATTTGTCTAGCATTGCTGCCAGTGATATACAATAACATGTCTGCATTCCACTTCAACAAGAGATGCTTGGAGAGGACACAACTTCTACACTCACACTGATTAGCCTGCTCATGCCGAATGGAGTGGATTCAGTCTGGAATAAAAACTACTGGCAGTTGATAAATCAAAAATAATTTTTTAAACTAAAACACCAAAACCTATCTGGTTCCAGCTGGCCAAATGTGAGGTTTTATTGCTTTTCTATGTTTTTTGTTCTTTTTAATTTCAATATCAGACAAACCAGACAAAGTGGTAAATGGCACTTTTCACTATTTTACAGAATAAACAACCTATCAATCAATTTAAAAAATGCATTATGTATTAAAAAAGAAACATTTTCAGTTGCGGCCTTAAAGTACAAAAATATATTGATTTGATCTTAATTGATTTTAACTGTAACATACTGCAGGCTTTTACTGCAGAAGTGTCCCATTCCTTGTAATTTTTTTGCAAGGTAGCACATACGGCCGAGAGGCAATAAGTAAGCAAATGCATCCAGTGAATTAAAATAGAAAAAAGGCAGTGCAGAGCTGGAGAGCAAGTTGACCTGCCATAGACTGTTTACTGTTTGAGAACATTAGGTAATAAACATCTAGTCTTTGTCACCGGAAATTACGATTAATTGGGAAAGTTGTGAAATAATTTAAGGATTGTTACATATTTTCTTTACTTCTTCCTGGTAAAAAGTAAGATAGAGTTTATGGGGAAAAAAAAGTATGCAACTGTAAAAAACAAAAAAAAAAAAGACCTGACACAATTACTGAAATAATCATGAGCTGCTACCTAAGAGCTTTTGCTCTGTTCATTACTCAGACTATAATCAACCTCCCCAGAGATGTGACATTTGTTAGTCAAAAAGTCAGAGGCCTCTTGTTATACGCCTACTTATTGAAGTACACTCCATCCTCTGGTGTCCTCTATAGCACGGACTTAGCTGCTTCTTCTTCTTCTCTCCCTTGACATCGCTGTTTGGCCCTGTTATTAAATTCCACAACTTTTCTGTCAATGAAAAAGGAGTCTTCTTTTCTTTCAACTCCCCTTTCCCTCCCTCCACTTGCATCATCGTTGCATCCTACATCGTTGTCATTAGCATCTACCACACACCTCATACTTAGCTGTGTTTTTCCATTAAAATTACAGCCCTTTACAAGATGTCAAGATAACAGCCAAGAATTCAGCATGATCTTAGTCTGACTGTTTTGCAAAACCTGCAACAAAGGCATAACCGATTCCAGTGTGATTGCACAAAGCCCATCTGTTTAATCAGATTTTTTCTCATCAACTCTTTCCAGATTCTTTTTTAAGGTTCAGTCTAGGGTTTGGACTCTAGCAGTTCCCCCTATCAAGCATCCAGTTCCTTCAGTTCATCCAGATGTAATCTTCTCACTAAATACTCCCTCTTTTTAGCTGCTAACTACAAATCCAAAACCCCAAAACTGACACTATAGACTAAAAATTAATCCACAACTGATCACCTCTTCCCATATTCTACAGGTTTGCAGACAACTTGACATTCTCTACTCTTCAGTAGTGGGGTCAATGCTTCACTCACTCTCGATGCAACGCAGCAGGGTCAAATGTTATCATCTGTTGTAGATTCAAAGTTCAATTTTCAAGCTCTACATTTATTACTAGATTTTTTTAAGTTGTCAGTGATTTAATGGGGGTTGAGTAATGTGGTGCAGATATTCTCGGAGTCTGTGACAGATACATCAAGTTGCTGTTCTTGTGCAACTGCTACTAATATGATATGATATGATATGGTGTGATATGATATTCTGCACTTAACCTTGGAGAAAACCAGAGCTGAGAGAATAACTCTTCAATGCATCACGAAGAGGATAGTAATTATGGTGAAGTAGCAATCAGGGAAATAATGACTCGAAGGATAATTACAGGTATCGTGATTAGAAATGTTAGGCATGTGAATCATAAGCATATGTTTTGTTGTTTTTCTAATAAATTTCTCAGGCTTTGAAATGTAGAGTGGGAATAACTGAGTCATGTTTCTTTGCATAAGTCTTCAGTGAGTGGATCAAGTCGTTGGTGGTACTTGTAACCTTCTCTTAGCAGCTGAAAGTTATGGCAAATTTGCAGTCATCAGAAAAATTAAAAAAAAAAAAAAATTAAAGAGCCAGTTTCTCAAAGGTTTTTGGCTGTCCAGTGGATATTAATAAATATTTATCTTTAAGGAGAGTGAAGAGAAGGAAGAATAAAAATAAATTCACTTGATTCTCTCTGCTAACATAAAATAACATCTTTTATCTTCTTCGAGCCAGAGGTCAGTGATTGTGTCTGCTCGAATGTTTGAGCAACCATTTCATGGCGAAGTTACAGTTTAGCAGCTGTTTGGTTGATGTGTGTACTCCTGAGACCCCCTGGATGTTACATGATACAATCTATTTTTATTAATCTCCTAAACTCAATTAAAAGTAACGAAGGGATAAGAGCTGACATATTTAGTTTTGTAATTGATTATTCTATTGATGAAAAATCAATCAGCAACAATTCTGATAATCGATTGTTTCAACCGTCTCAAAGCAAATATTCCTCGGTTTCAGCTTTGCAAGATATGAACATTTCATGTTCATCTTGGCTCTGAGCTTGGGTAATTTTTCACTAGTTTCACTATCTAATAATAGTGAAATAAACAATATAGATAATCATTGGTTGCTGCTCTAGTAACCCATTATATAATGTATGCATGCAGTCTTGTATTCCTGATGAATATTTTCAAAGTAAAAAATCTTCATCTTCATAGTATACCTGGATTCCTGACTCCATCACTGCACTACCACCTATATGCAGTAAATAACAAAGAGATTCATGGGGTATTTAAAATTGTGCATTAGAGATAACTGTATATTTAAGGCTATTTAAATGCTGTCATTTTCATATAAACCCTCTCAATAATGCTTAGAAAAACATGCAGACAAACACAGGCACACTAGCACGCACGCATACACACACACACACACACACAAACACACACACACACACACACACACACAAACACACACGCAAACACACACACACACACACACGCACATGCACAAGCACAAACAGCCATCAGTCTCCCTCTGTAGCTTCATGGTCACCACATTGTAATATAAACAACTGAACATAGGAGCACTGCAGTTTGTAATGCTTCCTGGATTTGACATTTGTAATGGAGATTCACATTATGTCATTTAGAAATAAAATGGCAACATGTCAGAATGCGTCTGTGAGCACACACTTGCCGACATGATAAACAGGAGATAAAGTTAAGCAACACATTAGGAATTCCAGAGCTAGAAAAAAACTACAGTATATTAAGGACAATTACGTCTGCCAGTGCTGTATCCAAAGAAACAACCCCCTGAGGGGAGGAGAAGTTTATAGAAACATGTAAAAAGACAAAGCACAGAGAGTGTGTTTTCAGAAAGCCTGGATACTTTTCCAAATCTCCAGACTGAAAAACAAGAAACACTCTTGGAACGGTCATTTATTCTGTTAAAAATACTACATAATGCACTAACATTCCTCTTTCAAATGCATTGCTCTTATACCAACTATGCTATATTATGTCCCATTATAGTGAGTGATTATATTGTAATGAAAGATGATTGTTTGGAGATGCCATAAAAGGTAAATGATGTTGGAGAAATATGTGTTTCCACGAGCTGATATCTGTCTGTTGGAGGCAGGCCATTTCAGAAAACAACAGTTACAGTATTTTAACCCCAAAGCACTTAGCAGTATAACTCAGCGTGAAGACTAAAGGGACATTACATAGGTTGCGTGTTCCAACAGAAATTCAGCTGTTCCAGAAATTTATACAAGAGGGATGGAGCAGGCTAGTTGTTACTGGCACAGTCCCTCTACTATACATATCAAATGTTAAATATTCAATGATATCTGATGACACCAGATAAAATAGCTGAATAATGACTGATAAATGTGAAATAGCAGTTATTGCAGAGCATGTTGTTCACTATTTATACCAACATGCGTTAGAACAAAGCTTATATGGAACGTCCTTCACCTCTTGCTATCTGAAGATTTGCTTGGAAAAGCAACTGATATTTTCCAGCAGCATTAATACATTTCCGGCCATTAAGGAGCAGAACTCCACAATAATGCGGCAGGTGAATCAAAGTCCTAACCTAATATCAGCTTAACAGTTTTGGCAAACATGTTAGAAAACAATAGCAATCATCCAACAGAAATATCATCCATCTATTGGAATCCATAAAACTAAAAACTGAGAGATTAATGAGGTTAAAAGGCTTAGTAGACCTGCACATGAGATAGCTCCCTATGGGTTCTTCACTGCAAGTACACCACTTTCAGAATACAGATAGCCATCTGACTGAATATTGACAGGCAAAACAACTTAATGGAGCTTAAAGAGAGAATGGACCACACACGATGACCCTGGCACATATCTTGTACTCCCTGCCTGGCCAAACTCTGCAGACTTCCTGAACATCCAAGTGGATAGTGTTAAAAAACTAAATGCTGCTGGATAGATGGAAATACTGTATAGTAAGAAACAAACAGGAACTGGAGGGAAAAATCAAGTTACAGAGGCGTTTTATTACGAGAAGAAAGAGAGGTTAGTTTGGGACACAAGCCAATGTTTCTTCCATTTAGGATGAACTGTTCTATGCAATGCTGTATCCATGGTGAGTGCATACATTCTATGTCTGTCCAGAGAAGTAATGATGCCCCATTTGATCACTAACATGGTACATTAACATAACCTACAGGTTAATGACTGTTTGAACTCTGAGTTCACTGCCCATAACAGTCACACAGCATTGGTGCAAAACCCCCTGGTGAGGCCCCTATTTTAAACAAACAAATGGTCTGCTTCGAAAAACTGTGCAATGCATCGCTCAATTTAACGTCACTAATTCAAAATGCAGCTTTTTAATTCTTCCCCTTTTGTTTTCGTTTTCTCTCCTGTGACACGACGGCAACAGGGCGGCCTGGTGAATGTGGAAAAAAAAAAAAGTTGGGATATAACCCATCAGAGATTGTAGACAATACAGACAAAAAGTTAAAGGGAACTGTTTTTGGTTGTTCTACAAAAGTCTGTCATTATGATTATGGATAAACACACCTCTTCACTTTCTTGCAGAAATGTTATCAGGAAGATGGATACCGAGGTCATGTCTGCTCAAATCTAAATTTACAGCCAGGAGATGGTTATCCTAGTCCAGCATAAAGACTGGCAACAGGGGGGAAGAGCTACCTGTTCCTCCCCTTTATTTGAGTAACCAGTCTTCATGCTAAGCTAAGCTTAAAAGCTGAAAATTTCTTTTAATACAAGGCAACTGAACAATTGCTACTTAGTAGCACTTGAAAAAAGGACTTCTCTCAATACTGTCAGTTTTTCAATCAGACCCACCGGAACAAGGCATTTCAGCTCTGCTAAGCCTTAGCGTACAGCTGGAACCAAGATACTGCCAGTCGGCTGTAACCAAAGCAGTCCAGCGCCTGCCTCTCTATTTTACTTTTCCCCGTCGGTGTGCCTGCCTCAGACAAATCAGATTTGACGCTGACCGCATGCTCGAAAATGTGAAGTAATTCATACTGAAATCTATCTGCCTTTGTGTCACATTTTGAATGAAGAGACTCAAATTTTCTTTCATATAAACTTTCATGTATTAAGCTGTGGGGCGAGTGCGGAGGTATGTGCGATGTTTTGGATACTGACACCTCAGGAAATCATACAGAACATTGCTGTCTGCGGCCTGTTACTGTAAACTGTCATCAGCCCTTCCATGTGTTTCTAACTCAAACCATTCTACTGGACACAAGCCAGATATTACCAATCCTTTTCACACTCTGAGGTTACTGTGAAAGCGTGCAACGTCCACTTCAGGGAAATGCTATAAGAATGTTGAGGGGATTATTTGTAATTTAATTCCTTTGTTTTTTTTCACAGATTTAACTGCTCATTACGTTAACAGTGTGAAAAATCTGCTAAAAAAATAAACCTTACAATATGAATAGCCCAACTATGTAAATGATGCAAAAAAAAAACAAAAAACAAAAAACACAGATGTAAAAATTGATTTAAAAAAACTGGTCCCTAAAGAACTTGCCTCCTGAAAGCTAAACTAAAATCAACAGTAGTCTATGACAGATTATTTTCTTTTAAAATCATTCATCCCAATTCAGAAATGTAAGTTTGACTGTAACAATATTCATAAAGATTTCGATGTAAAAAGCAGATGTTCTTTTTTTGAAAAGCTTAGACATCTTTGGTCTACCCTGTCACTAATGTCGCCTAATGATTTATCAAGACAAGTATAGACTAGAGTGAAAAAGTGCTTTTAAATTGAAAAAGAGCTCTCAGTCAGTCTACAACCCATTCATGCTACATGACAATGGGACCTCAAGCTGGCTCATGAGAGAAAAATCAAAACAGGCCATGTGATGGACTTATCAGCAGTCACACATGGGAGAATTAAATGACCTGTTATAAATCTATGAGAAGTGACTGGTGCGTCTTTGTGTTCAGAATACTGGGTGAGTAAAGCTTTGACATTTATGGCTCAGATGATCATTTTCGATTGGTAAGTATGTGCTGGTTTCCAGTTTCTATGTACCCTGTTTTTAACCATGCTTGCGATATGGCTCTAGTAACAGAAATGCCAGCCAGTGCGCCACTTTCAGTCCCGACTGAAATATCTTAACAGCACAGCCATGAAATTTTGCACAGACATTCAAGTTCCCTTCCAGGAGACCAGCAATAACTTTGGGGATCCCATAATTCTTCCTCTAGTGCTAACATCAGGTCAAAATTTTTATTTGTCTAATGCTTTGGTTTGTGACCAAAAACGTGCAAATCTAAAAACATTCCCATCAGTCTCAGCTCTGCTTTGTTTGTAGTGGTAATAAGGCAAATGCGAGCATGCTAACACACTAAAACCACACAGCCTCCCAGCCTTTTGCTATTCTGCTCTGGTTTGCTTTTTAAGCAATATGAACCATCTTTTGTTAGTTGTTCATTCTGCCAGGGGACCAGATATGCATTAAATGCAGGATATCTCATATAAGCCTTGTCCTGAAGTCGTGTCATGGCTGGAGACTATTAATCCTAGATGTGATGTAGTTACTTTATTATATCTGTTTCGTATGTCCTCATGACATGCAGTGTGTAAGGTTACTGAGATGTGGTGTATGCGACACACGCTTAATACTTGCATGTAGCAAATTCGATAGTCTGTCCAGAGACTGCAAATGAAAAATAGCAAGGGTTTGCTAACTCCGATTCTAATTTAAAATAATTCTTATTTATGTGCAGTTTCCTTACAAATAAAACTTATTTGCCCTTCTTGCATAGAAAAAGAGTGGAAAGAGGAAGACAAATTAATATTTTAAGCAGACTGGCATGATGTCACTCTACAGCTGCAGTATAATTTGCTCCTGACAGGTGGACAAACACACTGACAGTGGTGGTGGTGGTGAATATCGTTAAACTGAATTACAACTGACTCATATATATTGAAATTCATCAGCATTCAAGCTCAATGGAAGGGGCAACATCTGTGCTGCCAAAAAAAACCACCAAACATGAAGCCCCTTTTCCAAAATGCTTTATTAACACTGACTTCTGCAGCCGTTTACAATTTAAAATGACTGGTATTCTGCTGCACGTTCACCGGCACAGCCAAACATTTCCTTTGGCTAGCTGCTGTCCTTCAGGACTGATATATTAGCAACTTATTCTTTTCTCTAATGGGAGAGTAAATTAAGGCTTCAAGTGGCCCAGCAATGAATAACAATTAGATATGAAAAAAAAATGCATTGAGTTGAAACACACATCCAATTGCTCTCAATTAGTTGATTAACTAGTCAAGAAGATCCCGCTTGACAGCAATGGAGCAAATACTGTTTTTTTTGCAAAGTGCTGGTATATTATTAGTCTTTTTTTTTTGCTGGGTAGAATGTAATAACCTGTTGCATACAGCGAGAGCACGACTGGATATGCAGAATAGAGTCTGGAGCTAAAAAAAACACAGCATGTAGGTTACATATCACCACATCTCTTAACTATTGTAAAACCATAGCATGACCAAAGTGTGACCACATCACTGAACATCCACAGAAAGAAACACATGGGTGAATGAGCATCAGCCAAACGAAACAAGAATGGGATTTTAAGAAATCAAAACATCACAAAAAAATTAATGATAGATGGTTTAGAGAAGGAAAAATGCCTCTGATCTGAAAATATTAAGCAGAATGTGAAACAGACCCCACGAGGTCTCAGAGTTCACCAGTTAGCAAATCAACATTACATTTCATTTCATGTACGATTTGCTAGAGTTTAGCATGTGTTTAAAACTGTTATTTAAAGACAGAATTTTTGTTTGATACTAAAACGTTTAAGCATCATTTATCGGTTAACACAGACCTATGTTAACACAAATGTACTATGCTATTTGAAATTACTCTGATTTGATATTACGCAATACAGTGTCGGTGTAAAGAGACCAGGTGGATGTTCTCTAGTCTTATATTTGATTTAGGGCCATTTCTTTTCATATTCAGACCTAAATTCTATCTTGATATTCAGCTGGTTCTCTACCTCAAACCCACTGTTTTATCATGACTGCATGGTGTTGGGTGTTGTATACAGCAATAGGAAAAAAACCTTTCAAACAGTTTCGAACTTTTCAGATGAAATGAGTCCAGGTTTTAGGACACAGTAAATAATTTGAACTCTGAAAGACGTGGTCTTTCCGGTAAAGGCTTTATGTTCAGTCTTTCAAGTGGAAACAGATGGCACAATGCATTTGTAAGAAACCAAATCAAATTATACTCCGTTCAATAGTGCCGATCTGAAGTCTGATCAGAGTCTGAAAAGATTATGTTTCTAAATATTTAAAGAAACAAAAATTTATAAGTGGAGGAAAAGAAGGCAACGAGGAAAAAAACACGAAGCTTTTCATTTCTCATTTGTAAGTGAGAAAGGACGATGTTTGTTCACAGTGAATTCAATGCTAAACTCATGAACACCTGTACATGTATATTTCTGATAGATGGAGTGCGATGCGCCAAATAACAAAAGAGAGAGACAGAGAAAGAAAAAGAATGTTTGCTGTTCTGTTTGCTCCACACTCGTCACTAAGGAATGCTCCTCAACACTAACATGTCCTCCCCTGCTCTCACCATGATAACTTACATGCTGCTGTGTCTTCCTCTGTGCTTTTATGGAACAGGACGGGGATGCATCCATTACCAAATAGGGCATATCAGTTAAACTGTTGACAAGGCTTCGGAAAAAACAACTATTTTACATCTCATCTTAAAATGAATTAATAAAAATACTGTGGCCTGTTAAAATGCTTTGTAAAATATCCCCCCCTACGGGGGCAAAGATGAATGACGAATGTAAATCGAACCAGAAGAACTTGCTTCAACCTCCTACTCACGCCAAAGTTCCAACAGCACATGAAAATATTAATGACAGGACATGAAGAAATTGCCCAGAGCCAACTGGCTCAACTTCTATGACAATATTATTCAAAATATGGTGCAAAGTGCGACAACAATAAAAAAAACACACAATGAAAAAAAAAAGGTGATAAAATAAAGTTGATGTACAAAAACAATACCTTCGCCTAGATTACCTCTCGGCTTCATCTCTCTGTAGGACAGGAACATTTTCTACCTAATTACTCATTAATTACTTGCACTTAGAGTGCAGCTCTGTGAGCATGTGCAGCTCTGAGATGCACATGCAGGTGCAACTAAACCCCACCTGTGAGGCAATTTGCTAAAATGGGACACACAGGCAGATATTAATCAAAATTTTGAAGGAGCAAAATTAACCCAAACGAATGAACGATGCACACAATAACCTGAACGCTATAATGGTTCTGTCTTGCGCTTATGTTAATGAAAGAGGAGGCAATGTGAAGCCAAATATTCCACAATGAAAAACCTTGGAGACACTAGTTGTGGTAAAGCTGGGATATAGAGTCCATAAATACAGCTAAATACAGGAATAAAAGTATTTAGTCCTCTTCAAATGCATGGAAGAGGGTTATTGATCACAATCAGAGAAGCTCAATAGCAGAGAAGCTGCTTGTAAAATATTCAAACAACCTGTTCACTTTCAAGTGTAAGAAGCTCCTGATGCATTTGGAGACATTGAACTTGGTGCATATAGAGACCTAAGGGGTTTTTAATTATAGGGGTTGCCGTTAAAACACTGACCTGAATTCAGAGTCCATGGGGTGAACAGATTTCACCTATTGAGACGATAATACGCTGGAAAACAAAACAAACTTTAACCAAAGTGTTGTCAGGTCTTAAATCAGGTTTATTTTTTCTGGAAGGTCAGGCACCGACAGATGCTGCTGCCCTGCCAATGAAGGCGCCAGATCAGACAACGCTTACACAGTATGTGTTGTTCTGGGATGCGGTTACAAACGGCATATTTTGTTGTTACGTTTCTGGCGCTTGTTGGAAGAGATGAGAGGCAACGGTAAACATATTACCTCCACAAGTTCATTTCATTTTTTTTCCCCGTTCATGATTCATCTAATTGTGATAGAGTATGAGCGGGGCGACGCTTCCGGTAAATTTTCTGACATGTTTATGAAAAAAAAAAAAAAAAAAGAGGCAATTTTTCGCTGGAAATTTTCACTTGATCCCCATCAGTCTTCAAATCAGACAGACTGGGATCATTAACTTAACATGGCGGCTGACCTCCCCTATATGCCTTCAGTTCCGTTAACTTTCAACTGTGTGGGAGCTGTCACGATAGGGCAACACCAAATGTTCATGATAACGCCTTGAATCCAAAGCACAGGAATACAGCAGTCCACTTTGGTTAACGCGCTTCATATCCTCTTTCTGAATATTGATAGAAAACAGATGTTGATGTCTTTTTCCTGACAGGACATTTGGGTTATGATGAATTATGGGATAGAGCTGACTACAGTCTTATGGTTGTGTCAGTTATTTAGCACATGTTTTGAGCAGTATGTAAAAGCAAGAGCTTAATGTTTTTTAATAATAGAGTTGGCTGTGTAATGTAATGTTGTACATTAGACCAGCAGCGTACACTCGTTTTCTGGTTTTACTCTGCACTAGACAGTATGACAACGCTAGGGAACAGTGCCAGGAATTGTAAATCATTTCAGGTATTTTTGATTGGCATGATTTTCAGCAGCGTTATCTCATTCAGCATCTACTGAGGTTGATTCCGGTAAGCTCTGTTTCACTCATAGGGCTGTTGAGAAACAACTTGGACTCATTCCATGTTCCTTCCTCAGACAAATTATTTGCTTTATCATGCTGCATTTTTGATTTTTCGAATGCCAGGCTAGAGTAGTTTATGTTAATGTTGTTATTCCTAAAACAACAATTGGCAGTTTTAAATCTAAAAATGCTTTCTTAACAAAAACTTAAAAACAAATGTTTCTAATTTGGCACTTTCTGGGTTTCTGGGACCCTTTAAGTAGGAAAGGTGTAATGGTTTGCTATAGTACTTTAATACAATCTTTCAAATCTACAGCAAGAATTATACTGCCTTTTGTTTTGTTGTGTTTGTTTGATTGTCTAAAAACAAGTAGGCAAGACTTGATATGAATATCAAGCCTACTATGTGGTACTCTGGCACATATCATGTAACATACATCTGGTAGCTGATAGTTGAGTTTGTAAGTAATAATAAATAAAAAAAACTTCTATAGAGAACTTCTGAGACTGACAGTAATTATTTTAAACAGCCTAATATCTTCCATCTTACTCATGTGGAGTCATTAGTTTTCCAGTGGAAGGTTTTCCCTCTTCTATCCTGGTATTATCACAGTGCACTTAATGACTAATTATAGTCCATCACTGTACGTGTAATTTCACCTATAAATTATGTCAGTATGAGCAAGTATTTAAAAGTGTTTCGAAATTTTAAGTTTGACATCTTTTTTTAAAGGACTCCAACCCCTGAAATATCTACTTTAAAGTACTGGATATGTGCCCATTGGTCAGCTGACATTGATGTAGTAATATAACGACATGGGGCTTTCCTGAATTACACATTTTTCCACCAAGGAAATTCTCTTAAGAGATGCTACTCATATGTTGTTTATAAATCTTGGCACGAGCTATTTTTCAGTCCAAACCATTTATAGTTGTATCAGAAACGTAGCAGCCCAGAAGGACATAACATAACTAACTAAGGCCTGCTGAACTCCTTATGCTGTGCCACAATACATCCTTCATGACGATTACTGGAGGTATGACAATAAGGCAGCAAAGAGGCTTTGAGCGTTTTTCTAGCATGGAAAGCTTTTTGAACTGGGAGAAGGGACATGACTTCAGCCGAGAAGATTATGCCAAAGAGACAGAAGACATTTGTGATGTGAAAAACAGATTCAAAAACTTAGGAAACAAGAGAGTCCTTAGGCCTCATAGCCAAAAAGAACAATCAGATTAAAGTGATCATTTCACTGGAACTGTGTGGAATCCCCACTGTGTTTGGCTCTAACTGGGAATTGCAATATAAATCAATTACTGGTTTTATAGTCAATGGTAAATGGACGTAATTCCTATTGACAAATCTCTGGGTCTCTTAATGCACTGGAAAACAATTGTGAGAGGAGAAATTAGGAAATATAGAGAGAGAGAGAGAGGAAAGGAAATATGCTAGAAAAAATTCCAATGCATTTCACTGGAATGAGGTGATGGGGACATTTACAGTTCACAGACTATGCTGTTTGTATCAGCCAAGTGCAGACGAAGTATCATGGCTATCAAGTCTCACTGGGGGGCAGAAGAAATGTTATCGTCAGCTTCTTTACTGTGTAAACCAGAGTTTGTCCCAAGTTCCAGGGTTAAGGAGGATGGAGCAGAGGAGAAACAGGAGTGAAGAACACAAAAAAAACTTTGTACCACCAGAATAATTTGGAAAAATAACAAAGCAACAATTATACATGCCACACATCAATTATGTGTAACTGTTACAGCTGTAGAGTGGAAAGACTTACTCTGAATGTGTTCTGCTTCTTTTCCAGAGAAGCATTTCCTTTACAGGGTAGGTAAGGTCGACATCGTATACACAATAAATCAAACCCATGTAATCACTGTTTCATGTACCCTCTTGTCACCTACTGAAAAGTTATAAACACAGACTACTAATGTGCCTCGATCCTATGATGGTTTAACACATTGGTTCTGGCTCTCATCTTGGATTTTCAGAGATGTCATATTATAATCAATCTCAGCAGCAGAAAAAAAAAAAAAATCTGAATAAACTTTGTGAAATTCCATCGATTGAAAAGCCCAAAAGCACTAAAACAATCTGTCTTTAGTGCATAACACCAGATGGTTTCATAAATGTCTGTTCTGCTACTATCTATTGCCAACTGATGTATTCACTTGGCTTAAAGTAGAGCATGAAAGCTCAAAGATTTGCTCTACGCTAACTGCCAGTGTCAGGTATATGTCCCCCCAGGGGTCCTGTTTCAAAAAGTAGGATTATGAAGTTAGCTGGATAACTGCTGAGTAAAAACCTGGAAACCCTTCAAATCTGCAACATGGACTCAAATAAAAAGCTGGGTTTTACTCGTCCAGTTAATTCAGTAATCCTGCTTTGTGACACAAGCCACAGGAAGAAAGTTCACTTGGACAAAGAAAGGGATGGATTAATGTCTTCAGCAGCACTAACTGTGGTTTGGAAAAGAAATACAACATAAGGAAACAGAGCATAGTTAGCATGGCCAGCAATGTCCATCATAGCCAAACCAATAAAGAAGTGCACAGGCTTTCACATCTTACAGTGAGTCGGGTATATTTAACTCTACAGCCTGAGGAAACACTAATATAAACATAAATTGTGAAGCCTGAAAATGCTGAATCCTGACACAATGGGCCTTTAACACAAATTAAGCAGACACCAAATATGACATTCTCTGAATAAAACAACGCAGAGAGACGGTGAGAGAAGAACACTGACAGGGAGACAGATGTGGTCAGATTCAGCTGAGGCCCTGGTACTTCTCACGTACTGTGACATATGCTCTCTGGGTCTCTGGTGTCTCCTCTTGTGCTGTGTTTCACAATAAGATAAATGCTCCGAGGATGAATGTTACACTGTGCACACATTGGCATACCATGACTATAGGGGGCCTGTTTCAAAATCCCATCATCTGGTCCCATCTTCTTCCACTTGGCCTCGAGAAGGCTTGAATTTCAATGCCTCTGAAATGTTCGACAGTAACCATTAAGCCTTATTTGAAGGACTAGCTTTAACATTTGGGGAAATACGCTTCTTTGCTTTCTTTTCAAAGAGTTGGATCGACACTCACATCTTTTTGTGAAATATAGAGCTGTAACCAGCAGCCCATTAGATTAGTTCAATGCAGAGATGGGAAACAGGGGGGACAGCTAGTCTGGCTCTGTCCCAAAGTTGACAAAATCCACCTGCCAACACCTCTGAAGCTCAATAATTAACACATTATATGTTGTTTGTTTAATCTGCACAGGGTATAAAAAGTGGGAGGTTATTTACTTGAATTTTTCTTGGCTGAGAGCAACGACTTTCTGAAATCTCCTGTGGTTTCCTGACAACTGCTATTACTGTGTGGACACAAGACTGCCATCAATCTTTTTATCTAACTCTGCAAGAAAGCAAAAAAGTGCATTTCCGAAAATGACAAACTATTTATTTAAAAAGCCAAGCTTGGTCATTGTTATTTCCATTTTTTTTAAGGTGTTTGTGATATATAGTATTTTATTTCTTTTGCGAGCTGTTAAAACTGCATAATCAAATTCACCAAATCACCTAATAAAATATATATATAAAAAAACGACAACTCCGGGGTGATAATTGCATTAATTAGACTGTTCAGTCAGAATTAGACTGAACGGCTGAAAGATAGCCATGACCACCACCCATCCATGTATTCGCCCCATGAAGGGACCAATTGAACCGTATACATTGAAAGCTGAAGGGTTGTGCAAACTGATGTCTATCTAACACCTGCAGCTCTGATTGTTGTCCATGCATCAAATTCCTGAGCACACCTGTCTGTACAAGCAACAACTTAAACACAAATACTTTTTATGTCTGTGATTAAAAAAGAAAATTACAGCAAACAAAAATTCGGAGATGAACAGACACACTGATTCTCTGCATAGAGCCAAGTGAATGCCATAAGCTTATATTTTCCTTCAGCAACCGAATCTTGCCAACATAAATCCCACTTGGTTCCCCGTTGAACTACACCTCAGTCATGCCAAGTCATAACTGCGCTGGTATTTACACTGGTAAAAAAATAAATAAATAAATAAAAACACAGAATGCAAATGCCCTACTCATCTCATCATATTTAGATCATCAATGCAAATTTCTGGCACTGCAATAAAACCTCCCTCCAACCACCTGGTGGGCAGTCATCAGCTCACACTGTGCAGGTGAACTGAAATACACCCAGGGCACATTATCTCGGCTCTTGGCCGAAACCGTTTTTCTTCTTTAAATAAACATCAGTGGGAAACGACTGTTGCTGCAGCCAATAACCATAAAACAACATAATTATGTTAAGAGTGTGCTGGAGATATGAAGATCAAACGGGATGTCACCGTGCACTTGAACCCTAACCAGCAGTTTGTCCAGTGATGCAGGGATGAAACCTTACAAAGTCAACATGTGGAAGACTTCTCACGGCCGATATTCAACAGTCTTGCATTTCTTTAGCTCTTGATGCTTTTTTCCCAGCAAAGCATATACAGAAATAGATTTTGCTGTAAATCAGGAACATTAACAAAATGTTTGAAATGAGTTTCCTGTATAAATCGCATGATTTTGCTCAAAAGCAACGGTGTAGCTCATCCGCCTGAAACCCAGTGCGCCTGGGATAAAAAGGATCATTGCATTCCTAAAAAAGTGATGTTTCAGCATTTAACAGCTGTCAGAGATAAAATTAAATCATTCTCAAGGGTATGATCTTAAAAGAACACCCTAAGGAATGGTGTGGGGGTGTTGGACTAGCTACAACTGCAGGTCTTGTTTTAATTAAATGATTCATCTTTCTGGTAGACCTACTTACTTCCATGAAAAAGACTTCAGACATTTCTTATACGTTATTTCTGTTTCCTCTACACCTCTGATGTGTAAATCGTGTACTTTTCATCACAATCAGTGGATATTTCAGTGGTTTTTTGTTTTGTTCTTTTAAACTTTTTTTGATGCCTGTGATGTGGACCCTTGCAATGAAGACAGATTAGATTCTAGCAACTTAGTCCGCAGCCTCTGACAGGAGTTTCACTGAGAAGCAACGCCGTGTCCACTGTGTCTGTGAACTGTCATAATTAAAGCCAGTGTCAGAGAGTAACAGGCCAATCTGGAGGCTTGTGGATATTCAGCTTGCAATGATCCCCTCGCTTCACAAAGGATGACAAATAGGAAAATCCATCCATATCCAGTAATCCGTTTGTTTCAGCTCATCAGACAATGCTTACTTTTAAAAAGTTCATCATGTTTTTTGCAATATCCTCAATGATCAATGACAGCCTTGATAGGAAGCAGACATTTTACAACTGGTATAAACATCTGATCAACAGTTGACTCACTGAGAGTAATTACATCACATGCAAGGTAAAAAAAAACCAAAACGAAACAAAATGATGGAGAACTGTTTAACAGCCTATTGGTTAAAGTTTTAAAGCTATAAACAGCCTCAGGCAATAAGGTTTTATGTGACTTTTACCCTGTGCCCAGTGTCAGGAAAAGTTTTTCTTTCTTTTTCCTCATTTTTCCAGTTAACTAACATTTTAATAGAACCATTAGAAACAGCATTAACGCACTAAAATAACAAGTCCAGATTTACATAATCTTGAGCTGCATGGGTGCAGAACTTAGGCTCCCGGACTTGAGCCTGATCATTTCGCACTGTCATGACCCTTTCGGTCTGACAACAGCATCCAACTGTACGAGTCACACTACCTGTAACATGTCGCAACCTCTCCGGTCGCCTTCACGCAGGGGTACTTCGTTGTGGACACGTTATTTTCAGAGCACTCTTCACTGTGGAGAAAGAAAACATTTTGGAGGGGGGGAAAAAAAGTGAGCGCTCCCTATTTTTTAAATTTATTATTATCATTATTATTTTTAATTCTAATGCAAGAAGACCTCGTGTTATGCTGGTGTTGACATGCCAAGTGAAATTACCCGTCCCTGGCATCCTCCTCCTGGTAGGACCAGAGCAGACCTCCCGAGAAGTACATGCAGGTGACGGTGAGCAGAAGGGGACTCCCGTTGTGTTTCAGTATCATCTCACCGGCTCCAGTCACCTGGGTGTTGTCCAGTAATCCACACCGGCGGTGACAAACCTCCCCACTGCTGCAGCCTCGGCGCGTAAAGCGGTGTAAAGCGGACCGACGGACCCTCCCACCCGCCCAGCGCTCCTGAGCAGCCGATGAATGAAGCGCTCCCCCCCCCCTCGGCCGAGTTTTTGGCAGGTTGGAACTTTTTAATCCTCTAAGAAGTGGCCCTTAAGAGGAACATTAGATCACAACATTTTTATATTATAATATTTATTATTTTGGTCTTCGGTGCCTGTTCGGCCAATAACCCTGAAAAATTGATTACACGGGAGCGCTAATGTCCGCGTGCGCGCGCGCGCGCGCGATAGGGCCACGTGCGCCAGGATGAGTAGCCACACCTGTGCTACCACCGCGCGGCTGTGAATGGAATAACAACTACCCCCTCATTTGTAAATATATATATATATATATAGAGAGAGAGAGAGGGGGGGGTTGGGTGTAGTGATTAGTAATATAACTAATTAAGAAATTGTTGATAATTAATCTATTAATCACATATCGATCAGTTGGGGTTGCCATGTTGTGAAAAGAACCCCACTCCAACATGAAACTTTGCTTTTCTTTTGCAGCTCTTTAATTTGTTAGGGAGACCCCCTTCAATGGACTTTCTGACCACGCACTTTTTTTTTGGAAAAGGCCGCAGAACAACCGGACCAGCATCCATTTATAAGCAGCCGGGTAAAATTTACAACGATTGACTATATTGAGAACCGGAACCAGTAATTGTTTTTAAATGTATAATTGCAGATGACTAGCTAACTTACTAAGTGGTCAAACAGTCCATTGGAGGGGTCTCCCTAATAAATTAAAGAGCCAAAAAGACTAGCAAAGTCATGCTAGAGGAGGATTTTCCCATACCTGAAAACTCAGAAGTCCTGATTAATGGCTATATAATAAAGGATTAATCACATTACATATTTGGTGCGTAATCAGAAAGTGGAGCCATGATCCATGGAGAAATGTAAATCCAGGCTACAATGACTCATATTGCAAAGGCTGTGACATGAGTTCATCATCAATTAGAATTTTTTTTTTAATTAATTTCTGTGTTTCACTTCAATGGAAATGTAACACTTACAGTGGGTGCTCATAAAATCAATGGCTTAAAACACATCAACAATATGGTCACAAACACATTTCAAGCACTTCATTAATCCGCCTCTGTTTGTAGATATCAGCATTCATTATTCATACATTGATTTAATGAGATTTCCTAAAATATTAAAGGGCCCTCCAGAGATTTTACAGATGAAATTCAGTTTGTGCTTCTCTGCCGGTGAAAAAAGTTATTTAATTTCCTCTGTGTCTTTGGAGGGAGCTTGGAGGGAGTTTGAAAAAATAAACATCCAATTAAAGAAGCTACAGAGATGCATCACGGGAAGTGTAGTATCATATATGTATCTATATATGTTTGGGACTATGAACACAGGAATTAAACTGTAATTGCAGTTTTAATCAGTTGCATCAAGCCACCTTCATATATCTGAGGCAGAAGAAGACAGCTTTTTAAGAGAAGACTTTTTGTATAAGCAAAGCAGATTAAAGTCATATTTAACTGTGTCAAAACACTGGGGACTTATGGTGCAAAATATTATCTAAATCATCAAAAACAAAGCTGAGCAGCATGTCGAAAGTGAAAAGCGGAGTTTACGAATTAGGAAAGCATCTAGAAAATAAAAAAACATCATTTACAGGATGGTAGGACGTATGTGATATATTTATAGCCCGCAGCCCAGTGGCACAGTATGGGCTTCATTATATCATGTCCAACCATAACTGATTGTGTAGCCAATCATATCTCACTGCTGCCTGGTACAGTAAGGACATCCACTGCAACTCATCATTATCGTGAATAAAAAAAAAAATTCAATTCAATTCCTTTTCATTTTTTAACCATCAAAAGCATGTTTGTTAAGAAATGAAAAGCTGTGACTTTCATGCCATGTTAATCGAAAAAAAAAAAAGAAAACCCTCACTAACATGCTCATTCTTTTGGGTTGAGTGATCAAAGGGAGTTGGTGAGAAACCCCACACTCACAGGGCTGCTGACTTTTTGTTCTGACTGGCCTTGACCTCTTTGTGACCTCCACCAGCTTGGCCTGCAGAACCCAGGAGTCCTTCAGTGTCTCAGGAATGTTATGTGGCGTCACAGGGAGTTGGATGGCGGAGCCACCGAGGAGCTTGTTAAGATATCCCAGCGCGAACTGGAACACTGTGGTGTCAGTTACAGCCACTATGACAGCTTCTGACAGTCAGGTATGATTTAACCTTTATCAGAATATGACATGAGTCAAAATTTCAGGAGGAGAAACTTAATACAATATTTTGCAATTGTATTTTTTTAATGCCCCTTTCAGTATCATGTAACAGAAAAGGACACCTTGGGTCTGCTTCAAAGGGCCCACTCAAGCATGAACATTTCAGCTCAAAGCAGCGTTTCACTCGTCTGCTTGCTTCGTTTCCACAGAGCCTCTGTGGCTAAGCAACTGACTGAAGGTGCAGTTCAATTTCCCACCACTTGATGGCCCTTTCAACCAAGAGATCTCGTACCCACCAGCCCCCCACCACCCCCCCCATCCCCACCCCCACCCTTTTTGCCACTATCGTCATCATTGCCCACAAAATGGATGACAGCTTTTAGAAATTCTAGGGTGCGTCACGACTCTGAGGTGCACATGCTGTGCCATTTATGTTCCACCTGTTCTGATGCCTCAGCAGCCCGAGAGACAGAGAGTGATCATGGCTTTAACAGCACATGTAGCCAATTAATGTCTCAGGCTGATACTGTATCAAAGCTACAGGGCTAATGACCAAAATCACAACATCCTCTGCCTTGGAGATAAGAAATAATTATCTGTGATTCTTTTGCTATGTCATCAATTTCCAGAAAACAACACTAAGATCAAAGGAAGATTTTTTTTTCACATTAACTCTGCTGATGGATCTTATTTTCCCTTTCAAATAAATATTTTTTCATGAGGTCTTAGTTTCCTGTTATATAACTAACAGAAGCTCTTATGACTCTTATATATAACAGTAGCAAAAGTTTTTTACAAGGACTATTGGTATCCCTGCTTTAATCAGAACTCTTGTGTACGTGTGCGGTCCATCTGGCTGCCACACTCCAAACTGAATGGTAGGTTGAACTACGACCATTAGTGGTCTGACTAACTATTTCCTGTTCCTACTGTTTAACCAAGTCAGTATCTGTTTTGTTGATCTGAGCTGGTTGTTTTCTGACATAGAGGAATTGGTTAGAGCAAAATTAAACAGTGCCACATCAGGTGAAACTCTCATCCTATCTTTGCTGCCTACGAAGGGGGAAAGAATCTGCACCATCAAGAGAACAAATGGACCTGAAATTAAATTAGATGAAAGAAAAGCGATTCAAGGAGAAAGGACAGAGTTGGCAGAGGTTTGTATGGGAACAAACGAAAGACAATAAAGACTAAAGCTGCCTGTGATGGGACTGTGTGAGGAGTTCCCCTATAGATTCCTGTAAGAGCCTGTAATGGCTGGAGTTGAAAGGGGACAAAGGTGGAGCGCAATTAGACTGCCTGTCTAAGATGTGAACGAAGGGGGTTGCATTGCACCAAATAAACTCGGTTAGGTTGTCTGATAAGAGACAGTCAGAAAAGAAACAAGTTCTAGTACACCGATGAGCTTTCCAGTGAGAATATGAATTCAATTCAGTGTCTTGTAGACTGATAATATTGACATTAACCTTTTCATGCTTAATAGATGCTTTATAATGCCAGGCTCCAGCAGTGGACTATACACAAACATAGTTTTTTATCCCCTAAATGCACACTCACATACATGATGGCAGTGAGAATATTGCAGCGAAAGAGCACCCCGCCGTCAAAACTCCTGTCTCTCTCTCTTTTCACAGTGCAGCACTGCAGTGCTTCTCTGCACATGCCCAGACAGACTGGGAGAGAGCCACAACAAGTTTGAGCTCACTAGAAATATTAGCAGCCTGCATCACAGACACATTCATGTGCTCGTACTGCAAGCTGCGTTTGCGTCAGGAACAACTGTTATTCGGCGCAACTGAAAATTGAATTCCTAGATGACATTTTGAAATGTTACTGAACATTTGCTATATCATAATCGAACGGCTGACTACGTCTTTCTTTTGTGTCAAGGTCACTTTGCCTCTCACAAGCTCTTTTATGCAAACTGCTCAGTGCAGAGCATAGTGCAGTTTTAATGTACAGTATCAAAAACAACACTCTTTAGTCAATAATGAAAGTTTTTCATTACAGTAATTAATTTTTCATCATCATCATTACTAGAATCTTCTATCTTAATACTGCGTTTATCTCTGTCTATAAATTATCTTTTTACCGGTTTAGATCTCAGCGTGGTTCTTTTTTTTGCACCACATATTGTATGCATATTTTATCGAACAACCGAGCCACCCCCGTTACATTAATATCAAGGCGAGCTACATTAAACCATTGCAAATGTAGTCTGAGGAGATACTTAGCTTTTTTTCCCCCAATTTACAGAATGTTCTAGTATCTTAGTAACTCCAAAGGCCAGGATTTTTTCTTCGGAGAAATCTTGGGGGTTGCGTGGTTTATTCTATTCTGCTTGTTTTCCATGGAAATAGACTATTCCTTGTTTGTTCTATCACAAGAGTTGGAACAGAAATACACCAATGATGCAATCAAATAGCATATGAATTGTGACTCATAACTCACCGAAAAGAAATAAATGGGAGTAATACAGGACGGACAGCATCAAAAAAGGTAAAAAAAAATTAAAGGAGACACATGGTCATGTTGGCAGGATCAGCAAAATTGTAGAAAAACAAGCCAGTACCATAGGGAAAATTTTTTTCCCCCTTTGCACTATTTCATGTTAGTGAAGTTTACATTTTTTCAAGTCAGTCCTTAAAACAAATCCCACATGCTCTTAAGCACACTAAAACAATTTTTTGGTTGCTGTGAGTGTTTCCCTACTGACCATGAAGAGATCCCTTCCCCTAATACAATGCCAAGATTAAAAAAAAAAAGGGGCTTCAAGTCCACAGTCCTTGTTTTGTGCAGTTCAGCCACAGCGAATATGAGTCTTCAGCAGTCGGAATTAAACAAATTCCAATAAATATTATAGGTGGATGATATACAGCAATCCAATCAGGAAGGGAGAGCAGTGCAAGTGAAGCACAGACTATTGCTTTAGCTCTTACTCCTCCACTCATGTGGCTGCAGGTTAATGTGGAGTTTTCTTCCTGTCATCCCAGTGGGAATGTTTTCCCCCAACAACGTATCACTTTGACTCTGACTCTCTCTCTCTCTCTCTCTCTCTCTCTCTCTCCCCCTCTTTCTTTTATTTGCACCAGCTGTTCACAGGCTCACCAGTGAGTCACATAAGGTGTAAAGAGATGTGCTGTGCGAGAAAAGTCGTGCTTTTCAGTGGCTGTAAACATGCCTATCCACATAGGAGAGATCTTGGAAAAGCAAGCGCAAGACTGGAGCAAGACTGGATATGATGGGTCACCTTAGCCAAAAGAGCACGACTTCAATAATATGTCCAAAGTACTGCTGCATGGTAAAAATAGCATTTATTTATTTATATTTGTTAAAATCCTGCAAATTCAATCTTACGGAGTCACTGTGGAAAAAATCAAAATCTGGACTAAGCCGATTTTAAGCACTTCTCCGTTGATAACTGTACGAAAACCAGTAACAATTACTTTGAGACTGAAATTTACCTCTACTACAGTGCATGTCTCTGCATGTGTCCCCTCAACTGTGCTTTGATCAATAAATATAACCTCAGTGCAGTGTCCTTGGGATGGCCACATTTCATCGCCCCTCCCTGCAATTATGTCTCTCGCCCGCCTGTGGATCTCCAGGCTCATTTTTACAGCCCACCCCTAACACACGCACACAAACACACACACATACATGCAAATGCACGCACATACAATCAATTGCATCCCTCCTTGAATTAATCCTTCCCTTTCATCCTCTTATAAGTTCCAGATACTAGTCGATAGAGGAAAGTATTGGTCTGTTTCCACTGCCATCTGTGACATAGCTGTGTGTGTGCATGTGTGAGTGTGTGTGTGTGTGTGTGTGTGTGTGTGTGTGTGTGTGTGTGTGTGTGTGTGTTTGAAGTGGACTGGAGAGACAAGTAGGATGTGTAGTTAATAAGAAGAGGGGAAAAAAACAAGTTATAAAATAAGTTATGAGTGAAATGGACACTGCTGATTGGCTTGACCCTCAGTTAAATGCCTGGCAGGACTATTGGTAGCTCCTACATCAGATGGATGGTTTAATTACTTTAGACGTAGAGAGTGTGCCGTATATTTCTTGATCTGGATGCACTGAGATACAGAGCCAGTGAGCAGATGGTTGTACTGTGGCAACCCATGCGGGAAAAATAGGAATAAGAACGGATTTTATTTCTCCAGCAGACCCTTTGTACTGACATGACACTTCACAGATGATAAATAATGCATTGGGATTTTACCGAAATATCATTTATATAAATAAAAAGCTATTATGTCAAAGTATTTTTTAAGAAAAATTCTGATGCAGCTATCTAGTCATAACACCTTGAATTTCCTTCCTCCATCCTCTTGATGTCTTTCCATGCTCCTCCACTGCTTTCCTCAACTCTCCCTATCTTAAGATGATGACTCCTGGGGGGTGTGGGGATAAGGGCTAGCACAGGTCTGGTAATGTGGCTCATCATCATTTAAATTAGTTCTGAAGCATTAAGCAGAATTGGTCGTGGGTATCAGTGAATTTATGGCCCAGTTGTGGCAACATGCACCAGTACACAGAGCCATAGTGTATAGGGAAGCTATCACCATACTCATTTGTTTTATTTTCACTGTCATGGGGTATTTAAATTTGCAGCAGGGACAACAATCATTGATTTTCACTTCAGCAGCCATTAATTTTAAAATGCAGATGGTTTAATGAGAACAGAACTAACACACTGAGTTATTTTTGATTTATCCACAATGGTGTAAGGTGGGTCTCAGGTTGACCTGGACATGCAAACCTCACTATTGACACCAGATGCAGAGGTGCACCTTTCACTGCTACAGTGATCATTCCTGGCAAGCTGTAAACACAAAGGTGAACATATTGCCTCTGGATGGGTTACTTCCCTGTCTGCCTGCATCCATCGTATACTGCTTCTAGTAAAACCGACACCTACTGTAGGAAAAACATTCCCCCGCTTATTATACACATGCAGGTTTGTTTGATTTTTGTATTTTCTCTCATGCAGTTACTGTGTTTGTGTGCCAACATGCACATTAATAGAGATTAGTCAGTATCGCTCAATAGAAATTGTTTGTGGTACACAGTCATCGACTGATGACTTGGATAAAATTATAGCGGTGGCTAATGTACCCTTGAGCCCCTCTGCTCAAGCAGAAATAGAGAGTGGGCTACATAGGTCTGTTAACCTCACTTCTTTCTAACTCCACATCTCCAGATTTTGTTGCCACTAGGGTCATTACTTTAGGCCATGTATCCACCTTCAATAAGCTCCCTTTAGAGCAACTGAAGGCTTCATGAAACCTTTTTGCACATATGCAGTAGTACACCCAAAGACCTTGTTGTAAAATCAGCAGAGTTACTCTTTAAATTAAACTGAAGGAGCAATCAGTATTTAGGAATGAAGGGATTCCTGTCACTCTGATCTTAGATGGCTTGCATTTAACAGAATTAGAAGCTTGACATTGACTGTTGGCCCACTATACTTTGGATGAAGGCTAGTAAATTGTATGGATGCCAGCCAACTACATCAATTCCCATGTCTATGATAAATGCAGTGCATTCAGAAAGTGTTCAGACCCCTTCACTTTTTCACATTTTGCAATGCTGTAGTCTTATGCTAAAATCAATTTAACTTGTATTTTCCCTCATCAATCTACACTCAAATAAGATAAAGTGAAAATAGAATTTTAAGAATTTTTGCACATTTAAAGAAAAAAAAAAGAAAAACTGAATTATCACATTGACATAAGCATCCAGCCCCTTCACTCAGTAATTAGTTGAAGCACCTTAGGTAATGATTAAAACATTCAGTCTTCTTGAGTGTGATGAGGCAAATTTTGCAAACCTGCCTCAGAATATTTTCTGCCATTCTTCTCCACAGATCCTCTCATCCTCTCTGTCAGGTTGGATTGGGACCATAGGTGTACACTCATTTTAATGTCTTTCTTGGATGTGTGCTCAAGGTTGGAAAGGGAACATTTAGCCCAGTCTGAGGTCCTGAACAGTCTGGATCAGTTTTTTATTTTTTTCTGATTGCCTCTCCTAGTCCCTGTTGCCAAAAAACACCCCCACAGCATGATGCTGCACTTACCTTCGCTATATGGATGGAATTAGGCAGGTGATGAGTGGTGCCTGGTTTCCTCCGGCCCGACACTTAACGCCATACAGTTCAGTCTTGGTTTAATCAGAGCAGAGAATCTTGTTTCTCTCAGTTTTTGAAGAGTGTCCTTGAATGGACACTTTAGTGGGCACTTTTCAAAACTGTTGTGGGTCTTTTTCCAACTGTGTCATGGTCTTGGGGAGCTTACAATCTGTACAAATGCCGTTAAGATTTAAGTAGACACCAAAACTGTAACTATTGTCTGGCATCTACTTATAGTGTCACTGCACTGATATTTTAGTACCAATTTACAACACTCTGACCTTGATCAGTTATGACATGTTGGCCCAAATCCAGCTGTGCCTCAACAGACGAGAAACAAAATGAAAACATAAGGCCAAATTGCTTCTACTTATAATGATTTGTTTAATCAAAATCACCTCTTTCTTCATTTTAATGGTTTATTTATACATAATTTCCTAAAATCTCATTCTTACGTGATCATTCTATGGTCAAAAGAGTATTCCCATGATGATCGTCCTGATTCGTGGATGCAGTTTTTACAATCTAAGAATTCAAAGTTATTCTGTTTTGGTACTCATTCAATTGTAAATGCATTTATAATATAGTCAGGAAAAAGGCAAGAGAAGAGTTTTATTCTTTTATATACTTCTTCTTTTATCATTGGAACAACAATGTACATGATTAAATAGAAAAGTGCAAGAACATTCAAGGATTCTTGTAATGTCAGTGCAAGAATTTCTTCTTGCAACGTCAGTGAGATTCCTTGGTCACAGAGCTCCAGCCCGCTGCATTTCTAAGTTTGATTCACTTCAACCAGCTCTTCTCTGCCTTTGAAAAATGTGCAATTTGTTAGGTCGCTTTTATGGGATGTTGTTATATGGGAAAAGATGGTCTGTATGTCACTTTCTTCTGAAAAGCTGACAAGCTTTTTTGTGACTCATTAAATGAAATAGAGTCTACTTGCAGCTCTTTTTGCCAGTTGCATAAAAGTCCAAAGACTGATTTTTTCCCCCTTGTATTTTTATGGATTGTTAAAGTGGCAATCTTGAAGACATCAGTCCTGGTTGATTTGGCGGCAACTGTAGTTATTGGTACAGCAAATGTTGTTTAATACTACAGGCCACAGAATTCTGAGGGCAGCAAACTAACTTGACTTTTTAAAGAAGAAATCATATTTTGCCTTTTTCCATCGTTCTGTGACAAACCGTAATCTGATCCTTTACTGGACACAGCATGAGTCTGCAAACAGCAGGATACAGAGAAAGGAGATGATTACGCTGAGAAGTTGGTGGTGTGCAGCCTGTCACCTGCAGCTCTTCATCTAACTGTGGCTGCGCATTCTTCTTCCATTACTCCCTGTGATATTTCACACGGATCCCTTGTCCTAAAACTGTTGACAAACCACTAAAATCCAAAATTGTCAACCTGCTGGTGGGACTGGAGGAACAGTCAGGTGATCTCCAAAGTCAGAATGGCTCAATCACTGAGAGACATGTACATCTGTACGAAATTTCACCTTAATCCATCAAGCAGTTGTTGAAATATTTAAGTCTGTGGTGGTGAAATATTTAAGTGGAGGACTGACTGACCAAAAGACAGACTGACCGACGCTGCCACTCCTACAGCCAGGGTTCAAGCACTGTTATTTTGTGTTGCGGAAATCCTGTAGGGGAGAATGGGGTAAGTCGAGTCAGTAGTCAAAATGAGCCACCCCCTCTATCAAGGTAACCATAATCAAAATGAATCATGTGATAGCAAATTAAGGAACTACAGTTCCCATACTCACTCCTACTCGTACTCAAACACATGGAGAGAGCGATAAGCAAATCAGAACAATTAAAAAAAAAAATTATTGTGATGCCAAGTGAATTCATCATATCACTTTAGTTGTCGTCTTGCATCCTATTTAAAATCAATACGTTTTGGACTTTATTAAATGTTTATATCATTCAGTGTAAGCTACAAACTTAGCATTATGTGGATCTCAGCCACTGTGTTGAACAGTTTTGTCAAAATAGAGTTTGTGGGGTAAACGTGCCAGTAATGTTTGGGCAAGTTGAATCAGTGGCATGTTTACCCCCACAAGTTTAAAGCAGCTCCATATGTTCAGGGTAACCTGTGTATCTAAGTATCATTTTATTATTATTAATGTCTTATTAATGTCTTTACATGCTACCTGGACTACGTCTTCAACCAAATCACCTGCTCATAAAACCATCCTTCTTTGCTTCGTCTTGACAATCATTAATCCCACGTCTTCCTAAACACTGTAGAAATTACGAAGGATAATGGAATTGTATTGCTGACCCTACCACCTCGTACATCTCATTGCCTCCAGCCCTTGGATAAAACTGCCGCCGGGCACCTGACAGGATTCTTATAATGAGCAATCGATGCTTGGATGCAAGCCAACCCTGCAAAGACAGCCACCATTATGATGTCCCAGGGCTGGTGAATGGTGGATTTGTGGCGGCAGTGACGCCTATAAACAACATGTCTGGCTTCCGATCCACAGGTATCTGTCCATTTCATCCAGATGCGTTCCCTGATGATGTGTTTGAGCTATCTGCAGTCATAGTCAGACCCAATCCTGAGCAATCTGCAGTTGCAGAGAGATCTGAGCCATCTACCTCCCAGTGCAGAGAGTCTGCCTCTGCCGAGCTGCAGGTTGAGACCAGCAGGCGCCCTCATCAGGCCTCTACAGTTAGGATGGAGCCTGTGAGACACTATGGGTTTTATTTGACTAGAGCACATAATTCCACTCCCAAAAGCATCATCTGCAAGGCTGAAGGAAAAAAAATACTCCTGAGAAACTTGCCATGAAGAAAGCAAACCAAGAGAGAGAACAAAAAAGGCTCCGGAAAAAAAACAAACTTAGAGGTAATTTGTGAAGGGGGGGGGGGGGGATTGGAAGAAAGCAAACAACTGAAGAGGAAACAGTTCAAATGATAGTCACTGTTGTCCAAAATGACTGAACAGATGTTTCAGCATAAAAAAGAAAACTAGAACTTTAATATTGTCACGTAATGTTCTGAATGGGTCTGTCGGTAGGTTGAGACTGATAATCCTAAACTTACATCAATTATAAACAGATGATAGGAGTGGGATGAGTTATGCTAGACTGGAAATTATGCACATAAAATCTACAAAGTAACCGGTTATAAATAGCAGATGTTTTCTTTTGTGCTGGGAGACAGTGGAGTGTTGACGTTAGCGGACTCTTAGAATTTTCCCTGAAAACTTCAACGCACACATAATTGATGTATTGCAACGGACTTGGGGGCATACCTCTGGTCATCTGATTGACTTCCGACAACTAGAGCATAATGGCTAAAAGCAGTTTTAATTAAACTTGAAGCAAAGAGAACTGCAAAGTGACTTGAATATACTGTTTATAGCCCGTGTTAAACCCCTTTGGGTTTTTTTTTAATGCAATTTCCCATCTTCTTCTGTAATTGGCTAAAATTGCCATCTTATGTGGCGCTTTACAGTTCAACTGTCGATGTGCAGATGTGTTGATTGTACTGTACAGACCCCATAATCATTACCCTATGACTCTGATGTGTAGTAGTGCATTATGCTCCTGAGGAGACATGGGGACCATGAGCAGCAAGGCACATAATATGACTTGTGGTTAACTAACGGACTGCTTACTTGATGTGCATTAACAACATTCAGAAACCATTTTCACACTTCAAAACTTGGTTCTTCATGTTCTACTTGTATTGTGCTGCACTTTGCAGTACACATTCTTTCAATAAGTGTTTTTCACTCCCAGATTTTGGCTCCTCTACTGTTTGAGCACCTTTGAAAGTACCAGTGTTGACTAGGTGCTGAATATGCATATAAATATATATTCGCTGTATGCCACTGAAGCATAAAATATTACGCTCTTCTCATACTCTTCATATTGTTTAGAACACTTGAAGCCTTCAAGACTCTTAAATAATGCATTAAACAGTAACTTTCAGGTCAATGGATGGAGCAGCAGCAGTGGTAAATACTGCATCAATATGGATAAGTCTCATGCATCCTCGCCGCCGGAGTTGTCGCCACTTTGCTCCGTCTCTCTCACCTTAGCCACATGGTCATCTCACTCACTCTCACCTTGCATGATTCACTATGATTACATAACACTGATGCTCACAGCTGCTGGTTTATATTTTATTAATGCTTCTTTCAGTGGCATAATTTTCTGTTGCTCCATATAGGACGCTGATAATCCAGGTGATGCAGAAAAATGATAGATGGACCAGGAGACAGACCTAATTGAATTTTGGAGCGGTTATGTGTTTTCTTTCCTTCACTAAACACCAAAGGTGTCATTTAACAACCCAAAGGCATCAGGATCTAGTGTAACGAACCATATAAGAGAGATTATTTGACATTACAAAAAAAAAATATCCAGTAGGCAGGTGGAGCATATCCAGTATTGTATGCTGATGTTATGAAACACACTGTAGATGAATGATTATCCTACAGTTTTGTTAGATCTACAAATGTGCGGTTTACTTGCAGTGATAGTCAGGAAATAGGACTGTGGGCCATGTGAAGCTCTGCATTATCTGGGCCTTGCACGAGGTTGATTGGCAAACACAGTCGGTCAACTGGAGGGCTGTTAACTTTGGAAATGTGTGACTTGGTTGGAGTACCTGCACATTTCATTCCGCTAATTTAATTACCTGGAAGTCAGGCTCAAGGACAGATGATGGTGGTGATATATTTGCAATACTGAACATGATAGAGAGACACAGAGAGGAGAGAGAGAGGGGAGGGGTGCGATCCAAGAGAGGAGAGAATGAGTAAGAAATTGGTTCTTTTCAGCCTTTCACAACATTTGCTAAAGCTCTGTCAAAGTTAGGGCGAATAACAAAGGTTCAGTAATATAACTCAGGAGTTGATTTGCTCCCATACCTTATCCCTAGCCTCCCCTAGATAATCTTGCCGTGGCATTTTTGCACAAACCACATGCGTACAACTTTATTTTAACTGAGGCAACGGTTGAGAGAGGTGCAGTAAGTCTACCATTAGGAGATGAATGCATGAATGACTTTCACCAGGTCAGCAGAAAAGCCCTAACTCTTTTCGTCTGTTCATCAAAATTCTATTTGGTGTCATAAGTTGACTTATTGCGTGGCTGCACTAAGGGCACATTCTCTCTTCACGGTACTATGGGTGAGGGATGCATGAATTACAAGGATTTATGGTCCAGAGCATTTAGGCTGATTCGAGTTTCTTTTACTATGGGGTTTTGTACATAATAATAGGGGATAAATCTGCAGAATATTGAAAAGGTTCTCTTGATTCAACATTTTTAAATACAAATAAGATACATGAGACGGATTGTATAATGAATTGCAAATTGTAAAACTCACAATACAAATTCACCTAATAAATTTTAAATGGTGATACAGATTTTTTTAAAACTGTGGTCCTTGGGTAACATGGAAATGTAAATGGTGGCTGGATTTTCTTCAGAGATAATGCTTTGTTTTTCCTGAATGAATGACTGCAGCTCCAATTTTATTAACATCAGCGGAGCCACGATCGTCTGGACAGCAGGCATAGAAATTGCACAACTCTCATACCAGAGACTAGTGTTTGCATCCACCTCCTGTCTATGGTCAGGCAATAGAAGCACTTTGGTTTAAGCTAGGGAGGGTGTGGTTTTTGCTAAAGGTAAATAAACATGTGTTGGCTGAAGTTTTTCTGTTTTAACTCAAACCACAATCTTTTCCCTAACCTTAACCAAGTGCTCCAAGTGCCAACATTAAACCGACATTACCATAAAATAAAAATAATATAATGCTGTGGACACCACACGTGGATATTGTACTGCAATATCCGATAGGCTATTTTGGTTGAAAACAAATATTCTGTCTGTGGACATTTTAGTGATACATTCAGTATCAATGCATTCGTGACCTGCAACATACATAAATTAACAATAAGTCTTAATTATGCTAGTAGAAAACATAATACCCTTGCAATTATCTTTAAAACGTATTTGCTGTTTCAGTTTAGTCACATATAAACATAATTTCTAGGAGACAGGGTTGCATCAAAAGATGGAAGACTTCTCATGTAGAACTGCATATGTGAAGAAAATCGTATAAAGCCTTTTGTGGCTCTAGAGGGGGAGAAAGTTGCCTCAGATGATGTCTCTTGAGTAATTTTTATTTCAGCATGAAGACTACAATTCTGAAAATGGAAAAAAAATATTGGGGTGTGGAATTAGAAAGAAGTGAGTTTACCAGACCTCTGTCGCCCTCCTCTCATCGAGGCTCGAGGCTACATCGGCCACTACTGGCATATAACACACCTCAATCTCCATCGGGCCTCAAGTTGCATTGTTAATTCTGCCAGAGAGGTAACATGTCTGTGTGTTGGTTTGTTTGTTTATTTGTCAGCAGGATTAGGCAAGAAGTATTAAGCTGATTTCCACCAAACCACGTGGAGGGATGGGTCATGGGTCAGGGAGGAACCCATTAAATTTCAGTGCAGATCCGGTTAAAGGTGTGCATCCAGGAATTTTTAATCACTTTCCTTAACATTGAAAGAGAGGGCATTTTCATCATTTTAAGTTAATTTCTCAGTGGTAGAGCGCATATCACTGCCAATGTAAAAAAAAGCCCAATGTCACATTATTAATTTTGTGATAAAGACGATGTTTCTCTCTCTCTCTTTTTTTTTTTTTTTTTTAAATTGGCACACTTATTGCACCTTGTATTAGGAGTGACACTGCCAGAGCATGACATCTCTGTCTGAATTACAATTTTGGTTTATAAAACATAAAGACAAACAGGGTTAGGTGCTGAAAATTTTTATGCCTGCAGTGTTTGGTGCTCTGAAAGATCAAAATAGAACATGTAAGTGCTGAAATGAAACAAGCTTGAAGATAACCGCAGCCTGACAACTTAAGCGATGGTGTGTCCTCACCTGCTGATTTCTCAGCTGAATTTGTGCAGTGCCATTACCACCTGAAAAGTCTATTTAAGCTGTCAAATAGAGTTGCTCCGTCTATGCTGCCACCTCTTCCTGTGCAATCAAACCGCACCAGCATGCTGCCGTCCACCTGTAGATGACTCACCAGCCTCTTACTTCTAATTTTCTATGGAGATAGAGACTGGTGTCAAAATGAAACCTGCATTTATATTTATAGACACAACAGGAAGAAAATACATTTAGACTACTTATACTGGAATTTCTCATGATGAAGCAACCCTGCCCTGGTCATAAAGGTGACCATAAATTATGTACATATCATCTGTTTTTTAACTTATTGTAATTAACTTGTGTTTTAAAAAGAATAAATAGTATTTTCAACAGAGGAACATGGACAGAGTCAATCAATGTACCGATAGGAGAGAAAATGTTCCCCAAGGAGCTCAGTGGCATCAAATTTATAGGTAATGAAGGCATTAAAGAGACGGGTCAGGACTCGGCTGTTCGGGGTTGAGGGTTTCTTTGACCCCTTGCAATTTTCCTAAGGGACAAAGAGTTGGGTGGATGAAGCAACTGCCTCTTTTCTAACTACCTCTGCTGTATAAACACCTCGGTGTCACAAAAACTCTTTTATTCGAGATTTTTATCAATATTCCACTGCTTTCAATACAACTAATGCACGTGACAAGTGGCCGAATCTTTTTGATTTTGATTTTAATATTATTAAATGGATTTTGGACTCCCTCACTCGTAGACCTCAGATGGTCAGAGTAAATGATATTCTCTCCTCCATATGCTTCCCACAGGGTTGTGTCCTGTCCCCACTACTGTTTATTCCCTACACCGAGGACTGTAGAAGTGAGTACCAGGACAGACATATTTTTTTAATTCACAGATGGCACAGTTAATGTCATGTCATGTATGATTCATAGTAATGAGTCATTACATGTGCTTTTGGTCAGTGATCTTGTATTGTGTATTTTCTGATACTAAAAATTTCTAAAAACCAAATACATGGTTATTGACCATTGGTAACTAAAAAAACACCACGTTCAACCTTTAATCGTTAAATGGCAAGAAGTGGAAACTGGGCAGCTACTTTATATGGTGGAATAATTGGAAAAAAATTGAGCTTTGATGGTAAAATTCAAGAATAAGAGCAATTTTACACACCCATCATAGAATCATTCCCGACCTTCCTGAAGATTTCTTTTGACGTCCTCCTCTCTGGTCAGAGATGATAGTTTCTGAAAATTAGATGCAACAGGCTCACGTTTTCATTAATCTCATTGGCAATAAACACTCTAAATCTAAATAAACCATAAACTGCCTAGTGTTACTTTGAACACTGTCACTGTTTTCCTTTGCTCCTATCACCTGAAATTTTGCTGTCTTTCTTGTTAATATTTTTTAATGCTGCCTTGCTGCAAAAATTAATTCCTTTTGCGGGACAATGAAGATCTGAATTGAACTGAGAGCTCTTCTCTAAGGGAGAGAATCAGCAAAGAGAGAGAGAGAAAAGCCTGATTGTCAGTGATTGGAAAGGTGTTATTTGAAATGTGTCAGTATCCATGGTAGGGTTCAGCCTGCAGAAGAGTAAGTAGACGCAATGTAGACAATGCCATGTTCGGAACTGCGCATTAACAATTTTGATATAAGTGGAAAAAAGCAAAACACCAACAAATGTGCAGGGGGTTTATAAAAATAATGAGAAAAATATGATGAATAGTGAAATTTGATCTTAATCTACTTAAAAATAAGAATCTGGAATCCACAGAAGACTTTAACCCATCTAATAATAATCACTGATTTTTCCCCTCTGGTCACTGTGTTTAGGTCATCTGAGGTTTGGCTGGTAGTGTGCGTCAAGTGGCCTAGCAGTTTCCCTCTTGTCAATAAATCTCTGGGTTGCTAAGTCAGAGTCAAAAGCAAACACTGATCCATAAATAGCTTTCCTCCTCCAGTGTCAGGATGACAGAGGGAAACTTTCCAGAGCAACATCTGGGCACACAATACAAGCATAGACACACAACACAACACGTCATGACATGACACACACTCACAACATGAGAGAGAGAGCGAAAGAGAGAGAGAGAAAGAGAGAGAGAGAGGGAAAGAGAGAGGACGAGCTCACCTGGATTCTTTGTTATGTAAATTGATCCAATCAATATGACAAATGTACTGTAAAGGGGGAAAAAATACAAAGCTTTCTCATCCCTACTAGAATTCATCCTGAACCACTGGTCTTATCACCACTCCCAGCCGCTGGCAAATACCTGATTAATGGCTGCCACGTGTCAGCTATGTAAATCATCAGGCCACGCTTGGTTGCATATGAATGGACAGAGTGTGAATTAGACAACACACAGGCAACAGACAGAGGCAAGCGCTCAAGTGTCCACTTTAGAATCTACAGAAGCTCTGGGGCACTTTCTCTGACGACTACAAAGCCTTTTTACTTTACAGATTCTCTACTTGAAAAGCTTGAATCTATGAAGACTGAGAAGATTGATTCATAACAGATAGCGACTTAACTTTTCTACTGGTCTCTAAAGAAAAGCTCTTTTAGAATTTTTGTATTTCGTGCATGAGTTTTGGGGATGAACCAAACGTCTCACAACAAGACTCTGCATGGCTTCTCAACAGTACAGCCAAACCTGCAACACTGCACAGGCTCAGAGGCCTTAAGCTAAATGCTCATGTCAGGTTGTTAATGTGTTCATGATGACAGCATTCACACGCTGACCTTTAGTTCGCATGATGTGTCCTATGCAAAACTAGCATGCTAAAATTTGATAATGAGCAGGTGTTTCATGATAAACTGTATTGGATAAATTAAAATTTTGACCTGATGATGGCGCTAGATGAAACATCAGAGGTTTACCAAAGTGATTACAATTCATCCTGTGGTGGATATGATTGTCTGTAACAAATTCCATGCTAATCAATCCAATAGTTGTAGCGATATTTCTTTCTAAAGCATCAATGTCAAACTGGTGGCAGTGGTAGAGGAAAAATCAGGGAATCGGCAATGTCACTAGGACCCATCCTCTGGGAATCATGAATGTTTGAACCGAATTTCAAAAAAATCCCTCCAATAGCTGTTGTTTCAGTTTGGACAATAGTGGTGTATCATTCGACAGTATTGTCAACCTTAGAGCCATACACGGTGGCTAAAAGCCAAAAAGGTTAACCGTATGGTGGTGCTTTATGTAAAAGTCGGGGGGGGGGGTCGTCATCAAAGTCACTAGCTTTCTACCTCTGGAGAACATTAAATTCTGTACAAAATTTCATTGCATAGTTGTTGAGATATTGAATGGATTGCAATTGCAGTTGTGACTGACTGTTGAAGTCTGCAAAGAGACTGTCACAGCCTTCTTTATGGCAGACATAGTGATCATATTGTAGTTTATTGGTGCAGACTGCTTTATTTATTGGTTAATGCACGTCTGAGGTCAAACTTGTGAGCAAAAAATCATGCAGCTTTGCCACTGTGGCTTTACTGACTGCATAACAGCCACATGGCCACAGAGTGTAGCTGTTATTACTCCAGGCTGACCATCAGCGTCTGGTTGGCTACTTTTACACCACATCTGTACATGCCCGTACTGTGATGTAATACTTCCTCCTGATGAAACAGGACACCATTTGATTATCACTCAGCTTCTGTCAGAGCAGTGAGGTCCGGTCTTGCAATATGCAGGGGGAATGTCAGATCACGCAGATGGCTTTTTTATGGCCATATTAATGTTTTTGCCCTTAAAGGACTTTCCTATCCAAAGTGAAGCCCCAATCTTATTCTACTTAATATTACTATTTTTTCCTCAGAATTGAATTATATTTTTGGCATTACAATTTCCGTTTTCTTTATCTTTCCTTTATTTTTTTAAGATTGTCATCTATTAGATTTGATGAGACATCCAGTCATCTCATGAATACATAAGTTCCTGCTCAGTGGCCAGTACACAACACTGCACAAGACTACAGTATCTTTATGTAAAAGAGCGAATAAAGTTTTTTACATGATGCCTATTTATGAATTACATGTAACTTTATGTAACCCTGTGATTCAATGAACTATGTACAACTAACATAAATTAAGAAATGTAGCCTCAAAAATATCATTGGTTCTCCATGACAATAGGTCATCTTAAGACTTCAGTTTAGACCATATGAGGAATTCGGACACAAATCTGCACTACAACAACAGATCTCAGAATCTAGGGCTTGCAAGCAAAAGAGGCCATAAATGTCTACTACTTAAGGCACTCATTTTGAAAAAAAAAAAAAAAGAGAAAGAATTTGCAAACGCTCTATTGGTCCAACCTTAATGCCAGATTATATTGGGATAGAATCAGACATCTGTCATGCAAGGAGCTGAGTAAACTGCACAATATGACTTGTGAGTGACACAGATAAGAAACTTAATCTGTTGATCTGAAGAAGGGGAAAGAGAGAGTTTAAGACGTGTTTATACGTTTGACATGGTAGAGTGGATATAAAAAGCACCGGATGTTACCGGATGAACTTCACTTGATATGCTTGTCGGGAAGATAGGTAGGTAGGTAGATAATAACTAATAAACAAATACTTAGATTTTTAAAAAAAAGTAAAAGTAAAAGTATTAGATTATAGTAAGTTTAAATGTTGGTACAGTGAAGACTTTTTATATGCATGTTGACTGAAAAGCCATTATATTCTGAAAGATTTAGTTTTAAAATAACTGTACAACAAACAATAGCCAAAACCTGCATCCATGTGTGAAACTGAACTCTGCAGAACATGCAGCAAAGACACATCATATTGTATGTGCACAATGCGGTGCACCTGCACTCCCATACAATACCTCTTCCTCTATGCAGCAGTGTTGTTGTGTGGCTCAGCCTCTAATCTGACCTCCATGATGACAGGGGCAAAAGGAGAATTTTCCTGTGGGGTTCAATAAAGTATCCTATTATTGCATTACATTATCATCCATGTTTCATTCTCAGTATATGCTGCTCATCACAATCTTTGGGATATCCCAGATCTGCTCAGTTTCCCCTATGACTGCCATTAAGTGCACTTAAGATCAAAGTCAGGTTATTATTACACATACACCAAAAAAAAATCCTATAAAATCATGGTAAAATACTACAAATAGTTGTTATAGTAGGTTTCAAATATTAGAGTCAATAGTAATAACACTGGCAGAGGAACTGGCAGCTGTATCAGTGCCATAATAGAATTACGTCAGAACCCTGTCATATTTTATTTGGGAAAAAAAAACTAAAAGCTTATGTCGTCTAACAGACGGTCCAGGATTCCACAGCTTAGACTTAAACAGCCGCAGAGGTCATTCACTTCTCAGTTCATTGAATTATAAATACACATTTTGTTATGTACGAATGTGCTATGTCAGTCAGACCAGGTTCCATCCACTGTAGCTTCCCTGTGGTATCTGCTCTGTGTGTACAGGCCACAGCAGTCCTGCAATCTGCTCACATCCTCGTCCTGATAATACACAGAGGAGAAAACGAGGGGAGCATCATAATATTATCATTAATATGGTTATGGAAACGACAACAAAAAGTCAATTCATACGAGATTTGCTTTAATCTGGCTGGGTTTAACGATGGTGGGATTATTTACTGTTACGCAGGAGGCTTTAGGTGTCACATGTCTGTGAAGTCTGGGACAGGGACAGGGCTCTACATCAGAGGGAAACCTCTGACATCCATTTGCCCTCCAACTGACCAGATTACAGTTTACTTTACTGATGACTAACTGATACTCATTGACCAGGATTTGAGTCCATCCAGGCACACCGCATAACAAAATGCAAAAACACAATGTTCCTGCAAACCAAATAATTCATACAAGGCAGCCATGTCCAGGCTATGCATTTATAAGCAGGTACAAAATGCTCCCATTCCTAGTTCACATTTTCCTGATGTAACATCTCCTTACAACATAATGACACAGCTATCTAGATGGAAATAGACAGTTTAGCATGCCTCTGTAGAAAAAAAGCCTAAAATCAGATCTGTAGGCAACTGTTGTGTCATGTTTAAAAGAGACACTGTCGTTGAATATTTCAAATACAATTTTCGCTGCTTTGAGCAGCAAAAAAACAACTGCCATAAAACTCAGGAAAGAGGGAGGCAATGTGTTTAGGCGACAATTTGTTGGGGAATAAGAAATACAATTTATACTGGAGATTATCCAAAACAATGTGACCTCTCAACAGCATATGTTGTTAAAATTGGATGCTTTCAACTGTAACAGATTGTCAGACCAGATTCAATTCATTCATGCTTGAAATCGAAGCCGATGTCATTTCCTCAAATGAAACAAAATCCGACAATATTGTGCTGTATTAATTATTCTGAGCAGTTTCCTGAAAGAAAAACATGCTTCAGCAAAGACCTCAAAAATTGGCTGCACTTTTCCTTCGTAAACTGAAGATACAACCCACACAATGTTGTTTTCTGTGGTGCAATTATGTAATTTTATGTAATTTCCTTTCACTTCATTAGAATTCAATAAGCTTGTCACATGCTGGTATAAATATAAACATCAGTAGCCATGCAGTAATTTAAAATGAGCCCCACCTTGACAAGCACATAAACTCGGGTATAGAAAAATAATAACCTAATATGACACAATAAAAATGGGTCATAATGAGGAATTTCACTACTGATGCTTAAGCAGGTTTGGCTAATAGTTAATTCTCCTACTAAAACTAAAAATTTAAGTATACGACTTTAACTTATATGTATTTTTCTCATGGTTATATTTTTACTTTAATACTTCCTCCACCACTGTAAGACAAATCACTTGGTTGCACAGTTATTCATAGCAATATTTTACCACTTGACCCGAATAATTAATTGTACGCTCATGGCCAGTGGAACAGCTGCAATCATTAGTTAACTGACAAAAATATTAATGTGCAACAATTTTGATAATCATTTCATCATTCAAGTAATTTATCAAGCTAATATTAAAAAACATTCTGTATTTCCAGCTTCTCAAAAAAGTGAGAATCTTCTGCTTTTATTTCTTTTCATGTATATTTCTTGAATTGAATATTTTTGAAGTTTGGAATGTTGGCTGAAAGTGTTTGATAGCAACTAAGTTCTTTATTCAAGTTTTGTACTTAAGTGCAGTATTGGGGTATTTGGTATATCTGAGTTACACCCAATAGGACTTTACCTGAATACTGCCATTTCTACTTGAGTTTGTGGTGCTGTTGAATTGTATTGTGTTATACAGAGATTTATTTCTGCTATTTAGCCTACAATCATTAATATCAGCGGAGGGGACAAAATAATAGAACCACCTGTCAAGCTTAGTGCAATAAAATTCAACATCACTGCAAACTACAGCCTCCATAAAGTTGACAAAACACTAAACATTATAACCTTCCTGATGGTAGGATTTATTCCAGGACTGTTGTGTTAGACTGCATTAGATTGAGCCATAGCTGATCCTGATAAACTAAGTGTAGGTCCAATGAAACCCAGATGGGAATTAAGAGAAGTTGTCAGTCCTCTGTTGCTGATCATTCAATCACTTTGCAAACCCACCTATGCTTACTTTAGGCAATATTGTTGGGAAACACTAAACACTAAACACTAAAATTCCTTTGTTATGCAGATGATACCCAATAGTACTTGTCAATGAAGCCAGAAGAAACCAATCAGTTAGCTAAACTTCAAACAGGCCTTAAGGACGTAAAGCCCTGGATGACCTGCAATTTCCTACTGTTAGACAAACCTGAAGTTATTGTACTTGGCCCACAACACCTCAGAAACACATTATCTAATGATATGTATTAGATGACATTGCTCTGGCCTCTAGCGCCACCGAGTTCTCTTTGATTAGGTTATGTCCCTTAACTTCCACATAAAACAAACTTCAAAGACTGTCATTTTTCACAAACATATCAAAAATTATCATTAGTCTCGTTATTATCATACATCTTTATGTGGTACATGAATCCTGTATTGTGCTATGCACTCTCTCACCGCTCCTGCCCCCCTCCCTCTCTCTCTCTCGGTCTCTAACTCTCTCTCAGTCTGTCTCTCTCTTCCTCTCCCTTTCTCTCTCACCCCAGCTGGTCAAGGCAGACAGCCGCCTCCCCACCATGAGCCAGGACCTGTTCAATGTTTCTACCTGTTAAAGGGGAGTTTTTCGTTGCCGCTGTTACCAAGTGCCTGCTCATGGGGGAATTGTTGGGTCTCTGTAAATGATAATTATGAAGAGCACAGTCTAGACCTGCTCTATGTGGAAAGTGCCCTGAGATAACCTCTGTTATGATATGGCACTTTTTGTAAATAAAATGAATTGAATTGAATATTGGGTCCCAGCTTGTACCAGCTCCTATAGCATCTATGAAACAAGCACACCTGTAAACAGTTCCCTCGAGTGACCTCATGATCTCTGTGGAGGTAGACATACCTGCTGGGCAGTTGTTCACCCTATCTCGTGGTTTTTTAAAATAATATATATCTACCTGGGATTTTCCTTCCAGTAACTAGCAAAGACTCTTTGCCAGATTTTAGCAGTCACCACTTCAGCTAAAACTTTAGTTGGAAGAAGTGTTTGTTTTTCCTTTTTTTCTGTCCCGCTGTCTCTAGCCTGGGCCTGCAGCGACTTTCCAAAGACTCCACTTACAAGGACGTGTATCACTGGTTCACCAATGTAAGTTAAGACCTTGTTTAATATCACAGGTCGTAAGTTCATGTTTTGGGCTGTGTTTTAAACATGTTGATTTGATTGTTTGTGAAGCTGCAGACTATTTTCCTGCTTCCTGCTGACGATCGTCTAACTACAAATGCTTGCTTTGATGTCACTTTAATGGAGGACTTCAACTGACTTTAATTGTGAATTAATATTAATTGCTTGTTTTGGCAGAGGTCAGATCTCAGCTGGTGGTTGCTTGACTCATGCATAATGATGCTTTCATTCTACAAAGTGGTGAAATGTGAGCAGGCCAACTCGTGTTTGAGCGTTGAGAGTGATATAGAGCTGCACTGGTTTTGTTGCATATTTTCCATTTGGTTGGTTCCTGTTGTTTTCCTGTTGTAAACGAGGGGTTGCTAGAGGAGGTTCATCTTTCATAATGACTTTGGGGACATGGCTGTTTCCTTGCACACAATTTTAACAATGTTTCCCTGCATCTGAAACTTAACATGGCTTTGGTTATACACATCATAGGGGCATTTACATTTTCTGCTTGCAAGTAATATACAGCATATCAGTACAAATCATTACTACATCCAAATCACAGAGCTTCTTATTTGTGCTTGACACTTCTGCTCCCTTCACCTGCGCTCATTTCCAAATTTTAGCTTATATCCACATCTTACATGTGCCCCTGTGTTACTTATTTTTATATATGTAGGTTAATAATTACACATTATTGACTACTTTTCAATATCACGTGGATTGGGTTCAGATCAATCATCACAATTTACTATACACTGTTACTATGAGTTGGACTTGCTTTGATGCATGGCCATGTGGCAGATAATCACCACACAGTAGTAAGTACTGGTCAACTAGTCCACTCACAGAGGATTTCCACATAATAGTTGGCTCTTTAAGGTGAGGGCAAACTGACCTTGGTTTATAATTGCTTGGAGTGTCAGAGGCTTGATGGCAGATGGCAAATCTAGACTCTCTAATCACATCATGAATCCATTCTATGTGAACTGGCTGACAGGAAAACACTGTCCTTTTTAAAATTAAGCCATTTTCAGACTGGTGCAAGAGTCAAAATGCCAGCTACTATAGAACTGTGTAATTTGCAATCCAAAAAATGGGGAAATAAACCCCCAAAACATTATTTACAGGCACTGACTTTCCTCTAGCTCTGTTTTTGTTTTTTACCAACTCTTGAAGGAAGTATCTGGCTCTTCAGCTGCTGAATGCTTCACTTTGCTCACTGCCTAATCTCTGAAAGTGTCTGTCTGCTGTTTGATGCTGAGCAGGTAGTGCACAATGCATTTTCGCTGTAGCCAAAAAGGACACCATAAGCTGAAACTCCAGAAAGCAGCGTGAAACCGAGTGATACTGCAGATTTAGGCCATAATTCTCTGTAGGTTCATCACACAAGTTGCCTTTATCATATTGTCACATTGTTTTGACAATGTTTTATTAATAATATTATAACCTCTTTGAAACATGTTTTCACTTTGAAGGTTCTTTTAAATGAATTGTGAAAACTAATTTCTGAAATGTATGAATGTATAATACTGTTAGACTGCAGAGAAACAAGCACTTGAGAAATTAAAGGGAAAAAGAAAATCATAGTATAACCTCACATGCACTCAGTATGGGGTATGTTCTACATGAGAGGTCTTCCGTTAGTGTTAATTTCGTTTATCTATTACAGAATTACAGGAGGATGTATATGATTAATCAACTGATGCAGCATCCTGAAATGATCATATATGCACATTGCAGTTGCCACTCCATTAAATATGAGAGCAGGGGTAAAAAGAATAAATGAGAGGACGTGATGCGCATCATACATAGTCTCTTGAGTTTTTATTGTGCACTGACACTAGATCTGTTAAAGCAGGGAAATATGCAAAGATGTACTATATATATATATATATATATATATATATATAAACAACTCTGATTAATATATTTATGAACCTGGTCCCAGGGAGAAGCTCACATACAACATGCAGTGTGTGAAATCTTCTGAACCAAGAAAGTAAAGGCAGTTCTACATAGAGTAAGCCAGATAAGAGCTCAACAGTAATGGAAGTGGAGTTCCTGATTTGCTTCGATACTGGCGATGCCAGAGCATAATTTTGACATTGAGTTATTTCTTCTATTTTTATGCCTTTAAACCAGTGCTAAAGGTTCCAAGGCCCCTTCAAGCTGTACAGCAGATGATTTGGTAGGTTGTTTTTTTTTTCATATTTATTCCAGCACATTCTACAGCATCAGGGAAAAGGCCGGGGTCATAGAAAGAAGTTAATTTATACTACATCTGCTTTACCAAATATTCAGATATGATGTTCAAATTTATAATTACTATGTCGCATATGTAAAAAGATGAGGGAATTAATTATTGTGTATGTGTGTGCGCACATAATCTTAATTACCTATTTTTATTTAGTTTGAAAAGCAAGAACAACAGTTCTCTAATATAAAATAGCCCAGATAATCCATTCCGTAATCAACTCAGTAAATTGATTACCACTTTGGCAATCTAATCAGAATGATCATTCATCTCTTTAGATTGTCAGTAACCTTCTATGCGTGTGGTGCTCCATCTTTCTAATGGGGAGTCCTGAAATTAATTATTACACCTATCAGCTCTACAGTTAAATGGAACCTCATTACGTGCCAAAATTACTGATGTTGTAGAGAGTCCTAATTGAGGGAGAGGCAAGTATTGTGTGTTAGTTCACAACAGTGTCAGGGATGGTGCAGCCAATTACAGCATGTTGCACTTGAGAGAGTGGTAGGTGTGAAAAAAATAATTAGAGATTAATAATCTGAGATAGCCTTGGTTGTTGGCAAGAGAATATTTAATGATACACCAGGTAAAATGATTTTAAAATAATGCTTATATTACTTAGTTTGGGTGCCTTTTGTGAAATATACGATGAATCAACATCTGTTTTGGGACTGCACTTGCAGTAAAAAGTTTTGGACCCCAACTGATGAAGTATCGATGACAATAAAGATAAATTTGTGCTTTTTAGAGTAGGAAAGGGCAAATTCAAATTCTGATATCTTCTATATTTTATCCTGCTTTTGATATTCGGGAAGAAACCAAAAGCACACTGGCTAATTTTCCAACCAAAAACCAAAACCACGCCATTTTTACTATCTATCTGGATACCCTGACACTTTCCCAATCTTTTCATCTAGCACTGCGGTGAAATTCACATCTATGGTTCTGGGTGAAATATCTCCACAACTGTTGGGTGAAATGTCAAGAAATGCGGTACACACATTCATGACCCTGACAAGATGAATTCTTATCACCGTGGGGACTTCTTAACTTTGTGTTTACTGCTAATTAGTAAATGTTGGTTTGTGCAATGTTTTTTACCCACTAAACTAAGATTGTCACCCTGGTAAATATTATACCTGGTAAACATTAGCATTTTAACATGCTTTTCTTACCAGAAGCTCTGATGTGCCTCAAAGAGCCACTAGCATGTTATTTGACACTTAGCCACGTTACTTTCCTAAAATGTTTACTTGTTTTGATGTCTGTGTTGAATAGACGTGCGGCAACCAAAGACCAATAAACAATGAGACACAAAGAGACATTTTTATGTAAATTATAATATCTAGAACTGCAATGATTAGTAGATTAAGTAATTAATTAAATCTTAAATGGCTTATATTTAAATATTTTAAATATTTAAATGGCTTATATTTAAATGATCGGCTACATGTTGAGGTCATGTTCCTGCACAAATACCAAATGTTTGATGGTTCCAGGCTCTCAGATGGAAGAATTTATTGCTTTTCCTTATCTTACATTAATTATTTTCGACTTTTGTTCTAGAAAAAAAGAGATTTAATTCGGTGACCATGGGCTCTAGCAAATTGTGAGGTATGTTTTCTGATGTTTTCATAGACTGAACAGTTAATCAATTTATCCAAAAGTTTTATCTGTGGATTAATCAAAGTTAGAATATAGCTGTGGGCTCAGTGCGTATTTGTCACCGCTATTTGTTGTGCATGAGGCCTTGACCTTAGGTGGATCAGTTGGAGGATGTCAAGTTTCCCTTTGCCCTATCACTTGTTCATATTGTAGGCTGACATTTCTAGGAAACTATTAATCCTGGCTTGTTCAGACAGATTAATGTGGGTGAGCTGAAGAATTGGTCTAGTAAAGGGATATTGTATGTTGTCCTTGATGCAGTTATAAGATAATCTGCCGATCGAGACCCTTTAAGAGGACCACCACTGCATGTGTGTGGGATCAAAGCCGTGAGTCAGTCTGAGGGGATGGATTCAGATGAGAGACTGAAGATATGCAGCTTCTCAGGCTTCTCATGGGACGACGCATTTGATGTTGTATTAAATGCAGCACAAGAGAAGATTCTGTGGATAATGTTGATACATTTGTTGTGTGTACCAACAGTGACAAATTAATCCCTCCACCCTTCCATCTTGAAGATGATTTCTAAATCGCATTTGTGCTTTCAAATGAAGATAAATGATTATTGAAAAGGCCACAGAAAAAAAGTTTTTAATGAATTTAATAATGTCCCCTGCTTATCTGATATTCTTCTCCCTGCTGTTAGTCAGTAGTTTATACAGATATTATCTCTAGATTCTGGGGCTTTATTGGACTGAGACAAACCTATGGTGCTCTGTGCATTTCTAATCATTTTAGGCCCCCTGTGGGTATGTACTGATAGACTTTACATTGTGAAAATTTAATCTTGTTGTATTTGTTGCAATGTATAGGAATGAAAAATAAATAGATCATACCAATAAAAATCTTTGAAAAAAAATATAACTCTTTTAATTCACTAGTAGTACTATTGGATTTATCACAGTATTTGGTTTTTCTAAAGTGACTTCCTGGATACACAAAGTTAATGTATTCTGTTATGGACCCAGTCATCATAGACTCACTCCCACTTATAAAAGCTTCTCAAAATCCACACACACAGATTGTTATTTCCTCTATTTGGCTGTGCTGACAGCAGATTTTGGGGCTGCGGGGAAGGACGAGAGGAGAATAAAGATGAAGGAAAGGGCTCTTGAGCAGAAAAATCCTCTAAGCGTAATTGATGGAGAGACGTGTTCCATGAAGGAGATGATGAACACCCTCTGCTGACAGTTCATCAATAGGTGTTTTGAGTGGTGGAGGCAAGGCAGAATCAGCAACATGAAGGGCTGGCAGATAGAGAGAGGAGGTTAATATAGTTACTTTAACATTTAATTTTGTCTCATGTCACTCTCATGCAGCTCAGTTTATTTCACTTGTTTGTGTTTGTGCCCCACTTTTTTGGGGGGGACCTGCTGTCTTCAAAACATTTTTGCTGATAATCAGGATTCAGCCTTTTCTAATAAAGGAGAGTTGGAGGCTTTTGCTCAGGGAGAAACTGGAAATTTTTTATATATGTGTGTGTGTGTTTGTGTTCGTGTGTGTGTGTGTGTGTGTGTGTGTGTGCGTGCGTGCGTGCGTGCATGCGTGCGTGCGTGCGTGTGTGTGTGTGTCTCTGTGTGTGAGAGAAAAAGTGTGTGCAAGTTACAAGATAACAAGAAGCCTCTGACCTCCGCCGGAGAGGTCAGCGGAAAGCTCCAGCAGTCATATTTGTGGTTAAATGCTATGTGAAAGCAAGGTGCTTGGGAAAGGTTAAATTGACTCACAGCACATCTGGGTACCACACGCAAGTAACAAAACAAAAAAGAAAGAGAAAAGAATTTCTTCTAGACGGAGGAAATGTGTGTTTTCTTTGGTCTGATCCCTGTGGAGGGAGAGAAAAGCTGACCTCATGTAAAGGTGGTGAAAGGATTAGTTACTCAGTCATTTATAATAATCGACTAATAACCAGTCATTTTCTGGTTACTCTATATTTCCTTAAATGTGATGAGGATTTGCAGTTTTCTCTGTTTCATATCTGGTCACGTTTTTCCATCCAAATGTTGTGCAGATTTTAATCACATTTCCAGAGAATTGGTTCATTGAGATAAACAGTAAGTGATGCTTATTCTCCGTCCAGCTGCAGTCAAACCTCGATTGACAGAAAACGTAGATGTGTAAGTGAAGGGGGGGGGGCAGCCCACTCACACCGCCTTGACTGTTTAGATGAGGTTTTAATCATTTCAATAGAAAAATGACTCACCTGCTGGTGCCAACACCTGCACAGCTGTGAAGGACTGTGAGCATCTCTTCATGATAGGATGTTTTCTCATTTGACTGGGACCAAAGTGCCCATGTCTAAGCACATTTTAAATGGAATTTATCAAAGAGCGTCAGCAACTGTGAAATGCAAACAATAGCGCGAGCCGCCAGTGTTGTGACTGTGCGAAGTTGACTGCTGTTATCAACTGAACCTGTATGATCGCAGGCAAATGAAAAGGAAAAAAATAATTGATCTTGAAATAAATGATATGAACTTGAATTTTAGCAGAGCAAAATTTCTCCTTGTAGGTATCTTGTTCCATTTGGTAAAAGGTTTTTAAATGACATGCGAATTAAACACCTTAAAAAATCAGAGCCTATGTAGAATGGCCGTTAGGCAGCACTATAAGGATGAAATGTTTTTTCTGTTTCCATTCATGTCTCTTAACACAGGAGTTAGGTTAAAGGATTTCTGAAATGAAACAGGGACAGAAAGCAATGCTTTCCAAATTTTCATTTCTGTCCTGCTGCAACAAATAACTGTCCCGCATTGACCTTACAGAGTCCTCTCCTCACAGAGCTAATCTAGATTGACGTTTCTGTTGCTACAGACTTCAATATTGAGCTCAGATCACAGAGGCAGAACCCCTGCTGTGTCCTCTCGGAAAGTAAATGCATAATAAGATCACTCCTTTTGCCACTGCAATGCATAATAACCTCTCACCTTTTTTAAAATTCAAATCGGTGTATATAAATGACCTGGCCAAGCCAAAGCCTTGCCCTGTTCTCTTTTTAGACAAGACCTTTTGAGACTTTTCCCGCTGTGATATTAAAGTTAAAATGAAGTATTTACTGAGAATTGCACCTGTGATTTTGCACATAACATCTCAGCCTAAAATTTATTGATATCACTGTCCATCGACATATTACAATAGTGTATATATAAAGCTACAGACAAGGGGCGCCTCATAAAGAGAACGTGTTTTTGAGAGGTCACCGGCAGGTTCAGTATCGGTGTTAAGTGGGAAAATATTTTTATTCCCTCTGAGGTCAAAGGAGTAATGAGCTCAGCAGCTGGGTCATGAACACTTTTCATTTATGAGTTGTTTTTCCTTTTTGCATCTAATTATGCAAGTTATTATATGTTTTATCTCATTTCCCTCTTACTGACATTTGCGCAAGAGAGCAAAGAACAAAAGAAACAAAAAAACAAAACACAGAACAGACCGGCTTGCGGTGGGTGTGTGTGGGTGTGTGTGAGAGTGATCTGTAGACAAATAGGGTGGGCAGACACAGACAGAGACAAAGCAGCAGAGGGATAGGCCAAACAGCAGCAGGGCATCTCTTGCATTTTAATCAGAGTCCCCTGTTTTGGCTCTCAACAGTTCAGGACATTGTGTGTGTCATCAGTGCTTGCACAGATACAGAGTAAACACAAACACACACACACACACAAACAGACACACACACAGACACACACTGAGGAAAATGAGTCTGACTCGGGGCAGTGGGGAAATATCAGATGTGAAAGAAGGCAGGGCATCGCGGGACACACGGGAAAAAAATGACGTGACCCAGCAAAATCCACAATCCGGCTCTGGACTGTTGTTGAAATGAAAAGCTACATAAATATGACCAATTTCAGATCTGAACCTCTGAAAATTGCCTTGTGGATTACCGCCGCCGTCTGTCCTGGTGGGTGTGACCTTTCTCGAGCACCTGAGGACGGTCGCTCGTGTCCCTAATGTTACAAATGTCTTGAGGTGATTGCTGGAAATGAAATCTTGATAGAGGGAAGGAAATTAAGCGGCTGACATTGATTTGACTAACCTGATGAAATTTGATCACAGGGACAAAATGAAGGGGCTACCTTTCTCAGTGTTGATGTACATGCAGTAATTGATTGCATGTTTCAGACAAGGATTAAAAAAAAAAAAAAAAAGACGGGCATCAATGTTTGGTACATTATATCAAGCATGACCAAAGTCACAGCGACCCACATTCTCAACTGTACCACTTACAGCAAGGATTACAGCAGCTGTCACCGATGTATGTGAGAAATACTTCCCTACATGTGGAAATGCATGGTTTTATGGCAGCATGTTAGTAATACTTAATATTGTCAAGTAAGTCATGTTCTCTAAAAGATTTTTTCAGAGGAAAAATAAGGTGTCAGCAGTGGGTTTAAACACCAAACCCATTTAAGTCCTCAATATGGTGGAGTAAGCAGAGTAGTTCATTAAAAAGCTCTTGAGGATTGGAAATCATATGTCATGACCACTTGTGCCAGAGATTCATTAAAAGTTATCTGAATGGGAAAGAAATTAAATTTCAAACCCATTATTCCTCAGGAGAACCCTACAGTGTGTCCTTCATTTCCAACAGAAATGAACTGCATAGCTGTTGGTCACCAATGAAATGTTTTCCATACACTTCTTTGGTCTTTACCTTGCAGTATAATGCACCGCACTGTCCTTGGTATAATTTAACTTTGACGTGATTGTTGACCCCAAGTGCCACGGGTCAAATAAAACACTCTGATATGCAACTCTAAATAAATTAAATCTATAGGATAACATCACTCTAGAGGACAAGCAAATTTAGATGTAGGTCACAAATCATTCCATGGTCATACCAAGGTTAAGGCGCATGTTCTCTCAATTTAATACTGAATCTACAACGTCACAGAATTGCCACACAGATGGGTATTATGCAAGGACCTTAAACTCTCCCAGACTGGATACATTTTCGACAAATAGTCAATTAAGGTAGCAAGGAAACATATTCGGTAAATACAGTACAATCGACCGATTATCACAGAACAAATAAGCATCAATGCTCCATCTTTTGCTGAGTGTATGATTTTGTTGTACAGAAAAAGTAAGGACTTAAATATGGCACGTTTCTGGGTGCAGTCCAGCACGATGGTTGCTTTTAAGAGATATAACATTTTCTAACTAATGCAATAATATTGAGTACTGATATAATGCCCTCAGTTTCTCTTGCACACACATTTGCCAACCTTGAGTTACTGCTGGATCAGTGAGGGTCAAGCCTAAGCCTGTAACCTTATTTTAGTCTTATTTCAAAGGAGATAACACCCGCTAATCCGAAACCATAGAGATGCCCGCCTGGAAGAGAGAGGACAAAGCCTAACTAGTGTGTATGAAAGGGAGTGACATACTGTGTTACCTTATCCAAGGTAACACCCAGCTTGTTTTAATAGCTAGTTGTGCTTTAACTAAGAAAATGAAGGAAAGAGCCCGGATCGGTCAGTGGTACGGGTGTCCCATACATCGGTCAGCTTACTTCAGTTTACTTTGGTTGCTCGTGCTGTTTCAGCATGCAGTGGTCCTGGTTTTTTGTCTGTTATTCGGAGCGCTACCTCACCCCCTACCCACTTATTTTAAGACACGCCACCAGCTGAAACTTTTCAGATTGTCTTTCCTTTTTGTACACAATATAATATGAATAGACAGAGAACAGGGTCAGTGTTCCAGGGATGTAAGATTCGTGTCAATGGGACATTCTGAGCCTTAGTAATGTCAAAAATGTATTAATACATTAAAACAGGGTTAATTTTAATTGCTTCTTATTCTTCTTATATTATGTTCAGTTCTGTTTGCCAATGTCAGTGAAGTACTAATTTAATTATTATTAACCTCTTATTATTGAGGTTGCAGTTTGCAGTGGTGTTAAACTGGACTGCGATATATTGAGAGGTGTTGCCAGCCGCATTTACAGACTTGGGGGGGGGGGGGTGGAATCATATTTACCGATAGTGCAATCTAATCCAATGCCACCACTGACTACGACCAGAAGAAACGTATACTTGAATTAACGCTGATTGCCACTGATCGGGTGACCCAGTGTTTCATAGCTTCAAGGTGTTTTTAAAATGTCCACACTAGTCCCATGCGGACTCAGAAGCCATGCCTAGGGTCCCGGCAGGACTATGGAATTCGATGTATACATGTTTTCTTACAATGTCATCCTCAGGGTTCAAATAAAGAGGATAGCTTCAGGAATAGCAGAAGGAAAACTGCAAGAGGATTTCATCCTATGAAACAGTCGTCCGATGCAGAACAGATATAACAAGGCCCACATATGCACTATAAAGTATACTGGACAGCAGCCAAAGAGCATCCTAAACCCAACACGTCAATCTGGATTACTCAAAATATGGTCATGAAGAATCTTTTCTTCAGTTGCCTTGTACTGTAAATTAAAAGACTTAAAATCATATTAAAGTAAAGTTTTGTTTAAGGATACTCTTCATAACATGACCATGATAAACAAGCTGATTCTGTTATGACTGCGCTATAAGGACTCTGGTTCTGGTTGTTTTCTTTCTTTTTTTTTTTTTTAATTGACTAATAATGTTTGCTGTGGTGCAATTGCCAGTGTTTAAGAATGCTAGTCAGGGCATTCAGGCTTAATTTACCCATTAAGACTGGCTGTCTCTGTAATTAAATAGAAGTTGAAAAATTTTTACCGGCCGAATGGAAGAGCAGCGACAGTTTCAGAAAGACTTGTCAAGCTTTATCCCACGGTAGATGTATATGCTGTGTTGCTGCATTCCAGAGTGTTTCAGGCAATCTGTGCATATGGGAACCTTCTAGGCCTTGCAAACAGTGGTGTGACAAAATAAAGTTAACTCAGTGTCTACTCATCAGCTTTCTCCAGAGCTTTAAACCACATCTCCTCAAACCATCAGATCAACGTTTTATTTATTTTTTTTAAAGTAGTAGGAGACCGAAGTATAATTACTCACAGTTATTGAAACATAGATGCCTTACTGAGGACAACGTTTCTCTGATAATGGAGCCACAGATCAACTGAAAGGTGCAACACTCTGACATAACCCCCATGAGCCTGGCTTTCAAAAGGTGACTCTGCAATTCGAGCTGTTCTCGACATCTATTCGGAATCGGGGGGGGGGGGGTGACCTTGTAGTGTAATGGACTCAGAGTTAATCCTGTGAGATTTTCTCAAAAGAGTTGGAATTTACTGACAAATATATTCGTTAATATTCACGGTGTTGGGACATTAGGAATGCAAATAACACCTATTTTAAATATTGATTAATCTGAAGATTACTTTCTTGATTTATCAACTAAATGTTTGGTCTATTAAATGTCAGAAAATGTCAAAAAACGCCCAAGATGTCATCCTCAGATGTCTTGTTTCTTCTAACCAGTTGCAGAATACCCAAAGATATTCAGTTTACTAACATACATGAAAGACAAGACAAGAATCAAATACAGATATTTGAGAACCAGAAACCAGCAAATGTTAGTCATTTTTGTTTTTAAAAAAATGACTATTCAATTATCAGATTAGTTGCTGATTAATTTTCTGTTGATCAGCTAAACGTTGCTGCTCTATTTGACATGCAACCAAGGATCAATGTATTTATTATCATAATAAAGCTACACATCAGCCTGCATGTATTAACTCCAGTATATGAATACATGGTCAGAAAGAGAATTCTGTCTTTTGTAAGACGACTTTATGACAGATTACTGGATTTGTAGGTAATGAATGGAAATCCCTGGTGGCCATAGAGACATATTTATCACCTCGCCTGAAACTGTCGAGAGACACCATTCCTGAATACTCTCTGACCCTCTCCATCACCGCCCCATCTCTGATATCGCTTCTCCATTTTCTCCCTCGGTCAAATTGCAAATGAGTAAAAGCCTGTGCCTCCGTGCGCTGTTTGACAACAGAATGACACACACCTGTATTTGAAATGACAATATGTCGTTTATTTTCTATATTTTAAAGGTTTTATTATTTACAAACAAAATAAACAAAAAAAAAATCAAAAAGATTTTTTGACAAACACTGTTTGTCTGCATATTATTGTAAGAAAGTTTACATTTACCTTTCTTTCATCTGTATCAAGTAACCATCTAATAGTTCATTTTCTCTAAGCCTTGGATTACATGAATGAGCTGGACAGTGACCATGTGAGTGGGGTTTAAGAGGACAGAGCAGCTCGTCGTGGTTCCTGCCCCTCTTTCCACTGCGCAGTTAACATATGCAACCTGTGGTCATCAACACCAAATAAACATTTGGTTTGTCCTCTCTGGGCATTATTCGCAGTTCTTTTTGCATCTCTTTTATTTTTTTCTCAAACCAACAAAACAAACAAAAAGAAATATACAAATATATGTGCTGGTTTGTTGAGAGTCTCTATACTGCTAATATGTAAGCTCATTAGTTTGTGTTGTACATCACCATTAATGCCCATTCCAGTATGTTAGTTGTGGTATAGTGAAAAAAGCACATAGTTGGGAAGCTCTCCCTCCAAAGGCAAGTATCAAAAACAGCACAAACCAACAGTGCTGCTATCCATCTTGACTGTGTACTAGTTCCTATACACTATGGCATATTCACAATTAAGCGCTCTCCGTTGTAAATAGAAGATCACCCCCCCTCCCCCATCGTTTCGAACCTCATACAGGATCAGGGCAGCACAAATTCTCAGGGATATCGCTCCCTTTATAACTCATTCAACATCTAACCTAGCTGAAAGATTCTGTACCTTTTTTTTATATAATTAGTAAATCAGAAAGTGCAATTTAAAACAAAGACAATGACTTAGAATGTTTTGCTTTGGCCAGTTTCCTTCCACACGTCAGTATTTAACCCAAACATCAGTGGCTAACTACAAAGAAAAGGTATAAAGATTCTCCAAATTTGTACACGTACGTCTCATTGAGCATCGGATAACTGCAAGGCTAAAGATTGCACTTTTTTTTTTAAACTGTACATGACCTCATTAAATATTCTAAATAGCTTGACTGAGACTCTTAACAAAAAAAAACCAAAACCCTGCCTCTAGAAGTTCACATTGTAAGTAAAGATACCAATTGGATAAATTGAGACATTTGGCCATCATCATTGCTTATTCCTTTCCTGTCTAAAAACACTGAGACATAGAACACATAGAGTATAGTTAGAATGAATGCGCAGCTGTGTGCAGAAGTGCCCCCCCCCCTCCCCGTACGCACCGAGCTCACACTCTTAACAAAGGATGGAACATGGCTATAGTTTAGGCACAAATACTTAAGAATGTCCATGTGAAAAGTCAATGCTTCTGTTCACACACAGATAACATCTAGGCAGACAGACAATGAACAAAACATAATCTAACATTACATTTAACGTCAACATTTTTGAGATAGTATCTTTTTAAGTATTTGTGACAGTGCATGCTTTCATGACATTGGTGGGTTGACTGTATTGGTTCACTATCGACACGATCTGTAGCAAAGACTTGTAATCTTTTTAAAACAGCATCTCCAAAGGGCTCAGTCACCCTGAACCGATGAGATGTTTTGGTGCCACGAAAACTGTGACTCTAAATAGACCGTCGGCATGATTGAAAGTCACATTTGAATAAGGAGGCCACAGGCGTCTTGAGCACAATGTACAATCAACGGTATGTGCAGGGAAATGACTAAAGAGCCATAATGTGGCTGGCTTATTTTTGTAAATCATCAAATACTTTAGGTATTATACCATTAAAATATTTCAAATAGTTCTTATCCCTTTTTTTATAGAGTCACAATGTTCTGGCTTGACCTTCCTTCCCTGCCTCAGCATCAGTCCGGGTTTAGAGTGCCTAAGCCCACATAATGGATTTACATGAGACAGAAACCTTAATGCAAACCAGCATTTTTTCCCCCTCTTGTGGCAGCACAAAAAACGCCTCTCAGTGAAAATGTCCCCCTACACACTTGAATAACTGGATATCTGACATCTTCAACCTAAAACATATGTGTTAAACATGTTGTGCCAGGCTCCTGAACTACTGCAATTTTAGCATGACAGCATACTATACAGTTTTACTTAAGAAGCAGGTGAGCAACCACTGAATACAAATTGTGGTTTAAAAACTAGGTATAATGATTCAAAAATGTCAGCCTTAAGCAATACATTTCATAAAATAATCAGTTCGACCTTTGATATAAACCAAAGAATCCTTCTTAAAGTGATCCCAAGCAGATTTTGGGAAATGAGGCGATAGAAAACACACGTTCACTTTCAGTAAGACGACTGAGTTGTAGGTAAATATTGTGTATGTTCACTTGATGTGAAATCAAAAACTATATAATATAACTAGGAATAGTATACAGAGAGAGAGAGAGGGATTCTTAAATGCTCCAATCAGGCATTTCTCAGCATCAAGTAGTGCTAGCTATTGCATTAAGGTTTGTTTATCTCTAATGAAACATATGTATTTTGTCACTTAACCTTTGTCGCATATAGATGATATCCAGGTTCCTGATAGAAGTAAGACATTGTTATGATAGAGAATGCACCACACAGTATCTGTAAATACTAGATCTACAAAACTATTTACAGCACACATATAGATAATCTTTATGTCACAGTCTATTGCATAATGGTGATAATCTTTAGTTTATAAATATTATAAATATACACAGAATTTTTAAGCAACATTACATAACATCTCAGCCATCTGAAATCAGAAATAGAAAACAATAGCATCCATCCATTTCTTTCTCCACACTCCATTCTCCTCGCAAATAAACAAAGAAAGCAGCATTTCTATTTATCTCTTCCCTTTGGACCCATAACACTGTCGTGGTTTGAATGTGAGCCGCTGTTGGACATATAGCGGCTCAGCAGACTGTGATTTTTTTTGCTGCTGAGAGCAACAAAACACTTTGTTGCAGTATTTATTTTGGTTTCTGAAGTGAGGGTTCAGGAAATCGGTATGAGATTCATTTTATGAGCATGTGCTTTTTGAGATTATTTGTCAGAGTTGCTTGCATGTATTATTCCACAGTGGTGCCTAAAGCTGCTTAATAGGAGAAGATAATTTTTCTCTTCCTCAAGAGTAAAAAAAAAAAAAGTCATTGTCAGAATCCACATTGCATTCCAGTTAAAAAAAAGAAAGCAAAAAAAAAAAAAAAAAAATAAAAAAACTCCATACATTGTATATAATTCTTTATATTTCTCAGAAAGGAAGACTCATTTTTATACTACAGCTTTTAAATTGCCATTGCCAAATATTGTAGTTGGAATTTACACACGCGGTCACATGCACGCACACACACTCCCTCTCTCACACATCAATCCATACAGCAATATATATGTGTGTGTACCTATAAATGTGTGTGTGTATATGTATATGTATGTGTGTGTATATATATATATGTGTGTGTGTGTGCGTGTGTGCATATATATATATATATATACACACACGCACACACACACAAACACACACACAAATACAAACATATATATATGTACATATACATATATACATATGATTAATATGGCGTAAAAGAAAAAAGATGTGTTTGTATAATATACATTCTTGAGTTTAGGGAGACAATGTGTCTAAAATATAATACAAGGGCTTGTATGTACAGGATTTCTATGAGGTTATTTTAGAAGAAAACTGGAGAGAAACAAAAATGCTGAAGTTCCTCATTTTTATCTCTTTTGCTGTATCTCCATTTTTAAAATTGATTTGAAACATATTTAAATTTAAAAAATGAAAACAGAAAAATGGGATCATAAATTTGATGCAAAACGCATTTTGTCTTGCTCAGTCTCTGTACTGCTCAGGACAGAATCTCTCCTAGATCCGGGGGATTCCCTGTGCTGGGTTGAAGATGATGATGCTGCTGCTGCCGCCGCTGCCGCCGCCGCCGCTGCTGAGGCCGAGCGAACTGGGGGCAAAGCTCCTGACGACATCTGCCGGAATAAGTTGACCCGCTGGGGTACTGTGGTGCGGATGCCGCTCTGCAGATTCATTCCCTGGATCGTTGCCGCCGTTGGTGGCACGATGGAGGCCAGAGAGTCTCCTGAGGCTGGGTGTGCTCTGGGCCCCAGAGATGTGTCATGTGGCAGTGATGGTTGGGAGGCCGATAAGTGCCGGACATCTCGACTCAAGCTACCAGACTGGAGAGCCTGTGTGCTCTTGTGGACATCTCCCCGCTGAGGTGAGGGGACCTGCTGCTGCTGCTGAGGTGACGGCTGCTGCTGCTGCTGCTGCTGCTGCTGCTGCTGCTGCTGCTGTGTTGCAGAGGTTGCAGCTGCAGTTGACACAGCAGGCTGCTGCGCAAGCTGTTGCTGTGTAGACAGAGATGGTTGGGAAATCGGCTGCTGGATAAGTGACAGCTGGGAGGCTGTGGGTGAGCCGTACTGGAAGCTCCGGCTGGCCAGAGGGGTCTGCACGGGCGGGCTACACATGGCAGCAGTGAAGGAGCAGGGTGACATGATTGCTCCCTGCTGCTGGAGTGGGGTCTGTGGGTTGGTTGAGGAAGAATTCAGGTTGCCATGGGAAACGCTGGGAGCAGGGTAAATTCCCTGGGCTGCGGCAGCGGCAGCGGCGGCGGCTGGCAGCATGCGGGCAGCAGAGGCATTGGCAATAGCTGAAGCACTGTAGGTCAGGGGTAAGGAGGACTGCTGAAGCTGACTGGTGCCGAAGGCAGTGGAGAAAGGTGGCTGGGCAGGTGAGTTAATGATGGAATTTCCGGACATTGGTGTTGAGTTCATCCCGGTGACCGACTGTTTGCGGTCCACCATCATCACCATCTCCCTGTCCTGACGTATAATCTGCTTCAATATCTCGTTCTCCTGTGTGTTGAAAACGCCGGCATTCAGATCCTTCTGGAACTTCTGCAGCAGCAAGGAGTTCTTCTTCCCTGTTGGGGTTCAGTCAGGAGAGGTGAGCACATACAGCCATGGCAAACTTTGGTTGCACTAAACCAAAGGAAAAGGCCAGGATTTAGGACATTAATAAAGATGCAGCTTGTATATTTCAGTTGGAAGATTTCAGCACATTTCATGCACTGGTTCCTTAAATAGACAACATATTTTCAATAGAGAAGATCCATCTTCCTTGACTCTGGGAATTCACTTCACTTACAAGCTGCATCTTTCTATGTTCACTAATATTTTTCATATTCAATATATAAGGTGTGAAGGACATTGAATGGTAATGACTATGGGAGTATACAGAGGAATGAAGGACACATAAGGAGACAGAGATTACTTAAAGTGTGACGTGATAGCATAGACGGTGAAGGTGCTGATGTGGACAAGGAAACATAGAAGAATACTGAGATGTACCCACACATCACGTTTCTCGACAGTTTTTACAAGAAGAGACAAAAAGTCTAAGGTGTAAGAATAAATTTACAGTTACATTCTATTTAAATCACAATGACGAGTCGGCTAAAACACATCACAAGGACACTTCTGTTAACCTTTTATATAGATTTGAAACAAGGTTAAATTAAAACAGGCAAACAAAGCAACAAGGATCTATTCCTAATGTACCGTTGTACCATACAGTAACTGGGTACAGATAGTAAATATAATCATAAATCAAATCAAACTAAACTTAGCACATCTTACCACAGAATGCCATTTTGTCTATATCATTCAAATAAGCACAAAATTCTCTGGATGTTAGCATTTATATTAGTAAAGTGTTACTAGTTTGTCTGCAAGATTATATAATTATATTAATGTTAATAAATTTTTCCCTTAATGCAGTAAGCAAGCTGGTTTTGCATCACTTTCGGCACTATAAAGGGCATTTTGAGCCCACAGGCCTGGAAATCTTTCCCAGCCTGTCATAAGTCATGAACTGTGTTAATGAAGGCTTGACAGATGGCTTTGGGAGTTTGGGAGCAAAGCTGTGGTAAAATCATGAATGGTACTAAATGCATAAAAGATGTCTTGAAACTGTTGTTTTTTTTTTTATTTGTTTGTTTTGGCGAGGGAATTGCCACATCTGGCAAAAATGATAATAATAAAACATCCAGCATCTTTACTTTCACTGACTGTGTCCAAATTTATTTACAAACTGCGTTTCCTGTAATTACTGTTGACCTTGTGTACCGGCAGGCTGTGATGCCGCGGTAAAGAAGAAAGAGGGGACTTTTACTGTGCATGAAGGCTTCAGCCACAGTCAATCAATCTTTAAGCCCACGTCCTTGAGGACAGAAAATTTCTCCTCCGAGTTAACTGTTGAGCAGCGTTTTCTGCTGGACGGATCTGTCCTCTGAAGGCTGCCAACCAGCCATGCATTCAGCTGAAAGACAGGACTTTCACTGCTATAGCAGCAGAAGATGGATTGATGTCGTGTTTTTTTCAGTCCATTTGTCAGAGTCAAGTTCTCCATTTGACATTCACTTTGACTACAGTCACCACAGGGTCGGGTAGTAAATAGCTTAATCTACCACCACGTATTGAACTTTAAGACTACTATTAACTTACAAGGCTGCTCTCATTGCATTTTTAAAGGTGATGGGGTTAAACTCTGCAGATTAGAAGGACAACACATATTTATTATTTTTACAAACAGAACGTTTGAGGATGTGAATGTTTGCTGGTTTGACAGAAACTTCTGAATACATCAACACAGTAGTTAGAGAGAAGGTCATTGTTTAAGGGTTTCAGGACAACAGGCATCAGTCAGTGTGAAATCTTTTTAAAGCAAAATGATCATTTTGGTGCCTTTTAAGGAATGCATGCAATCTTCTAAATCAGGAAAAATATAAACTACACATTAGACTGTTACAGGGTTTCTGTGATGTATTGCAGTTGGACATCTGTCTTATCTGTTGATGTCCCTGCTGCCCTTCTAGATTCTTCTCTGTCCTCTTCTTATTTCTCTCCTCCTCCAGCCTCTCTATGTCTTATCTTATCCTCTTTGTCGTTCACTTATCAGACTTCCTGAGCTATATATAAATACACTTACGTTTCAGTTCATTTAAGCAATATAGTTTAAACAAATTATTTCCATAAATTATTTCTCTTCTCCTACAAATGTGCTATTTTTCTGTACCTTGTCCTGGCTTAACGGATGTAGTTTTTACATCAGTAAAAAAAAAAAAAATCTGAATGACTACGAAAGATTCTTGCTCATTGGTAGAATTAATAGCTACTGTATAACTATATAGGATGAACTGAAGAACTTTACAGGCTCTCTAACCAACTGCCAGACTGGAAACACTTTATTACCACTTTAACTACATCACAGTACATGTCAGAAACCCCCGTGAAATATTTACGCACACTTAGAGTAACAAGAGTTTAATTTCTGTCCTGATACACAGCTTAATTTCTTGCTTTCTACACTATAATGAACTTACCCCACACTTTTCTCTATAGACAGGACTCGTAATTGAGTCAAAACAGACAAACTTATGCTGTATATTTTCTGTTCAAAATATTCAGGGCTGCTTCTCCGGTGATCGCCAGTGTCTAAACACATCTACAAAATACAGTGTACCTGATCTATAACTCCAACTCAGGAGAGAAGTCTGACTTAAAAAAAACAAACAAAAAAAAACCCCAAAAACAAATAAAAGAAAAGCAAAGAAACAAACAAAAATATTAACAAAATGTAAGCAACACTCGTGGGTTTCTTTTTTTTATAACCTGTAATATTGAAATAAGAATAAATCAAATATGGGTTGAATCTCCATTTACAGTTGAAGTACTGTATGATTAATTTGTGTTTCTTCAGAAAATAGAACCAGTGAGATTAGTTGAATGTAAAACTTCACCCATCAAAATTATTTCAAAAAAACAATGAAACAGTTTTTATCCCATATCTGATAAAAAAAAAATCTTTTAAAACAGCCTGAAAGCCAACAAACACAACCCACCCCCAAAAAACAAAGACAAAAAAGCACACAAGAAAAACCACAAAGACCATAATGTAAACATATAAATAATGAAGGCTATAATTGGTTAAAAAAAAAGACACATTTTGATATGCATTCAAGGTTTCACAAAGAAATCACACATTTTTCATTCTGATTTACAATGCAATTTGCTAAGTCATGCACCAATAATCTGTAATCAATTTTCACTTTAGGAGATGATCTTCTTCACTTTCCTTTTGTCAAAGGTTTTTTTTTTTTAACTACACCATTACTAAAGAAATTGTTAACGGGGATAACTTGTGTAAATGTGTGTGGGAAAATGATACGTAATGGACTAAATAAATGTTAGCGCTCCACATGTGGTCAGCATGATGTGTACTGTATCTCTGTGTCTAAATACAGTATAAACCAAAGGATGAGATTGATTTTCTTTTTGTTTAGTGTCAGCAGTGTCTTTTACCGAATTATTTATTGAAAAGACCGAATTAATATTTAAAGACAATCAGAAACCCTTTTTTTTCTACTGGTGAAAACATGAATTAAAAAAAAATATGAAATGGGATTTCTGCATGTAACAAACACTGTATGTGGTATTGCATTAGTAAACCTTTTACTAATCTGCAGATGTGATTTAATTTGTGAATACACTTTGAACAAAGGATTCAAAGATTAAATAAAAAATGACACAACAACAGAGCTGAGTATGTGTTCATAATCCAGCAGATTATTCTATGGAAAATCTGTTGCAAAATAAACATGGCATGTAATACTGAATGAGATCTCTTTGTTTCCTTGATTGTCTTAGCTGTTGACATTTTGAATGTGTCCATCAAAATATCTGGGGGACTAGTGTGGGTGACTTGAGTTATGTGTCACTGATGCAGGAATTAAGCTGTTAATGTAACCCTAAGCCAGAGGTCAAACTCTTGGAGGGCAACTTTGAGACCGGATCCATTTATCAAGCCTCTACAGCTCAATTTGTCCCTGTTCGAATATTGGAATTGGAATAAAGTGTTTACCTGATGCCTACTCGTCGGCCAGGACACTCTTGAAAACGAGATGTGCTCGTCTCAAGACGGACTCCTGGTCAAATAATTTTTAGATAGATAAAAGATAATGTCAAATGTGCAACACGTTATTGGTTTCAAAGCATGGTTACTTTTTTTTTTCTTTCCTTTTTTAGAGCAAGACAAGCATGTAACCAAATGCAGTTCATATATAGAAACGATACATCCAGCACGGATCATGACAACGTATCTTCCCTCGTATGAGACAAAACCCCCTTCATGGTTAGTCTGAAAGGATGGATCCAATGTATATCACTCTGAGAGGTGTCAGTCAGAGTGGACAACTTTCATTTTCTAACGCTGAGCTCTAGTGAAAAGCTAACTCAGCTGGTAGCTCTCATAAAAAGGGCAAATGTAGATTAGGACAGTTGAGGTCAAAGGGCATACAGTATGTTGTGAAGGGCACAGTGAGAACAAATTCATACACTTCACCACAGGGCAAAGGTGTGTTTACGGGGTGCGTGTTTGTTTGTTTTTTTATATCATGCCAGTCCAAAAAATGCAACCTTGTCTCTTGTGAATTACGTTCATATGCTGCTAATTCACAATTAGTTATTTATGGTCAGTTATTGAAAGTAGCAGTGGAGGGAACAGAGGGTGTAGAGATCTGGCTGAACAGAAGTACGAAGCCAGAGAGGAAGGTTTGTGTCCAGTATTAAATAAAAGAGCTATATCAAATTAGTGTTGTGAAGCTAGAAAAATTTAAACACGACCACATTCTTTCCCTTAACTGTTCCAAAGAGCCATAGCATAACAATGGTTTAGTTGGCATTAGCAGATTTTGTGGGAATAAAAATGAATACATTTTATTTCATTTATTTTACAGACATGGTAAGTATGAATTTAGGTGTGAACATTTTGCAGATCTGTTTTGTTAGATATTTTGACACATCCCCCTAAAAAAGCACAGTTATATATGAACGTAATTCTGATGAGAAAAGGTGTTTCTCAGCAGTGACACACGCCTGTTGTTGGATTCTGATTAACTCGGAGAGGGTCTTGTTCCAAGTCTTTTGTGCAGTGCTTGTTGTTGCTGTCTTGCCTGACACTACAGTATTTCAATGTTAAATCAACACTTGGGTTTGCAAGGCAATTCAATACTGACGTGCCTGTACCAGGCAAAATAATGCACAAATACAAAGCCATGAGAGAGGAAAAACGACAATAACGGTTAGAATAGTAGATACAGACTGCAAAGCTTAACCACTGATATGATACAATGTTGACACGCTGTCATTACGCAAATTCAACTTTAGTTTTGTATACAGGTGATGTTATTTTTTTAATGGCTAATATAATGGGCAAACAAATGAAATATATCAATTTTATGTGCTCTAGCCTTATCGGCAGGCATAAAAGTTTGCTGCCAAGTAGGCGGCTTTACTTGCCGAGCGCAAAAATACTGATAAGGTGTGGCTAATTTATGATTGTGAGCTGCCTGGGTTGTTCGTTTGGCAGCTATATAAGCTATTGTTATGAACCCTAAATCATTTCTAAAGTAGCTTATTTAATGAATAGAATTTCTGCCTGGGCAATAAATAATAATTAACGGTGAAATTCATTATAGATTTTTATGTTTCTGTCCTCCGAAGGAGGAAGCAGCGTTCCATTAAACAGCAGAACATATGAATGGAATGATTTCACAACCCATCACCTGGGGAGACTTTTTTTTTTTTTAACCCAAATACAACAGTTATAATAAATATTATCCAGAAATTAGCACTATATATATATGATGTTAGGTAAAATAACTATGTATGAGGCTGTATCCTCTTGTGATTTATTGGAGGCTGTGTCCTGCTGACTTCTACTTTTACAGACTTTTATTTTGCCCACACAGTCAAATGAACTGTCCAGAGGATCATCAAGTAAAAGGGGAAGCATTTTTTTTCTCTAGTTGTCACAGGTGATAACGCACAAGTCAGACTTGTACACTATTGTCGGAATATATATAACACACCAACGTTAGGATCACCACTTACTTTGCGGCCATGCTACCTACCGCTGTATGGACAGCAGACAATGGTTGAGCTGCAGAGAAAGACTACTCAGAGAATGGACTTTATGCTATTCACACATGTTCATACGTAATACTGCGTTTTGAATATCTACCTGCCCCTTTAATGTTTAGAATAATTATCTTCTTTACAGATATAATGGGTTGAGAAGACTATAATACCAGATCCTACAATAATTACAGTATGTGAGAAATTACCCGTGATGAAAAAAATTATCATTTTGGACTTGCAGTATATTCACTCAATGCTTTCTCCTACTTGAATGTGACACTGACATGTGCACATGAAATGTAGGAGCAACAAATTGTGCCTAAATTTTACTCTATATGAAACACGCTTAATTAAAAATGTCAATTTATTCATAAATAAAAAAGTTATAAAAGGAGAATGTTATCATTTCAAAAAGATACGTATTCTAATGAAGCAAAATATAAGCAAAGTCAAAGACAAATGTTCTACTTCTTTTTTGACAACTTCCATATTATCACAAATCATTATACACATTTAATTTATCAAAGTGTCAGTATCAAATTATTAGAGCAGACTGAACACATCTATAAAAAGGAGTGGGAGAATGTGCGAAATTAGGGTCAATGCAACCAATTATTGCCCTGTTTGTGTTACATACATGTGCCCCTTTTTAAACTGTAACAAATCTCTAGGTGTCTTACCAGTTTTTTCTATTATAGCTTTAATCTGTCATGGCCAAGTTCTTCTATAAATGTTGATCTATCAGACAGTGAAACTTGTTGATGATGTGGGTATAGCTAAATGAAGCTACAGGGTCCTGCCTCCTGTTAGCAAACTGGGCTGGACCTGGTGGACGCGGGGATAACGCCCTAATGTCACCTGGACCTGCTCTTTTGCTTTTTGTTTTAATGGGGTCTGTGTCTGGTTGATTTTGACAACTCTGATATGGGGTGGGGTGCTGCTCATACCCAGGAGTGCAGATGAGTGGAAAGAGGGCCAGACACACATGCATGTGAGGTTAGCTTCCATCCACTCGCTGGCATCCAGTGGGGGGGTCAACACCAAACCAACGAGGGGGCGACCTGACTCCCTCCCGGACAGCGACATGCACTGCCTTCCAGTTAATCCAACCACAAAAACGCTACTTTGGTTCTTTAGAAGGATTAATGCTGGTTACAACAAATTTTCTTTAATGTTATTTGAGACCAAAAAAAATAAAAAATAAATAATAGACGGAAGTAAGAATAAAGAAACAGCATACAGGTCATGCAGCACAAGATGGCAGACACAATGCTTTTATGATGAAAGAAGGCAAAAACAAATACTGGTAAAGACAAGACAACAAGGCACAATGACAGGCAAGAGATTCAACCAATCAGACAGTACAGCAGGCCTTACCAATGCGGTCCAGTCGGTCAATGGCCACTGTTTCAAAAGCGCGCCGCATCATGGGGTACTCTTCCAGCACCTCATTGAAATGGTCGACAGAGAGAGAGAAGAGTCGACAGTAGGTGTCTGCACGCACACTCGCTGTTCGTCTGCCCTTGGTGAGCAGACAGATCTCTGTAGGGCAGGAGCACAAAGGGGAAAAAAGGGAGTGAGTGGCGTAAAAAATTTGGATACATGATGAAGCGGTAACCACAATGGACAGTGCAGAGGGACATACAGGAGATCATCCCGGTAATTGCGATACAGATTACCATATAGATGAACCTTGAGCGCGTAAAGGTACGGAGGCAGAAGCTAATTCGAATGTAAATAATAATGAGAACCCCATCAGCGGGGCTGTCACTTGCATTATACTAGGATAGTTCATCATACTGCAGAGAGCTAACGGGCCCATAATATGATAGCGCAGTCAGCTTTACAAAAATAACCCCGTCAGGCATCACTGCGTCGCTGCATCAATGGACTGCATCGGTTCTCAAAAGTAAAATGTGACCAAACGGGTGCGTTTACGCACCATTCCTGTATTCCTGTAATGTCACCGAGGTTTCTGACGTGAGGAGATACGAAGAGAACACACTGCCTTGCGTATAGAACAATGGAACAATTCACCACAACCAACCATGCGACCCCCTCACGTCAGGTAATCGCCCGAGTTGGCGGTGGACACTTATTTAAACAGCAGATTTGGTTAGCCCACAGCACGGTGTGTGTGGAAATCCCATCCGGGTTAAAGATGAAGGTGCAAAGTTTGAAATAGGCTGTTTTGGCTCCGAGTGAAATAGTTAGGATGAAAATTCGGCTCTCAAATTTAAATACTTAAATTGGTGAGAAGAAGAGGAAAATGTGGCAACGCTTGCAGACCCCCCCCCCCACACACACACACACACACTGATCCTAAATACAAAGACTAAATCAGCCCAACTTATTAAGAGAACGTGAAATATGACAGAATAAACTGATCTCAATCGCCTCACCTGAGCATGGTATTTAGAGCAGTAAATACATGAATATGTGTTTTCTTCTCTTTATCTTTCAGCCACACGTTAAGCAAACGAAACGTTAACTTCTAAGTATCAACTTTCTTTGGCTTCTGTTCAGTCCTGTTCAGCCACCAACGCAGCTAGACCTCCACCCACGTTTGCACTTGTGTACGATCCACAGCAGAACCTCCGGTCTTAATGAAATCGTTAAATGTTAACTTGCGGTGTGATCTTTCATGGCTCTGCCTTGAGCTATCATGAAAATAGAGATTGTGCAAGATGCGAGAGCACGACTCTCAAGCTGTGTGCGTGAATAAGGTGTCGGTGCTGTTATAATGGAAAAAAAACTCCCTTCATGTTGTACCTCTGTTAACACAAGGAGACAGAGAAGAAGAGAGACACAGAAAGTAAAATGTGTGTCTTGTTAAATGTATTTTCACATAAGGGAAGAAACAAGATAGAAATGCAGACAATGAGTAGTCAGTCTGTGTTGGTAAAAATCAGACTGTACTCAAAAGCTTGCACGACAATCTGCGTGGCTACATCAAGAGATAACAGAGGGCGGCCAGCGGCTCAGGTCTAGAAAGCTTAAGTTGGCTGAGTTGGTGAGCTGAAACCCAACAGATGCCCTGCCAAATTACTGCCTGCACATGGCACTAAATTTGGACCGGTGCCATGTGCAGTTTTTAAACCTGCTATAGTTTAAATGAACTTCTTCTCCCTCAAGCACCAGAGGCTTCTAATTACTGTTTTGCCAGTTCATTTGAAAACCATTCCCCGATACAGATGTCCCCAGTACAATTAAATTATTAGTTAGGATGTAGCGCCGGGGTTAGCTACCATGTTCAATATGCCACTGTCTCTGGATATACTTTTAATATACTTGCAGGACAGGCTTTGGGGATTATAGAAAACCAACATATTTGTATTAAATTTTCAAAATAACTTTTTCAGCATACATAATGGCTTTTGAGTATTGTTAAAGACAAACTTGGAAAAATTTAAATCGGCCCTTTACAAACAACCTCCCCCACCTTGTCAGGGGATATGTTTCAAAATTGACAGAATTTCAGTCTGAGAATGGACAGATATTTAAAGCTCCATCCAAGGGAAACACCAACCCGAAAGGTTACCTGGAAGACCCTTGTGTGTACATGTGATTTCAAGGTGTGTGTGTGTGTGTGTTTGTGTGCGCACGTGTGTGTGTGTGTGCGTGCGTGTGTGTGTGTCTAAGACAGGCCCCTGTTAACACTTCACATGATGCGGTTTGACACGTGTCTGTTGCCTTGTCACAAAGCGTTACCGCTGACCCCAGGAGCATTGCGGATAATTTTCAGTCACTTCATGTGTCACATACTCTCACGGCAACCGGCTCCCCTACCCCTTCTCCCCTCAATGCCATGGATGAGGAGGGGGACTCCCACATGACTAAGACATTAAAGCCCAACAGGGAATTTCAATCGCTGTCTCTCATTGTCCTGGTGTTATACTCCATTAGTCCCTCGGCCTAAGACCGACTTCACTACAGAGCCGGTATGCCGATATGTAATCCCATTCCTGGAGCCTAAGAGTTGATTACCATGACACCTTTTTACCATGCAGGTGCAGCACTGACCATGGTTTGGGGTGCTTTGTGACCTACTGTACCTACCTACTGCAGAGATGCCCTGCTCATCACTATGCTAATAGTTTCGTGTTTCGGGGCTCGGTTTTGTTAATCGCCCTCCCTACCTCTGTCTCAGTCCCCTTCACGGATTTCTCATTCTGGCCACGGTTCGGCCTGGTTGTAAGGGGAGTGTGAATCATCAGAGAAAAGGGGGAAGAACGAGGTGCCCGGCCCAGCCAGCTGCTCCCAACTCGAGGCTCATATACTAATGCCATACAAAGGGGTAAAAATACCATCTGGGCAGAAGAGGACAGCAGGTGGCCTGGGCACCGACAGAACAGGGCAAAACGAGCAGCCACCCTTTATCACTTGGACAAATACAACACATATCTTTTAATTAAAAGATTAAATGATTCATTAAATTGGGATATCTACTGCAAGTTCTCCATGTCCTTTTTATGTTTACTTCCCTTTTCTTGGAGCTGATTTTAGATTCTGACATGATCTTTCATCAACTATCACTACTAGCTTCAACTTTTGAACTGTTTAGTAGTATGTTGACTCAATATGGACCGAGCTATCATTTGGAAAGCTCTGCACTGAATGAGAACGCACCAGGTAACAAACACAGACACCAAAATAATTATAGTTAGTATTAAAAGTTTTAGAAAAACTCAAAAGGGATAATCAAAAATCAATGCAAAGTGGACACTGTCTAGCTGCCTCAACACATTTCCTTGATTTCTAAATTTGGTCCCCAGAGGTGAGTTCAGTAGCACAGACCATTGAAACTCCTGTTGGTGAACACTCAAGCAATTTATTTCATGCAGGAAGCCCAGCAATTTTTTTACTACGTGCCTCCATTGTGCTGAAGTCTAAAGGTAAAGTGGCAACAATTTAATAGTCTGTTAAACCTTTTGGTCAATTTTCAAGCAAAAACTGAAAATATGTGTTATTTTTGGCTACGATAGTCACTTAGACAATACAATCTGGGATCTCCGCTTAGGCTGGTGGAAAACCGATAGGTATATTTTGGTGTATGAAGACATTTAATGTACAAAACAATGCATCGTTTAATCAAGAAAAACGATCGGCAGATTAATCAATAAACAAAATAACAGTTGGTTGAATCTCCTTGGCTTCATTACACAAGTCACCAAAAGACCATCGGGAGATGTACAAGACTTTGAGTTTTAGCTGCCTAAAGGGCTAAATCTTTGCTGTATGAACTCTGTCAAAAGTATTAATTTGCATCGACAGCTGTTTTTTTTACACAAGACATCGAACAGATGACTTTAAATTCTATTAGTCGAATTTCAAGCTATCAAAACACAGAATTATTCCCCACTGTGTTCCGTCCTCTTAACTACCGATATTACTTTTCATCGAAATGGAAACGATAGCCAGTTAAACTGCCACCGGTTTCTTTTCTTTTTTGTCTCAAAGTGTCTGATAAATGCACCCGCACTCCTGCCAGTAAGGTCGATTTGTCAGAGCCTTATTGGCCAAAGGTTTTATCATGAAAATGATTCTTTAGCAGAATATCTCTGCTCTAAGGACCAGAGGATGAATTGTTTGAACGAGATGTGCTGCTGAACTGCAACTGCCACATATCTCACCGCATGACATGTCCACTCTGCTGAATTCATGCTGCTCCTCAGGCAGTCCCATATTTAAAGCAAGTAGCTCTGCAAACTGAGTGGCGTGATGAGAGGGTGTACGACAGCAATCTTGTGGTTTGAACAAGCAGGGAAAAAAAAAAAGACGACTCATTTCTTTTTTGATTCACTGCCTGCCTTAGCTTGCCTGTGAGACATGAAACTGCATGCAGCGGACACACCAAAGTGAAGGTATTCTTAGACTCCTCAGCCTCCTTCCATAGTGGGGATGAACTCATGAGATAAAATATGCAAGAGCCTCTAAAATAGGAAACTTTGCTTTGCTTTCACAGAGACACGGCGGTGTCTGCCTGCAGATTTTGTCAGAGTAAACAAGTTGCAATGAAATTACATTTGACATTTAAAACATTAATGATATCCATGATGTTTCGGAGGGGGAATGGGACCAGGGCCGAGAAGAAAAAGAGAGGAAGACAGAGAATGAAAGAAGAGCAGAGAACAGAATGAGGGAATAGCTTCCGACTTTACACACAATAAACATCTACAGTAGCTGCTCTTGTTATTGCCAAGTACATGCAGCAGGAACGTAAGCAGGGGGAGAAGAGTTCATGCATGTGTGTGTGTGTGTGTGTGTGTGTGTGACGGCGAGGGTGGGGGAGGAACCTCTGTGTGTCCTAAGGGATGCCTGATCCATGCCTTGGCCTACTCCAGCAGCCAGATGAGAGGTTATGTAACTTCGAAAGCTGACTAACGTCGAAAACTGGTTAATGAGAATCTACATCTACAATAACTTAACTTCAAACAGCATCAAACACGAGACCTCAGGCAAGGCTGAAGTCTCGATATGTATCTGTGTGAACATACTGTAGGACTGAGACTGTGAGTTTGGCGCTCCGGCATTGTAGCAGAAACAGATGATTCATGTTTGCCTTTCATGTGAACATTTGTAAATAAGGGACTTAAAACTAACAAAAATGAATCAAAACTTAACTTCAGATTATGTCTTTGCTCTTACCTCCAAAATAGGATCCATCAGTCAGCTTCATTTCCTTATTGAACTTGGTGATGACACTTGCAACACCATGTTGAATGAAATACATCTTCTTCCCGACCGTGCCTTCTCGGATGATGTAGTCATTGGGCTGAAACACCTCAAACTTCAACTTGCTCAGCATCCCAGTCACAAAGTTGGGGTCCGCATTGGCAAACAGAGGCATGGTGGCCACAAGCTTACGGCAATTGAAGTTGACAATTTCCTAGTAGAGGAAAAAAGGAAACGTGTTGGTCAAACAGATGAGATCATGCTGTAAAATAACTCCCTTTTTTTTTTTTTTCATCCAAGACATGAAAAAGTAGCACCGGTCAGGTACACTGACAAAACACCACCACAAATCCTTCATCTCTGCTGCTGTTATCTGCAAGCATAAATGAATTGGATGCATATTGCTGCTTTATCCCTAATACTTCTAAAGCACTTTCCATCACTCCTGAGAAGAAAACTTTTTGGCATACGAGTCAGGTCCTGATGAGTTTGCCCTCTGGTGCCGGCTGCGGGCCATCTCTCTGGTCTCATCCTGTCCCCTCGGACCCAGCAGGAGATTAGGAGCTTGTTGTCTGTTTACCCACACATCTCTGTTGCTGTGCAGATGGAAAGCCTGGGTGCTTGGCGTCTGCGGCGGTGTGTTGTTGACCCCCCATGAGGGATAACTCTCCTCCAGTGACAACAGGACATTAACAGAGAGATAACCAATCTCTGGGACGCTTGCTAGCTAGATGAGGGCGACGCAAAGAGATGTTAGCTCAGCCTCAGATGCCGGTGTCAGCTAATGCCACGGGGCTCTGACCTCAATCATGCACCAGAACTAATGAATTAGATAGTAAGCAGTTTTCGTGCCCAGCCAGGAGTCCTCTTGGGGAAACAATCTTTGGCAATACCTATTAAAAGATTTGTCATATGGTGGAGAATAAGAGGCAGCAAGGGGGGGGGGGGCGGGACAAAACAGTCTGACTATTATGTTATATGAAGACTTCTGTTTGCATCTTTTAACCAACTACTAACTGCATATATCTTACATTATACTGATATATATCTTCTATCTTTTCTCATTCGTTTAACTAAAGACTGAAAATCAACATACAGAAATTTCAAACTTGCCCGAGAATGGCAATCCGTAAAAATGTTGTGTGTCATCACCTAATTTATTATTCTTGTCAATGTCACCTTGTCATTGTTGTTGTAGTACAGTCGCAGGTGCAGCTTGAAAAATGCATTAAAGTGCATTAATGGGCACTCCGACATCTGAAATCCGAGACATTGCTGCTGAACACCAAAACCTTTTAATGCCAGAAACAACCACTTTTCCCTCGTCCTTTACATGGTGTTCCTTTTTTTGCCTGAGCGCTTGTACATCAGATTTTTCGAGACCTTATCAATGAAATGCTTTTTGGCAACAATCAATTGTTGGATGTTGGAGCGTCCTTGAAAGCAACAGCAAGGAAAGTTTTTAAAGTGGTTTCTGTCTACAGCTGCATACCAACAACTAAATGTTCGATGTGATGGATTACTGGCCTCAGGCATATTTTGAATTCACTGCAAGTTGATTTTAACGGCAAAATTATCACAAAAAAGTAACGGGTTCTCAGAAAGGATTTATAGATGAGGGCTAAAATATCTTTAAAATAATTTTATGATATTTTCACTATGAGGACCTTAAAGTTGAAACGGGGATGTCATGCAAATCCCAAGTAGTCATGACTACTTGAGCTGCATAAATCTTGTGATAAATACAATGTCAGAATCAGCCAGCAGATACTTGGGCTGATTTTACGGTCCTCCTCTGTCCTAAAGCAAGTCCGAGTGCTGCTAAGTGGAGCTGATTCTGATCCCAAATTGACCTATTACTCAGACACCCCAAAATCTTTTTCCAGGCAACGATGTGCTGACACTCAGCTGCAATCAGCCCGACTCAGCTACCTCCATGTCAGCCAGTAGACCCGGAATGGGTCGGGCTCGAAGCTGCATTAATGGATTTAATGGGGATGAGGATTCAGACTATGGACACAGAGACTGAAAAAACAAATCTAACTCCCTTAATTGCAAGTCAGGTCCTTTACAACACAAGGCCAATTGGGCTAAGCCTCACACAACAGAGAAAGTACCATTAGTCAAACCACAGTGACAAATCAAGACACATCTATTGAGTTATTGAATTAATTTCTGTTTTTAAGTGTACAGTTGCTTTTAGTCCAGAGTGATTCAAATAGGAGTTGGCAAAAGGGAGCTCATTTAGAAAAGTAGCATTGGTAGCATTGGTTGCTGTCTTTCATGTTAAATTTACAGCAACTAAATGGTGATGGTACAAAATGGATGGTGCATTAAGTAATCTTTCCAGGCCAAGAAGTGTTTTATTCACAGTCTTAATTTGATTTCGCTCACTTCGGTGTGCTGACGTATAGTATTCTGAGCCAAAAAATGAAAACCAATTTGTTTATCAAAACTCCATTTTTTTTTTAATCATCTTACAACCACTCTGATTTATTTTTTAGCCCTTTGGCTGGGGCCCAACCCCTGTGGTTGGGAACCACTGGAGTAAACTAACTAACTGTATAGCTAGAACTCGATATATGACACATTTGATGCATCAGTATTAATTTTGTGAAAAGGTCATATATGATTGTATATCTGTCCCAGGGGTCAATATTCTGCAGAAAAAATACTTTTACTTTTGACACTCAAAGCAAATTTTGCTTTTAATACTTCTATGCTTTTACTTCAGTAGAATTTTGAATGCATGACTTTTACTTTTGATGTGTTATTTATATACTGGTGTATAATCAGTTTTATTTTTTTAAATCACTGTCACAAGATTATTAAGGAGCCCAACCAAACCAAACTAACTAACTCAGTTCTTATTTTCTTCTTGTGCAAAAAGGCTGATCCAACAAAGTAAGAAAAAAAAGGAATGAAAGTTACAAACAGGGGGGTTAAGTATCAAAACTGCAGGATCTGGTTTCTGTATTACCATTTCATACAGAAACCAGTGTTGCCTTGATGTTTTATGCAAATAAACCACACAGACAAACACTTGTATGGTCCTTTGGATGAAAGGTAGTTTCTGAATTTACCGAAATAACTTTCTCTGGGAGGAAGAGACTGTTGGAAATAATCCATAACTGACACATCCTAAGAACCACTGTATGGTGAAAAGGCAACGTAAGGCAGTTTATGTGTCCTGCAACTCTCTTGCAACTCTTGTTCTTACCCGTCAGTCCCATGGGCATAGCTTTCACTTTGCAACACTGTCTCGACGCAGATTTTAACTTTGCTTGCTCTGCACTGTGAACTAAGCCTGTAGGATTTTATTTGTTATAAGTCATACTTTTAAACCCCTGCACCTCCCTGTGAGTATCCGGGAACGTACTGCAACTCCCCCATGCCTCCGCGTCCGACTCCGCTAGGTGACTTAATGGGGTTACATGAGAGATGGTCACGCTCTCTGTGCCTGCTTTGCTTTTTATTCCTCTCCAATCCCATGTCCCTGTGTATAATTACCCATGTAATGTGCTGATATGAGGAGGTCAGCCTCGAACTTGAAAACTGGTCACTGACTCCACAATAAACTTCAGTATTTATTCTCATTACTTGTCTATGTGAATAATATACAGAATATTCAGTATATCTTGGCTACACTGCTGACTTCAGACTAGTAAATATCATAAATAAACGGCGATTGTCCAGCAGCCCAGGATTTGAGGCATAGCTAATGTTTCTGTACAAAATATTTTCATATCTTGACTGATGCTCAGTCTGGGTTCACCCTGGTTGCAGGGGAGAGCTGGTTTTGATGTTTTCTCCTTGACCTTGCAAGATTAGATGACAGGCGTTGGCAATTCACTTTCAGGTGCTGCGCATTTAATTCACTCCTCATCTTCAGAGAATAAACTCATTAATGCTCCAAGACTAAAAGCACAGTGTGACAGCTTACTTGTCAGGAACTTTTTTTTTTTTCTAGATTTTAGTTGTGTGTATATTTTACCTGTTCCAAAAATAACACCAACGTCTTCAAAAGGAAACTCTGAGTTTCAGAAGACTTCTAAATGTTACGACGTGAAGGAGCCTCTGAAAGAGCAGATGCTTAAATTCTGCTTAGGGTCCTAGGAGAGAAGCTGCCTCACCTCTTTGAGCGGGTCGTTGAGTTCACTCAAGATGTTGTCCTCATCAAAGATTTTGCCTTGGTAGCGATGTTCATAGTAGTCGTGAATTTTCTGTCGCATGTCTGCTGGAAGCTTGTGGAAGGACATGTATTGTTCCACTTGCTTGTACTGCGAAGAGAAGCAGATGGACAGGAGTTCAGTGAAGAGTTGCTTCATCATAATTTAAAACACAACGTTTTAATGAAGGTGTTAATCATTAATTAAAAAAAACAACAACACAAAAACAAAAAACAAGCAGTGCTTTTCAGAGTCCCCCCTGGAATAAATAGCAAATTTGGAATAAAAATATGGTCTTCGCTAACTGTGTATTTTTTATTTTTTTTTGTCTCCGTATTGAGGACAAGCTGTGCTCTCACATAGTCGCAGTGCAATGTCCTGGTTCTGCGTGTGGGGAGGGAGAGGCAGAATGAGGGAGGCAGGTGGTGAAGGAAAGTAGGAACAAGTACAGGCCCGGGGCTATGTCAGGCCAAGGTAGCAGTTCCGATTATCTCACCCATGCAGGAAGCGCAGTTCTAATAAGCAACCAAGCTATGATCTAATGTGAACTAGCAAGTTAAACCTGATATCCTGGAGAGATTTCAGAGCTGCATTCATAGACTGTGAACCAGATGGCAGGGATTGCATGACTCATCAAGTGATAATTATTTGCATGATTTCACTTGACTATATTGTTTTGGTTTCTTTAATTGAGTCGTATTGAGTACAGTATTGATTATTAGTGTCAATCAAGAATCCAATCTGATGCCAAAGGGATTTTCTAACTCCTGCGTCCTTTGTCTGAGAATGTGCTTAATGTTAAAATATATATAAAGCCCTTTGAAACCACTTCACCTTCTCTTTAAATAATGTGCCTACAAGCTGTATCATCATTACAGTTTACTGATTAGAAATTTTTCATCAAGCTTGACATTCAGGGCACAAATAATGGCAGAAAATAAAATCTGTAAATTTCCAAATAATTTAGCAGCAATCACTGTTTTCTTTATTGAAAATAAAAAAGCGGAAAAACTTTGAAATGAAAAATGATCAAATATCTTTATGTCCTCTGCAGGGGAGTAAGAACTACTCTAGCAACCATAATTTAATTATTCAGGCAAGGTTATTCAGATGTAGTATTGTTATTAATTGCCTAATTATGCAACTAAAATTTAAGTTAGGTGTGATTACTGTAATCTAAATCGTTTGTTAAATAATTAAGTAGTCACTTGCACTTAATATACAATTTCCACAAAGAAAAATATATTTCAGGTTTCTGGATTTCAAGGGACACGCTGTACATCCCAAAGAGATGCTGGGAATTTGAAACAAATATAAACTCTTGATTTTATTATTGCTAATCAAAATACAGGAGACATGCCAGAGGGAGAGTGGGAGAGACGCATGGAGGCAGAAAGAAGGATAAAAAAAGATCAAAGAAAGGATGAAATATTTTGTGGCCTCACTGTGAGAAAGCCAGATGGTCCGTGACTCCACATTTTTCTTTTATTGAGCAGTCATGGCTGCATGCAGGACTCTTCCATTTGTGCAATACTGCCAGTAACAAAGACGCTAGAGCTGTCCTGTTTGTGGTAATTAGTTTAATCTTAGCGCGGGATTGAATTCTTCCACCTTAACCTGAAGGCAGTTATTGACCCAAAAGAGAGGGAAAAAGAGAGAAAATACTTTGGCTCATCTATTTTCATCAGTCTCAGTGTTTTGCTGCAGACAGGGCAATGAACATGATCTTCCCAGCTGGTCCAAGGCTCTGACACCTGAAAATAAACACTGTCTCTCACGGTGCCTCTTGTAATCCCAGTAGAGCCGTAGGTGAGAGCCAACAGCAGCTGTGAGGTTGGTAGCCCAGTCCAGTGGCAGGCTCCATGGCAAGTGTGACGCAAGCACGGTCCACAAAATGAAATTTGTCAGTGAGAGAGAAGACACTTCAGTAACAATGCCTCCCTCATTGATTCCTCCCCCGGCTGCAGAAAGGTGATAAGGGCCCAGGGTTTTGTTTGCGGGAAACTGATTTATTTTTGAGTTCACACTGTAGAAGTTGGAGAACGACTGCAGTGGCTCAACCAGGTTATTTTCACTGGGGAAGCAGCACTGAACATGACATGATGTTCCTGGTAGGTCTGATATGTCACCTCCAGCTTTAGGTCGTGTAAAGTGTTCATAAAAATGATGACTTCATTGCCATTTCCAAATAACTTTTAATATCTGATCTTACTGGTTAACTGCTCAGTTGTACTAGCACTCTTTCTCTAGAAAGAGTCAGGGCGTAGTCAGTCCTACACTCACATTAGGATGAACCCTTTGGCACAAAATGAACCCACTTCTGTTCTTGCCAGTGGCATGGTCAGACATTCGTGTTCCTAAAATAGAACCTGGGGGAACACTGTTATCTGCATAAATGACATTCTGTGGAAATATGCTTTAATGTACTGTAAGCTGTGGTAAATCTGAATATAAAAAAACAAAAAAACTCTTAAAAATACTCCTCTTACTTCCTGTTTGTGAATGTTTTCGAAGATGGCAAGGACAACTGAAAGAGGAAAGGCTTTGAATTAGGTTAGATCTTATCTGTTTGCATTTGCGCAAATGGATCATTCGTAAATGCATTTGACACCTATCTACAGGAGGAAACAATCAAATACATTTTTAATTTAAAAAGCTATTGAAAAGCAATATGTTTTTAGAAATGTTAATGGCGCCTATCTGTGTTCCATTTTGAAAAAGAAAAAAAACGTAGAGGGATGTAGAGTTTAATATTTTGGAAATCATGCCACTTGCTTTTTTCCCCCCGAGAGTTAGATGAGAATTTTGATACCACTCTCATATCTGTAGAGAAAATATTAAGCTTCAGCCTGGAGATGGTTATCTTAGCTTAGCACAAATACTGTAAACAGAGGGAAACAGTTAGTCTGTCTCTTTCCAAAAGCAGGGCAAAAATGAATGGTTTTCTGTGCTGGACTATTTCTTGGTCGGGTGCAGTGACCCTCTGGCACCCAAAGGGAAATGGCTAACTAAATGGCTGCTTCATTTTTTTTTTCTCCTGATCTCAACATAACAGTGCAGGTAAAATATGTTATAACAAGTCATTTAGGGATAAGTATCTATCATTTAAGTAGAGTATATTGACAGGGACTATTCTTTCTGCTCCTGTCTCATCTTCTTTCCTTTTCATATCTGTCCTTAGCTAACTTCTAACCTCACACCCACACCCATCTCTCCATGTTTCCAACCCCAGCTGTGGCAGTGATAGATGTAATGACTAGAGGCTGAGCACCCTGAACCCATCCCTGCTGCTCCTCTGCCTGCTCTACTGATATGCACGGCCATGCAGCAAATCAGCCTTAGCTGAATCTGGCTACACACTGGGCCTCTGTTACCACGAACATGGCATTCACAGCCTCAAAGCTGTCAGTTCGATGCCTGGAGGGATGTGGAAAGGATAAAGTGGGATGTAGATTAAGCAGATTTGCTGTGAAGCAGATGTACATCACATACTGAGCAAGAGATATGTCACTAATTCAAACAGTGACTTCGAACGGCTGACTAGTTTGCTGTGGGCGACCTGCTGTCATTAATTTTTGGTGGAATGTGCAGTGACAAATGTTTATGCAATCATAAAATTGTGTTTTGAATTATAATGAAAACCAGCTTATGAAGAACTCAACTCCATACAATGAATTAAATACCTATGTCTGCCTTGCAGGTATTTTTCTTTTACTGGGCCGTCTACAACATGTCCCGCCGCAACTGCATCGTTTTGTCCTGATCCTGTAGTGCAGTGACTTTTTCTGTTCTGCTATCAGTACTGTGTAAATCAACACCTGACTTACTGAGTAAACCTGCTGATGATTGGTGTGAGGATGAAATTAAATCTGTCAGGGGCTGATGAAATTGAATGATTAGGATTCTGGGCATCTCGTTGATGATAACTTCCTCAGTTGACTAGATTAGTTATGTCCTTACACGATTCAGGCTTTTTTAAAATTCTAATTTGTGGATGGCCCCTTTAGAATAATGAGATTCTGGTCATTGTACTCTTGTAAACAGACTGTGTTTAATGTCGAGGATTAAGTGCCATGTAACGCCGAAAACACAGTGGGATGGTTTCTTTAGATTGCATTGACCATGGGAAAGTCTGACAAGGTCAGGCTATTGTTTTGCTGTACAATGATTTGATAACAGCTAAATGCTTTTAATTTACCAGTTCATGTAAATTAATGAACTAGTATTTTTGCATGTCCTGTAATAGTAACAGCAAAGGTGACTCTAAATATGCTGTAATAAAAATTATAACAACAGCCTCCCGCAGGATAATTTATGTGTACTTTGTGTATCATTCCAAACTGCATTTGTGTGTGTGAATGTGTATCTGTGTGTGTGTGTGTGTGTGTGTGTGTGTGTTTGTGTGTGTTTGTGTGTGTGTATGGTGTGTATGTATGTTAGGGTATATAAAAAGCAGGGCTGCAACTGGGATTATTCTTATCATCAATTTATTTGCCGTAGAGCTAAAATGATTGGTCAATGAATGAGTGAATCGATCAAAATTCTTGTTTCGTGCCCTCAACAATCCAAAACCAGAAGATATCTGGTTTAGGGCTGCAGCTAACAGTCATTTTCTATTAAAGATTAATCTTTTAAGTATTTTTTTCTGTAAAATGTGAGAAAATGTTGAATGGTGTCTAACCTAATATTTCCGAGTCTTGGGTCAAATTCTCACTTTGGAGAAGCTGAAATCAGAGTTTTTTCTCGAGACAGAAAAGTGGAAAGATCCTTCACCTAACTCAACACCCTTTACTGATTTGAACTATTGTTTCCTTTGACAAACCTGTTTTATTAAGAAAATGTGTATACATGTTAGATGAGTCAGTCTGTCCAAGGCTTCATCACCTTTTCCACCACATGAGTTGAAGGTCAGCTCTTCATTTTAGTCATAGCCATGTTCTGCAGTAGATTGAGACACACTACAGAGGACTACAATCCCCTGCACTACAATGGGGTATGTACATAGAATTCTGCCGAATAAGAGGAGGAAAAGTTTGGGAGTTAGACTCAGGCTCTTGCGTGTGAGCACACAGTGCATCAGTCACGGCCCGTGTGTTCTGGGAATTGCCTGGGCCCCTCAGCGGGATCACAGATGGTGGTTCGGCTGAAATGCCGGATAATCACCCTCTACGTGAAAAAAAGAAGATGTAATATGGACTGAAATGAAAGGGGAGAGGAAAATGTGTTAACTTGCAGCAGAGAGACAGTGAGGGGGCTGGTCATGCCACAGACCTCCTCACCCCGCTGGCCTTATGTGATCTGCTTGGAGGAAGAAAATCCTCTTTCCAAGTCATCGTCACGGATATTGTGATCTATGCGAGCTCAACCCACTGGTCCACAGGGCCACTGAAAGAAGACCTCATTTATTTAAGTCTAGCTCCAATGAGCAGGATTTTATGCATTTGGAAAGAGCAAAACCCTCAGATTAATACTTTAAGACCATCCCAGTGGTAATTAGCATTACTTACCTTGAAAAAACAAAAACGATCAGTATGTCTCACCATGCAGTTCCCTTTTTAAAGGATTACTTAAAAGTTACTAATATCCAATATCATTTAAATGACGTAAACCTAATGTCATTTTTTTTTTTCAATCTATGGTATTAAACATTATAACTCGTGTAACTGCCTTGTTCTCACCTTCTCTTGGTATTGCCTGCGCGACGAGTCCAGTGATTGGATTAGAGCTGTAGCATGGCCCACAAACATGGCGTAGCACGTGGCTCCTACAATCATACTCAGCATGGTGATCCACAGGTCAGACATGCTGACGGGCGCCCGGGCACCATACCCGATGCACAGCATGTGGCTCATGGCTTTGAAGAGGGCATAAGAGTACTGCTTACCCCAGGACACATTCTGTAAAGACGGAGATAGAGAGGGGGTGGGGGGGAGTTACTGCAAGGCAAAGCAGAAAGGAAAGGCTCTCCAGCAGGCAGAATGGAAAAACAGGCTTTCCTTTGATGGATCACTGAACCTCTACCAAACATTCTGCCAACATACTCTTCATGCCTCAAAGCCTAATGCCCTCACTGAGTGACTGAACTTTCTACCGTTCTCTTTTTCTCTCTCTTCCTTCAGCCGGTCTTCAGCCTTTAATCACTCAGTGTTATTTTTCTCCTCTCTGCTCTCCCTCTGCCTCGACATACCTGGCCTTGTTCATTTTCCCGTTGGCCACGGGGTGGAAAACAGTTCATGTTTGCAAGAGCTCAAAAAACATCCCAACTTGTATTATTTACAGAAGTCTCAGGCGTCGTTTCCCTACATGCCCACGGCATCTTTCACAGCAGGGGGCACGCGGAAAGGAGGGAAGGAGGGGATGGAGTGTGTTCTCTCTCTTAGGTTTGATTTTCATTGGTGCTGTAATGGGATTCATTGTGTTAGAGGAGGGAGAAGAAATGCAGAGCTGGGATGAAGTGAACCATGGCTGCGGTCCCCACGCATATGCAGAGGACTCAGAGCTGACAGTCATGTGACATATCAGCTTGACTGGATGAGAGTCTTCCTCGCTGAAAAAAGTGCTTGCTCATGGGGGAATGTTGGGTCTCTACAAATATAATTAGAAAGAGTACGGTCTAAACCTGCTCTGTATGAAAAGTTACGTGAGAGAACTCTGTTATGATTTGGCGCTATATAAATATAATTGAATTGAACTGAATGGAACTGGATTGAAAATTTAGTGAGTCAACGACTCTTTTGATCGGCTCCTTGTTACAAATGAAGGGACGGGATTTGCATTGGGTGAGAGACATTCCTTTTATCATTCGAGGCATGAGTTCTCCCCGCACAGTGGAGTCGTCTTTTGTGCCTTTAACTACATAATAATAAGTTGAGCTGGGTTCATGAGGCTCCTATTATCCAACAATGTGTCCAGTTTATGAGAAATCATTTCATAATTCTCACATTTCTTGAGAAGAACCTGATCAGCCGTAGACGACTCGGAAACAAGCGGAGATGCAGCCAGCCAGAACTCTAATTCTGTTACTCAACGTCACCTTCTATAAATACTTGTGTCTATTAGTATTCGCCAACGTGCACTCTTGGACTGAGGTATACACCAAAAGTGGTGAGGGAAAAACCGCTCCCTATGACGATATCATGGAAGTTTTCCTCTCGTCAAAACCTCAAGGTGAAATCTTGCTTCAAGAAAACTGATCGACGGATCATCCAACAATGTCTGAAATCCCCTCCCTCCCTCCGAACCCTGCCAGTGTCAGCATTCGGGAACTCCCTCCGACAACTTCCGTAACGTTCCGAAAACGACGATACGTCAAGCGAGCCCTCACCTGCAGTGATTGGCCAGCTGTGGGGATGTAAGAAAGAAGGGAGGAGTTTTCTTATGGGGTTTTCTTATGTACAACTATGTGCACTACCATAAATGCCTTTAGGTAGAGATTGTCCAAATTTATGTGTTCTTGTCCCCAGTTGAATGATTATTGCATCTCACCCCTCACTATGATGCCACCTTGTCTTCCTGCTTTCTAGTTTGGCAGTTCAGAGCGGCTATAAACAGTTCCCAATGAGGTTTCACGTCTCATTGTACAAAGTAGTTTGTCACAAGCACATGACAGACTTACGACAATTCCTTCAGTTTTTTTATAAACAACCTTTTGCCTATTTACTATGCAAAATGAAATCACTTCCTACAAAGAATCCCCATACAAGGATTGAAAACTTCAACTACACTATACTAAAATATATTTCAGATTTTCTATATTTCTTTTTTTACACTTTTTGTTGGTTCCAGGTTTAGTATAAATCCTGCCTAGGAGTCAGGGCAGGATTAAGACTTCTCATTAGTACAGAACATGTCAATTGTGAAAGGGTGCCTCTTTCCTTGGGGACGCGCGAAATCTCCAATGAGCGACCGAACAGACCCATGGAGGCCACATCTGTGAAACCAAGTAAGTCCCTTTGCGGAGACAGATGTGACAGCTCTCCGGTACAGGCCTCGGAGCCATACCCAAGTTGCTGACTCCTCCAATAGCTTCACCTCCTGTGAACAAGATGTGCTGAGGAAGTGCTCAAAACAGAATAGTTAATGATAGAACTATATAATCTCTAGAAAATGAAGTTCTCCTCTGTCTTTTCCACCGGCTGACGTAGTTCAACATGCCCCAGGATGCACTGGTGTCTCCTTTTGTCCCCGTTCTGCTCGAGTCCACACTGTTCATCAACCGGGATTTAGTAAATGAGTATGTTTATTGCTAATCATCCGCCCTGGGTGACTCACCAATTCTCATCTCCATACTGATTAGCTGTTTCTTCCCGAGACTGATTAGAAAATTTGTGATAATTACACTTGCCATCTTTAATAACAAATAGAGTCCAGTGTGTTATCCTTGGCAGTTTCAATTTTTTTTCTCCAAAAAAATTTAGCCAACAAAATACTGCCTTCAAGTGCCATAATTTTTCTCCATAAAAAGTCACTGTGATGGAGGTATTTGTTGCTACTGAATGTGAAAAAATATGCAACATTTTGCTGTGGCACATGACACATACACTGAGTAATCTATTTACACACACAGAGAACAAACGCGCTCAACCGTGTCACTGGAACAAATGCCATTTGTAAGGTCATGAACCTTAGGTGTCCTTCTTCATTTTTACATTTAGCATGTGTGGTTGAAATGGGAGGCGACTGTTTATAGAGAAATACTGCAGAATGTTTGTGCTGATATGTTTTTATGCATGGAAAAGCAGAGGACAATAGTTTTGCTAGATGATATCTGACAAGCCGTTGTGAGTCACTGCACTTTGTACAGTATGTGTTGAGTGCACAGATAAAAATATATAACAGGATTGTCTGCACTGGCCTTTCAAAATGTTTACCCTATATAATAAATGTGTTATATATACCTGATGTTATTTTCTCAATTGGTCTATTAAATATCAGAGAATAGCAAAAGAATTTAATCATAGTTGTCTGAAACCCAGAGATATCATCACACTGGAAGATCAGGAACTTGAACTTGAATGGTTGGTATTTTTCCTTGAAAAATGATTGAAATGATAATTGGTTATCAAAACAGTTGTTTACCTTATCTCCAATGATCGATTAATTGACTAATGGTTTAGGCTCCAATTTTGAAACTTTCTCCTGGTTCAACAAAGGGATGTATCAGTGCTGGAATTTACTAGAGCTGTGACTAATTATCAGTTGTAGTGTCCGTATGAGACTACATAACCAGCGCCTGTTTGTGTTTTTTAGCAATTTGAGGCAATATCATAAATTACAAAATGATCTGCACTACGGATATAAAAATATACAAATTGTTTAAATATCGTAAGATTCATGATGAAACACTTGAGGCACCTTAAAGAAGTCAAGTTTCATAAATGAAAAAGTCATTTGTGTAAGCATGGCTCACATGCATCCAGGTTTTAGGGATTACAAACTTTATTAAGCCGTAGTTAAGCGGCTGATAGTATTTTCACTACATGTGGTTGCCACAAAGTATTGGACTGTCTAATGGAGAATAAAGCAGCCCGGCAAAAGTTGCTTGAGGTAATGCAACAGGTTATATAGCCTGTTGCAGTGGATTAATGTAAGATCCCAAAATGCGGGAGGAGGGAATGAAAATTCATACAACATGTAGCTGAAACTAATGTGTCATTGGCTCTTGACTGCTGCTGTGGAAGCAATTGTGTCTGTGTTTTAAAATTTGGGAAGTGCATTTGTAAAATGTCCAAAATGTCTGATGGCGTTTTTTATCAGACACGGTTAGAAAGACAAACCCTTGTTAACAAAAAATACTGTGGCAATAAAGCCTGTAAAATGAATTTACGGGAACTCTCCATGTGACAAAACCACAGCATGAGCCAAAACACCAGTGAGGCAGTATCTATTGTTATATTTCACATCACTGTCCTTTAATCAGTTTTGTTCCTTAGTTTTCTTCTTTGAATATGTTTTGCTCTCTGTGCCATTACAGTAAGGGACTCACAGTGGGTCTGGTGCAGTGCGTTATGATTGTAGCAGCCAATCATACCCTTTTTTTTGTCTGTTAACAGTTGTAATCAAAAGAAAAAACAGAAACATGTGTTTTTCTCCAGCATGTTAAGGACCACGAGAAATCTCACTGATTTACAGAATTAACCATTGTTTCTTGTTTTACAGTCTTCTGTCCTTTGGGAAGAATGAGTCATTGCAGTATAAACACTTTTCCCCCTGAAAATCCCTTTTACAGTCTACAATCCCCTTGATTTTAATAAATATGGTCGATACAGCAGATAAATTCAGTTCCTCCAGAGTTGTTCTAAATATAATTAAGCAGTGGATGCAGCAAAACAAGTAGCATCTGATATACTGCATATCCATCTTTCAACGACTCTTTGTTGAACGGTAAAGTCAACTCACAGACGTAATTGTCACATGCATTGTAACTAATCCCACACCACATAGGTTTCAACATAGGTTTCTATAACAAGACTGTGCAAAGCGTTTGATTTTGTGTTTGTACTCGTAACAATTTGCCAGTGTTTCAGTTCATTTATCACAACATCGTGCCTCCAACACAAGATGTAGCTGGTTGTGTGCCCAGGAAGGCAATCGATGATTCACCATTGTCCCAGTGATGAGTGTGACCCAGAGGCGTTGGTTGTTGTTGATACCGATGAATAACTATGAGACTAACAGGATTTAACACACGGCTGCGAAGGACACAATTTGACCCCTCAACAACAATAACGCTCTTAGGGCGAAACAAAACAAAAAAACAAAAATGACTTTGAGTTCACATCTGTACTCCCACAGACGTAAACTGATTCATCAGCTGTCCTAGTTTCATTGCAGAATAACTTTACGGTGAAAGCCCCTTGGCTGCTTTTGATTTGATATTCTTATAGAAATAACACTTAGAAAGGCTTTCAGAATGTATGCGTGTACAGAGTTTGATTTTAGATGTTTGGGGGCCAAACTTGTCATTTTTACTTTCATATTTTATTCAAATGCTTCCTACATGTTTTTATTTCTAATCCAAAAAAATACAACTGAATGAGCAAAACGTCCGCAATAACCCGATGGTTTTAATTACTCAATCAAATAACTCTCTAAAACCTTGCAAGCTGTCCCATGCGTGGAAACAAATGTTACGTGAAATATTAATTTTTTAAAATTACATAAGCAAACTACAAGCTGTTCTCCCTGGGAGGGCACAGAAGGCACAGCAGTCTTTGAACACATGAGCGAGGAAGAGAAGGGGTTTGCAGCAAGCCGTGAGTCCCAAATGGTAAGTTGGCAAGTGAGGCACACAGTCTTGAATCTCAGTTTGAAGTTTGTGGTCCCCCCACGTTCTCAGGCTTAGCGCCTGCTTAGCAGTCCTGAGGAAGGATTCTTCTTAGGATTGGCAATTTTTTTTTCCAAAAATAGTGAAAACCCCCATACTGATTTAGGAAAACCCACTGAAACATTGTAAAATGTGTTGTTTTGTCCGACCAACAGTCCAAAACTAAGTGTCACTTAGTTTTGTGTCACATAAGTCAAAGACAAACACTGTAAATTCTCACAGTTGAGTAGCATGAACTAGTGAGTTTTTGGCATTTTGAGCTTGAAACATGACTGAATCTATGAATCCTTGATCAAAATAATTGCTGATTAATTTTCTGTCAATCGACTAATCAATTAATCGACTGAATATTTCAGCTCTTCTTGTTCGTGTGGGTTAGGCAGCAGGTTTTGCAAAGCTGTTAGTCCTCTCAAACATGTTATTCAGTGATTTGTGATGTGTTTACTTCCCTGTATTTTCATTATCCTATAGCCAATTTATTAACTTTTCAACCTTGGTAGGGCTGTTTCTTTTAAGTTTCCCTAAAAGGTTATGAATAAATGAAGAGTAGGACTTAGAGGACAGGGGGGACTTTTATTTTTCTCCATTATGTGCAGCCAAGTATGCGCCAGCCACTTTCGCTGATTAGCCCACCCTCAATCAGAAAGGTTAAACTCAGCAAGGAAGCAACCTGTTACATGTTTGGAAATGACGCCTGATCATTACAGATGACAATAGCCTCATCTTGTGTCCATCAAAATTGTTTCATTAATAAAACACCTCTTCAGATTTTCTGAAAAATGCCCTATAAAACCTGAAATCTCAACAATTTGTGGGTTAGGCACTTCTGAATAAATCAAAAATAAATAACTCTCATTAAAACTTGCTCTTATCAGCGGGGACTCTCCAAGGCCGAGGAGTAAATAACATATCCAACAAAGACCATCAATTTCAACCACCAAAAGTACTCTACACTAAACATTTAAGCAAGAGAGCCAAAAAAAAAACCCAAATTCCCCAAAAATGTGTTTTTCACAACAGGAAAAAATTTGAATTTTACCGACATGAAACCAGTCTATTCCCTCGTTGAACGAGAAAGAAGGAAAATAAAAGTTTGATTAACTCTGGATCGAGCCAGGCTGTTGGAAGTGACTCATTCCAGGGGTTAAGGAAGAAAGCCACGCGAGAACAGTGGGTGGTTCAGAGAGAAAAGAGGCCGGGAAGGGTGACTGATGCTGAAGGGGCAGTTATGCATGGTTAGCAAGGCTTTTCTGTTTTGTTTTTGTGTGTGTGTGTGTGTGTGTGTCCACCTCCAGTATCTGCTTGTCTGTCTGCCTCTAACCCTCCCTGAGACATGAATCCTGAGCAGGCTACTGCTCAGCTGTCTGTCTCTTAATATGAGCCTGGACACAAACTGTAAGCACACAACACACGCATTCTCTCGCACGCAAACACTGTACCTGCAGACAAATGAACCAGCCCATCACCCTCTCCCCTGAAACCAACGCAGTGACAGCAAGCATTATCTTGTCCAGTGATTAAGTAAATGCAGCCTCTAAAGAGTAAGAAGCTACTCTCAGACCATTAGTCAAGAAGATAACAGCCCTACATGCTGTGCTGCACCACTCAGCGGTATCTGTGGTCCTCGTTGGCCCCACTCTTCTCTTCACAGCTGGAGACAGACAGTACAGAGTCAAAAACATTGGGGGGGGGTTGACGTGATCTGGACTTAGAGTCGATACTTGAGCAAACGCGGCCGAGGGACGCAACCTTTGACGGCAACATTCACGTGACAGTCGCTCTCCTGGCGGGCCAGATAATCCTGTTATGTATTTATACCTGTATCCAAACAGAAGGGGAGATATTTCATCAAGATTTTTAGCTTATGAACACTAATGCATTGTGATGGTGTGAGAAGAGGGACCCCACATGTGGGTCGGGCTTTTCACTTTGAATTTACCAGACCACAGTCAGCACACAGGCCTCTACGTCTGCAAGGATCCACAGGGAAGAGTTGCCACAAATTGCTCATTCTACCACATCACAGTCAGTAACACTTAGCTACTCATGAGCTGAAGACCTGCAGTACTAATCACATATACCCAGGCTTTTAACTCCAATATGTCTCATGTAGGGCTTTGTAAGCTATATATATATATATATATATATATATATATATATATATATATATATATAGATCTCTCTCTCTCTCTCTCTATATATATATATATATATATATATATAGATCTCTATATATATTTTTTAATTATTATTTATTTTTTCTAATTAATTGTGTATGTTGAGAAAGGAGAGACTCCAATGAAGGTTCCTAATCACCACAAAAATGGAGGAGAGATCAATACAGAAAGTGATCCAGAAATTGAAATAAATTCCTTTTAATTCATCCTAGGTTTTAGTGATGTTGATGACAATATATCTTTTGTATCTATTGTATGTGTCCTGTGTATTTAGACATATAAAAGTACTACTTTGAACTGCATTTCCCATGTGTACTTGACTTGACCCTGATTTTGAGTAAAGCCTTTCTTTCTCAACTTTGAATGTTTTTGGCCTTCTTGTAGGGAGAGAAATTAGTCTCAATACTGATGTTTCATCAGACAAATGTTATTAGAATAATGAACTTGAAGCTGGAAATAAATAGCATGTATTCCTGTTGGGCTATATTTATTATTATTATTATTATTTAGATTTCTTGGTATTTTATTGTGGATTGGGCATTTAATTTGTGAACACCATAAATGACTCAAAAGTTATCATACACATTTGTAAATCTTGTTTTAATTTGTCAAAAGGAAAAAAAAAGCACAGGTACAGTACTGAGACTCAATTCTATCCATTTTTCCTGTGCTGTAGCATTGTGTTGTGAGTGCAGTAATCCTCTCTAAAGTATTGATTCATCATTTACAAAATGTCAGATGTGTAAAATGCCCTGACTACAGGGAAAATGACTGCAGACTGACAACATATATGGTAATTCCACTCCACTGGTCTGAGAGTTAGAAGCATTCTAATCCCTTTCGATGTCTGTACAAACAAACTCTTTGAGGCTCTATATATAGGTATGCAACATAGCAGACAAGCGGCTGCAGTTAGGACGTGTCACCAGAAATCTTAAATGTCTGTGAAGAGCCAGGAGACATCTTTGCATTAATTTTGGATTAAAAGTAATTTCTTTCATACCCAGTATTCTACTTTTTCATTTTACCGAGGACACAGATCTTAGATTAATCAGTCATTACAGCTGTTTTAATTCACTTATAAGCTTCCAGGCCAGAGGTATTTTATATCAGCTATTTGTTTCAGAGGGGACTCTTGAAGTCACCAGCAATGGCTATAGCTTTCCTCAGCACAAATGATCCTGCCACGCAGGGGTTAGCAAATTAGAGTTTTACATGATTTCCATTTTACACTGATTTGCATACTAGAAGGGAAACATATCTGAGCAAGAGAAGCTGTTCATCAGTAAGCCAGGTGATTACAAGTAAATACGAATCCAGAGCAATGTTGATCAAATAAAAGATTTTTTAAAAAAAGCCCAGTCTTGTGAACATAACCATTAGCTAGGATACATTATGACAGTTATGTGGGAAATTATATCGCTGCAAATTTGTTTTTGGTTCAAACAGAGATGAATAATGTCTGTTTGGATAAATAACACATGTTAGTTGGTAGCGAGCTCACTTGGGCAACTCTCATTGCCTCAAAGTAAAGATAAGAGTGGGAAACAGAGTTGTAATGTTGAGGGAAGCTGACATTTGCACCTCCAGTCTAATGCCCCTGAGCGGTCAGTGTGCATGTGGAGTATAGAAATGTTTGTCGGAGAGAGAGAGAGAGATGAGGAGGCAGAAGAGTTCTCCGGGCAAGCAGCATTGCCCAGGAGGCCTGTATACACTTCCACACTATCACATTGCTCTGAGAGAGGCAACTACAGTCCATTTGATCCCAACTCACAGAAAGAGAGAGGCGGAAGGACACAGAAAAACACGGGGAGAGGAAGAGCTCGGAGGGGAGACGGTACACAAACACCTCGAACTAAGAAACTTTCTCTATGTAAATCTCTGTAATTTCAGAGAGGCTAGATATAAAATAGATAAAAAATAAGTAAAAAAATAAGTAGCGCAAGAAAACTTTCGAAACTGTGTTATTGGTGCAAATATTACCAAAACAAGAAGGCCAAGAAAAATGGAGAAATTGAGGTTTGACTTTGGCCGTTAAAGCTTTTAATTTTCATACTTTACTTTGATACAAAAAGAGGTAAAATGCAGAACATTCCGTTTTCCACGCCACTCGTATGCACGTAAACAAACAAACAAAAAAACAAACTGGCTCACTGCCTCATTAGGGCATGTTTCTTTGTAGGTTACCAGAATTTGACTATGTGCCTGCAATTCTTATTTATAGACTGAGTCCTGCTCCAAGTGAGATACTATATCAAAAAAACACCAAGAGGATACAACGCCAGGGCTTTATCCACATCCCTGCATGACATGTCACTTAGTGATTCTTGCTCTTTATCTGTAGATTTTTTATTCTTCTTTTCTAAGTGCTAATTATAATTTAAGCTTCTTTTTTTTTAATCAACGTGAATCAGTATTTTTCCAGTGCACTGTTAAAGGCAGTCTCCCTGGCCTGAACTCCTTCAATAACCTACATGTCTAATCCTTGGAATGTCATGGCAGCACCAAAACGGTGTTCGTACTGGGGCGGTGAGCTGCAGAGTGGCGAGCAAAAAAAGGGTAAAAAGGGAAGATTAGCTGCCATGGTAATCCTCTAAAGATTTTCCATCAGCTTTTTTCTCTATACCAATTACAGTCCGGCTGACGGGTTTGTCCTTCAGAGACAGGTGTTACCCAGTGGTGTTTTTGGACAGCGGTGCAGCAAAAGGTATAATTCTTCAGCCGACAACATGAGATTCAAAACAAATGTTCCTGGACTGATGCATCAAAGTGAAACCAAAGTGATGAGAGGCTCGAGGTTATGAATTATAGGTTTCTTTTCCCTGTCACCTGACGTGGAAATACTATATTTACATAAACACAGAGGAGCACTCTTAATCATTCATGTAATTTTTCTTTTTCAAGTTTTTCCCGGAATGAACTTAATTTAGAACTACATACCAAGGCTGAATTTGATTTACTGACAATACACCTATGCATAAATTATACACATAAATTGACTGTTTGATAAACCCAAGCCACACGCAGCGACTGTCCAAAAATAGCTTAGCAGCAAAGACATGACAGGCCTGTCAAGCTTTGAATTTCTTTCCTCTTTTCTTTGCATGGTGAAACAGTGTACATGTGGCTCTAGGCAAGAGCAATAAACTGCGTTAAGAGAGTTCGAAGAAATTTTGAAGGTCGGGTACATCTTATATGTTCGGCAAACTTGTTTACGACCAATTGGTGCATAGCGTTATTTCCAAGGCCTAGATGCATATTTTTATTAATAATTAACTAGGTTAAATTACTTTGTTGAATTATATGTTATGTTAAAATAAAAAGCCCTATTCACAGCCATTATATAGACCATGACTAACTGTATTTCCTCACTGTGGCGAAGCCAGTCCTAGTTTCTGTCCCAGCTAACACTGCAAGAAATAGTGTTTGTGTTTGCCATTCGTATCAGTTGGTCCTGCTCAAAAACTTAGTACCGTGTTTACCAAAGTGAAAACATACTGTTATAATATACAAACATGTAAGTATGCTATGACCACCAACTAAAAAAATGATCTTATATTCTCCTGAACATTCTGTACTATAATAACGAATAAAAATACAAGAAATACAAGAGCAATAATGTTTCTTTATTTCCATGTCTATATTGTCATCTACTATGGGGATAATAACATTTTGCCTTGATCATGGTGCTTTAGCCTCAGTCTCTTAACACAGTTTTGTGTATGTAGCCAAGTGCATATCGAAGAATACTTTTACAGGATTATTCTTTAACGAGTTAGTGTGAATTATTTAAAAGTTAACTGAAAATGGAATTGTCAAACGACTCATGGACCTAAAACTATCTTAATTATCTAGTTTGCTACAACAGATAATATCTTCCAAACACATTTCTTATTTCAGCCGACAAAACTGATGATTGCCTGCTGGAAACCGGACGTCTGTTGTTTCTACCGCTGTCTAAAATTGCAGGCATATTGTTCCAAAACTTGCTAAGAATTTCAAGTGGTAAATCCGGCACTGTTACCACTGTAAACTCGATTATCGGCCTACCGAGAATGGAAAGGTTGATGGGCATAGCAAAAGTAACTAAGTGGGTAGGAGGGCTTAGTGAAAGGTCAGTTTGAAGACTGCCGTGTCCAGTGGCACTGACACATCCAGTTTTTATATGCTAAATTCCAAAATAACAAACAAAAGAGAAAAACGAGTAATACTTACAACCATACCATTTAGGGACACCCAGCAGTCAGGGGGGAAGTCTTGCAGGAGAGGCACCAGATACTGGAGACAGCCATCCCAGTGACACAGAAGCAGCATCATCCCTATCAAATTAAATATTCTTACCACTGCACTGGCCAGGTCATAGGTCATATGGAAAATCTGTCAAAGACGAAGAGAGAGAGAGAGAGAGAGAGAGAGAGAGAGAGAGAGAGAGAGAGACACCTCAGTTAGACCTCTACAGTGTGAACATGTACATTCAAATTCTGATCGTACATCAAACTGAAATACAGAGTAATGAAGAGATACAAACTCAACCAGTAAACACAGAGGCCCAGTGGATTGAATTTAGATCTGTTAGTGTCTCTAAAACATTATATACACTGGTATTTCAAAGACTGAAAAAGGCCCACAAAAAAAAAAAGGTTAAAACATTTCACCAAAGTACAAAGTCAACTTTGAAGTGGGAGCATGGTGCGCCTGTGGGCCACCAGAGAATTTGGTTTCTGTGTGTGTGTGTGCACGTGTACATGTGTGTATGTGTGTGCTTGTTTGTTTGTGTGTGTGTGTGTGTGTGTGTGCGTGTGCGCGCATCTTTGCACTCACAGATGTTGAACTGTTCATAATTCAACATGGCTGCCTTCCAAAACAAACAGACCAGTGGAGGAAATACACATACAGCACAGAGTAGGTAAGGCAGAGAGAATGAGGTGAATGAAATTCTAAATGATGAAGCGAGTGCAGACCTCTGGAATAACCCGCCAAGAAGTGCGTTTGCCTTGAGCTGGGCCAAGTGTTACTGCCGGTGTAGCTATTCAGTCAGAACAGGAAGTTTCAAAATAGAAAGTCATCAGCAGGGTGAGTAAGCATACCTTCAATGAGAAGCAGTTTCATTTACATTGTGTTCTGGTTGAAAAGAATTGACTCATGCCCAGTTGGCTCAGGCATTAATTCAGAGTTTCTCATTAGCATGAGAAAACCATTACTTCTTTCCAGGTTAGTTATTCCATAATCGTCCTCACAGTTAAGCTTAATTTCTTCTCCTAAAAAAAGCTAAATATGAAAAAAAGGCCCCTGATTGATGGTTTTTGCGCAATAAACTGTCCCATTTGCCATTTTGTTGAATGAAAGATTGGAGGTAATGTCATATTTTTAAGTTGATGGCTTTCCATTCCCTGCAAATGGCCCATTCTACTGATCTTAATTAAGAAAATGATTGGAGTATCGTTCATCGCAACGTCATACGAAAAAATAACCGAAAGTGTCAATGTAAAGTACATTCAAATACAAGATATTGAAATACTTTTTTTGAATGAGACATTAGATGATCAGCACTGTTACAATGAAAATTTCTATTTCCTAACTGTGTCTTTCTCCATATTTAACCCCAGATCTAATCTAAATTCTCATGTTATTTGCCTTTTATTTTTCTTCTCAGATGAGCTTTTGCAACTTCTGGCTTGTATACATGAGAATTTGGAAAATAAATTACTAGCCCCTTTTGACCACATTGCAAAGGCTACTGGCTTAATCATCTCATACAGTACAATCACTCACAGAATGGACAGAGAGCTTGAGGTTGGTCTTTGTAAGTTCTGGCATATACGAATGCAAAATCTGCCCCAACAAATCCCAGGTGTTTTAAAAACTCTTTGAAATCCACATCTTTCCATCACGGCCTATTGTGACTGTCCCGTAACCTTTCTGCACAAAGGACAGTGTCCACAAACAGAACAGAGGAGAGAACAAGAGGCTGAGCTGATGCTCAGATCCCTCTATGGTTCTACTGATCCACAGGGAGATACAGTGCACTGCCCTGAAATGCTAAAATTAGCCGGTAGCTTACAGAATGGCTGTCTCAATGCACCGAGCATCTCTTCTGCTGCCTACATCTTTATTCTTAATTTAGCGGAACTCTCTCTGCCTCTGTCGTGTGTGTGTGTGTGTGTGTGTGTGTGTGTGTGTCTTAACATTCATCACAATTTGATGACAGAGAGCGAGAGAGACATAGGCAGAGACAAAAAACAAAGAAAGACATAAAGTTAACTAATAAAGGATCATATTCCTGGAGGATTGCAAAAGGAGTGGAAAACAGGAAGTAGCACTCGGGTCCCTCTTTGAATTTCAAATGATTCACACCGAGCAGAAATAGAAAAAGGGTCGACTTGCATGTCTGCACTTTTTTCCTTTAACTAATGCATAATCAAAAAAAACACAAGAAAACTAAGACTCCTAAAAAATGGGGGGCAGGTTTTTAGGGGACACCAAGAAATAAGGTGATGTGTGTCAGACGTTTGCAGAGAGGATTTTGCGAAATTCCCAGGGGTCATATCACTTTTCTGGGAGGCCTCTGTGACCTTTGGGTCACGCTGAGTCACTGAGGCCAGCGAGGAAAGATGTAAAAACTCATTAACACAACGTGAGATTTGTTTGGGTTTGTATTTCTGGGGCACCAGTTTGAAAAGTCTGCTAGTGGCAGGAGGTAGCCAAAAGGCAGTGGTCTATTATTAGAGTTCTTAATAATAGAGGCTCTGAGTGCAGATCACTGGTCAGGTCAGGTGAACATAGAGGATAACCTTCACTGCGATGTAGAAATATATTAGGATGAAATTTAAGGGAGGTGTTTAAGCTGTTACTATTTTCTTAAACACACTCTAATGGGACAAAAACACAATCTTTCCATATAGAGGGAGGGAGACAGTTGTGTGTCTGTGTGCGATGTTGATGGAGAGGAGCGATCAAAATATAGGCTTGCCACTGTTTTGTTCAACACATACAGCAACTGAAATCAAACCAGACCTAAAAAAAAAGAATCACTGCTCTAAAAGCTTTGAAGCCTTTGTGTTCACTGTCAGGTGAAAGAAACGTCACAGTATGTGAGGAGGGTACTTTAGAGCTCAGTAAACTACAAACCCAGGAAATGCAGTGCAGGGTACTTTCACGGTGACTATGGATTTGTAAACCAGCATGGCCAATGACAGATTGAATAGGCTATCCTCGCATCAAAACCCTGATTTTATAGATGAACAAAAATGATGAAGGTCATCCACTAATATTTTATTTATAGGAGCAAGATTTTTTTTCCAACAGGATTCAGGGCCTCTGATTGGTTACAGTACCAGTCTATCACTCTCTCTTACTGCCGGTTTTCGAGAAGATGTTTAGCAAAGCTGCCTTGCAAAAAGCAGCATTGGAAGTGTTATTTTGCTGTTCCTCCATCGATGTATTGATTCAATTTTTGGACTGTGACCATCTGTTTTGATTCATCCGTGTGGTTCCAAAGGGCAGCCCAGCCACTGTCTGTAAAATATCTACTGGGTGCAGTGTTTGTGCATTTGCATGACTGCGCCCATGTATCTCAGGTTGAAAGGGGCCATGTACAAACCTTGACTCAGTTGCTCCCATTTCAAATACACAGGAGAGAAGGCAGTGACATTAAATGGACATTTCAGAACATTGTCCCAAATGTTAGATGTAACAAAGCAGTCGACCAAGCTCTGTATTATAAGATCTGAATTCATTGTCATAGTGCCGTCTTTGCCACTATAAGCTGCATGATTACGGGATATAGGTGGCCCCTGACAGAGACCCAAAAAGCACCATCAATACTCTGGGCTGGCATTGACAATATTTAGGCTTAGAATTAAGTGCACCAAGCTTAAATTTGACCGGGGACAGGGGCAGGTCAACATAATCCTCTAATACAGTAGCGACAAACAGCCAAGATGCGATGTGATAGAGACATAAGGTCATACGCTGGTTATGTCCAGCCAGCACGGCTCTCATTCACATTTGGCCCTTCCCCATCCATTCAGCAACACTGTATGGCAGAGAAGAGAAGATGAGGGTAAGGGGGGTGAACCTGGGAGGTACATACACGAATAAACTCCTGTGAACAAGAGTGATAAAATGTCAAACAGTGCCTGAATTGTTACGTTGGAGCTCATGTACAGTATGTGTATAAAAATCATAGAGGTGATCCAACGTGAGTTTTACTTAAAGTTTAAAAGGCTTTTTTACATCATGGCAGTCAGTCAGATTGATATGTGTACTGTCGGCTGACTTTTTGAACTGGATGTGCAGAGAAAAGAGCATGCAGGAGAATTACTCATCATCAAGCCGTAGGCCTTGAACACGCAATTACAAAGTGTTCTTTATGCATCTTCAAACTGGACGTGAGTGACCTCTGTTTGAGGTTAGTGAGGATTAGCGAGGGACTAATTTGAGGGGATTAAATCCACCACTGGCTATTACATTGAAGGATGACAAAACTGCTTCCAGGAAAATCTGGAATTCTCCCGCTTAACATCGTCTTGTAAATCTCCTTTTGGATCTCTCTTGGTTTTGCTTAATCACAAAATTACAGTTGAACTTGGATTTGAAAAATCATATTATCATGTAATAGGAATTCACTGGGATTTAGCAAGCCTCGTGTTTTTTTTTTCTCTGTCTCTCTCCTTCTATACACTAGAATAAAGTTTTTTTTTTCCATTGAACTCTCAGTTTATGAAAAAAAGCAACAAAAAAAACTCCTAAACACAATGAATTTCTTATCAGATAAAGCTGAAAACGGAATATTTCATATACACTTGAAATACATTTCCAGTGTCACCCCCCTCCCCCCAAGAAAAGCAGCTTGCTGGAAGTAATCACAATTCACGTGACTGTAATGCGCTATGCGTAATCATGTTGATATATGTATAGTTCAGCAATAAATAAACATAAATAGACTTGGCATTGTTTCAGAGCTTCAGGCGGCATACTGCATGCTCTGAGAAGCTAATCAGTCTGCAAATCTCTATACAAAACAGACTAGAATAGACTAGACTCCACAAGAAGAGCAGTGTCATACAAGTAACTTGGTTCCATCCAAATCGTGTCAAAGCTGCGTAAAAACGGCAGAATTCTAGTTTCCCTGCTAAAAAAGCTCTAAATCTTTGGCATGGAGGCAGTGCATTTAGCTAATGAGGCCTAACAGTAATTTGTAGTCAGAGACTTAATTAAAAGGCAGGTGGTGATCGATGGGATCTTTACACAGACAGAAAACAAGTAGTGAACTATTAATGTAACAGAACCCTTTAAAGAGGAGATCATTATTTCTTCACTGAATGCACTGCTGCCTTGCATGCCCAACAAAGCGTGATACCCATGGAAGAAGTATTAGGAAGCACTTAAAAGAATTAAGCAAAAGTATATTGAGAGTATTTCACATAAAAGGAATTTTATATTTGTAGCACTGAGGCAAGTCTTGAAAATCATGTTCACCACTCCCTGCCACTAAAATACTTTAATATAATAATGTTGTAGTAATTCTTGCAAATTGCAGAAAATTTGCAGCAATAATGGGAATAAGAAATTTGACTCCTACCCACTGTTTGCCTTCTTTTAAAGTCTGTCATTCGATTTCCATCTTACGAAGTGGTAATTTTTCTGTGTTTATATTCTATGCAGATATTTTGATATTAATTCTGTAACAAGTTTGATCTTCAACTGTTTGAATGCAGCCTCATGGCCTCCGTAGATGCATATTCTTGATCATCAAGTTCAACTGCTAAAATTAGGGACTCAGTTATCACAAATTAACGTAAAAGTGCTTTTTAGTGTAAGGTAAAAATGGATGGTAGTTATGGTGCTATAGTCTATATTGTAATGCCAGTCTCCGCTGGATGAGCCTATACCAACCATTAATCAATGCATTCATTTAACTGGATGAGTCATCCCCCAGTATCGTGTCAGTCACAAGTTAAAATAAGGACTCTCTCTGCCCATGAAGCTCTTCCCTATGGGAGCGCCGCCGTTCATCCGCTCGGTCTTTCCATCATTTCTGTGTCCATCGGAAGTATCCTCTTGTTCTTCCACTGAGCACATCACACTACACCGCGAGCCTTGCTGCCCTGCCCGCTGTCTCACCCGCTCTGTGTCTATTTTGGTCGTGTGAGCGTGATAACCTCAACACTTCTGTTCTGCCTTAATCTGTGCGCTACCATTCAGAGCTGCACTGGCAGAGGCAGCATCCTCTGGGGCAGAGGCTCAAACAGCCACGGGGGTCACGTTTGTGATTTTCTCCATGGAATTCATTGGTGGATTGACTAGAGAGGATACTGTGTTAGGATGGAAACATTAACTTGAAACGTTTCATATAAGAGCCCTGTACCCCTTCCGTCAGCACTTCAATGCATTGTGACCCCCACATTCTTCTAAGCGTCCTTATTGGCCCTATGTGGACATTATTCTCAGAGTCTGTATGGATTAATACATGCAGATAATGCATATACCCAATTTATGCGCAGTCTTCACTCCATTCTTTTCAAATTTTATACTTGCTCTGAAAGGCACAGTGCATCCAGGCAAGAAGTAAATGTATTTACGGATGAGGAGGAGGTTGAACGTTTCATTGATTTGTACCTGTAACCTGAGCATTGGTAGCAAAATATCAACATCAGCTCAGCCCTAAGAAAACATGTACACATGGCTGACACCTCCAAACACAAGCAGTAAGGCAGTTCAGACGGCAACACACCTGTGCCCCTCCTCGGTGCGGAAAGAAAATCGCCGAGGGAAAACAAATGAAGACGGTATAAGTGGACATATTGTTCAAAAACATGCCAGTAGGCTCGAGAACAACTGTTTTCCCTCATGACCCATTTTCCCACCAATTGTCTTGTTATGCAAGTCTTGTTTCGGCACGACAGTTTGACAACATCATTCCAGGAATTAAATCTGTATCCTCAGTCAGTCAGTAAGTCAGTCAGTCAGTGTATGACAGAGGGCTGACGGAGGAGAAAGGGGAAAGACACAAAGAACTGAGAGATAACGGGGAGGTAACGGACGAGAGCGCAACATCTACCCAGGAACTAGGATAAATATGACATCTCGTGGATTTGTCAGCAGGTCAGTCAGCAAGGATCACACAATAATATTGTCTAAATAGGTTTGAATCCAATAAGATTTATTTTTCTGCAGTTGGTGCAGGTATATTTTGGTGTGATTTCTCGTATAATTAGGTTATAGGGACTATGTCCTGGGTGAGTTTGGAGTTATTATTACCAGTCACTTTGATACGTGTACATGTACACTACACACCTCAAGAAAAAAAGTCCATTTTGGTAAAATGATTCTGGGAAAATTGAAAAAGAAGTTTGTCATCGCAAAAGACTTCGCTGATTGGAGCTGGAGCTGTGATTAGCTTACCTTAGCACCGCATAAAGACTGGGGGGGGGGGGGGGGGGGCGGTGGGGAAATGGCAGGCCTGTCCCAAAATATGTGTACCAGCAAGCCTAAAGCAGTAGCTCTAGCACAAAGATAAAATAACAACAACTTGTCATTTCAAATTTCTGTTTGTGCATGTATTACACAAGCCAAGCTACCTGCTTCCACCTGCCTCCCTTCTTTATGCTAAGCTAAGCTAATCAACTCTCAGCTCTGGCTCCGTAGTAAATTCACAGACATAAAAGTGTATCGATCTTAGCCTACTCTCGGCAAGAATGGGTAAATAAGTATATTTTCCAAAATGTGGAACCATTCCCTTGATTCGAAATTTAATTTTCCAAACAAGATTTCAAGCCAGAGAGTGTGTCCTGAATTAAACAGATTTTTTTTTTTTTTTTAACTTTGAGGAGTTCAAGTGTCAAAAATGTAATGTCTGTGCATCTTATGGGCATTTAGTATTTGAATTTTATCCACACTGAAGGTACAGACACACAGAGCATATTTCAGGAAGGCAGACAAGCATGCCGACAGATTAAAAGACAAAAATAAGAAAGAAGAAAGACAGAGGGAGACAGGGGGGGAAAAGGTGGAGAGGGAGTAAGAAAGGAGCAAGAGAGTTATGACAACAAGATTCGGTATTTGCAGATGTCATGGTGGAGGGAGAGAGAGGAAGGGCGAGTGTTGTAGTCTGGGTTGTGGTTTTGCTAAGAAGGCAGTCAGGGAAGATTAGTGCCCATGTGAGAGTAGGGAGGATTTGACTGGATTGCACAGGGTGACCTGCTGTGCTCATGTAAAGATCAGCAAGAGGGACTCTTCCGACCACGGTTTGCAGCGAGGACGCACCCATCACCATCGGCCGGTGGGCTGGAGACGGTTTTAGATCGGCGTGTCGTCCAAACTCAAAGCTACAATGGATCCTTTCCTGTAATACTGGTCATGTTTCCTCTCAGGCACGACGTGGGGAAAAAGATACATACTGTACACAGCAAATGGAACCGTACATCAACGGTACAACAGTACATACATAGCACAATGGGGGCGGTGTAATATAATCAGTCATATGATCCACAGTGGAGCAACGGCACATTATCTAGTCTCACAGTCTCTAGTCTCTTACTTTGTTGGCTGTGTTGGCTGTGGCATCAGGACTACACCTGATATGCTACATAATCTAATCCGTACTGTAGTCACACCACAATAACACATATCTATGGTGTAATAATAGTTCTTTGCTATAATGATGATAATCAAGGGTGCTCCACTAAATCTATCCACCACAACATTAACTCTTGGGAAGTGAAAGTAGTAGAACCCTGAATGCCTCACTAGTTACTCATTATTATCAATTAATTTGCATAAGGCATCATTAAAGGATGTCTTCCATGAATAGTGCCCGCGTACAGTGTGTAGGGCTGCAAGAATTAGTCGATTAATCAGTCAATTGACAGAAACTTAATCAGCAACTAGCTTAATGGTCAATTTATCAATTAAGTCATTTTTCAAGAAAAATGGCCAAACCTTTAATGGTTCAAGTGTCTAAAATGCGAAGACTTGCTGCTTTTCCTTTTCTTACATTACAGCGAATTTATTATTTTTAGGTTATAGAATTTCTGTCTGACAAAACAAGACATTCTAGTTAACCAGAATCACCTCTGACTCTGGTAAACTAGAATGGGTATGTGTCACTGTTTTCTTATGTTTTACAGACTAAACAATTAAATGTGAAAGGTACTGGCTGATTAATGGATGATGAATCAACCCGCTAGTTGCAGCCTTATGAGTATGGAGAGTATCATATCATATCATATCATATCGTATCATAAGCGCTTCTCCCAGCTTAACTTCCAGGGATCACCAAGGCAGGGCAGCCCCCCAACATACCCCCAACATACCATCTACTCACACACAGCAACCACCAACAACAGCCAAGTGAACAAAAATAACCAAGATTAGCCTAATCTCCACACTTACCACTTTAGCCCCCTCCCAAGACTTTATCTGTCATCTGTCTGCTTACTGTACTGTGCAAACCATGCAGAGGGGGGGATATCCCATGGGAACTGACTGAAGATCAAAGCTGCTTTCACTGCTTTTCCTACGGGAAAATTCTTGAGGGGGTTAATACATATCGAGAACAAAACATTTTTGCTGAGTATCAAAATTCGACATGAGCTTAAAACCAAAATAATGCCTCAAAATAAGAGACAGCAGCAGCAGATGTTAGGAAAAATGGCAGATGTTGATTCAGTTTGACTGCTGTGGGGCTGCTGAAACAGTTACGCCCTAGGCTGAATAAGACAAGATGGCAGCGGTTTGGATAGCACGTATCACTTACTACTCTAATTCATTATATTGTATAGCATGGAACCTGGTCACTTTTATCATTCAAAAAAAAGATTATGATTTAAACACTTCTATTTTATACTGCAAAAGGTTAAGCCTCCTCTCTGGATCAACTGTTCCTTCTCTTTTCTTCAGTCTCTGCTCCTCGGTGCCACTGCCTTTCTGTCTCACTGTCTTCACTGCGCAGACCTGTCCGTTTATATTTTACATCAAATAAAGGGCCGAACTGAGAGACAGACTGACAGTGACACTAAGAGATAAAAAGAGAGAGACACAGTGATAGAGATAAATAGAGGTACTCCCGGTGGAGGAGTACACAGCTTTTTAAATGCCATACATCAGCTCACAGTGACAGTATGAGACAGGGTGACAAGTAAAGATGGCAGCTGTGGGCGTAGGTGAACTTAGAGGAATCCAAGCACAATAAATATGATCCGTTAGCAGTTTCTTTTAAATAAAATACATACCTAAATCCGCACAAATGCTGACAGAAATATAGTTAGGTAGGGATGCCACTTCAGAGTTTAGCACTACAGCGCAGGTTTTTCATAAACAGCATATGTCAATTTCTATCGAGTATCAAATATCATACTCGTGTATGTCTCATCAAGGATAATGTGAAAAAATCTAAGTGACAGTTTAAACGTGTGTATCCCTTTCAGCTGCCGTAGGCCTGTACACATGAATAATGGCTGTGAATTTTGGTAAAAGACAAACAAACTGAGTTTTTAAACAGTTTGAAATCCACCCAAATCATCGTTTTTCCTCTGAGGTTTGGCAATGTAAATGTGTCAGAGTCAAAGAGGCTGTTCAAATCTTGTATCTCCAAAATGTCAACTTTTCATGGAATAAGAAAATCAGTCATATTTTTAACTTTGTGAACACCCAGTTCCTGGATTCATTGTGTAATTATATATATATATGTGTGTGTGTGTGTGTGTGTGTGTGTGTGTGTGTGTGTGTGTGTGTGTGTGTGTGTGTGTGTGTGTGTGTGTGTGTGTGTGTGTGTGTTTGTGTGTTTTGTTAGCATGTAGATGACATAAATTTAGACTTAAATCCATTCATTATAAGATGTGTATACAGTTTTCACTGGACATGGTGAGGATATGTTGAACCAACCTTTCTTAAGGTTAGTTTTGTTTTGTTTTTCGAAACATATGGGTGCTGATGATCCAGTCTATTTTTATCCTACTGTCTCGTCTCACTTCACTGCTTTCAAGCCTCCCTTTCCGACTTCCTGTTCTGTCTACTGAAAGTACGCAGAAGAAACACTTTTATGTGCAGTACTTTAAATATTTGATATTTCAAGAGCAATGCCTGCACACAATCTCCAACCGACACTTATTAATTTAACCAGTATGTTTTAATAAAACTGTGACAGCGTGGTACTATAATTATTGTAGAACTGTGTCTTAAAGCTTAACCTTTCTCTCTACTTTAACATCACTGGTTTCTAAATGAACTCTGTACTCTAAACCATATGGTCAAGCAATTAACACTCTCTACTGCAGTTAACAAGACCAACTTGCAACAGAAGGAGCACTCAGTGACTTGGCAGTGGAAAATGGGTTAAATCTACAGGGGATGGGGAGAAAAACTCTTTCTTTCAGGCAGTGGAGTCTGGGATTTTCCACCCCGTGGGCCAAGAGTGAGCTTCCCTCAGTAAGCCGAGCAAGAACATGATTCGAGGCACATTATGTTCATCGTCAGAGAGCCTTGCCTTAAAACAGAGAGGACAAGAACACAGACAGAATGGGAGGGAAAAAGCATTGTCCTTCATTTTGGTCTGCTTGACAAAATTGGACTGGAGGAGTCCATTAGGCTATTGTTTGCTACTTTGCTTGCTTGTTTTTTGTGTAGATGTGTGTGCAAGAGGGTGAAAAGAGAGAAATGGACAAAAGGGGAGGGAAAGCGAGAAAGATGATTGTATGTTTTTGGAGAAACATCTGTACCCCTTCAAAATGTGGTAGCGTTGTTTTGTTACACTAAATGTCGCAGTACTAATATCTGTGGCTGCAATATAATTCATATATATAATATAAAATTATATTTTTCAAGCAAAATATATTGCTTGAAAAAAAAATATTGCAAATGTATAGTATGCTTTTAGTACAGATAATTGCTTAGACAGAAAAGGATAGTTGTCCAGTGTATCTAACATTTTTACTGCTTTGTGCTGCTATGGCTCTGTGGGTTCTTCATAGTTAAACAGTCCCCTTCCTCACAACATGTCAAATGAGTGACAGGCAGTTTGTTGCATGTAAAGACGTGTGACAGACACTTTAACCCCCCGCAGGATGGAACTTCCACACACGACACAACAGCGAAGCACAGCCTAAGTAAAACAGAACACAATCTGATTTGGACATAAAATAAAGGCATTCACAAGTTATCTCAATAAAAAAAAAAGAAAAGCTATTGTTTTAGGTCTTGCTGAACCAAATACAACAAAGCATGAACAAACATCACTGTGGAGCTTGAACACTGATGAAAAATGCAAGAGCGAAGAAGAGGGAACGGTGAATTCACTGTTCCGTAGCCAAGTGTTCAGCGGCACTGGGCAGGAAATCTGCTTCTGCACACGCTTTAGTGACAAATGCACTCATTTTTACTGATATCAAATTAAGATGTGGCATCTTCATTTGTTTGTATGATATTCCTTTGTTCATTTTTTTCTTACTGTTGTAGGCGTTTAATTCCTGGTCTATGATTCAGAGGCAGTATTTATGTACGGTACATTAAGCAGGGGTCAAATGTGGATTGCATCATTTATTTAATTAGCATTTAACTTACTAAAGTTCAGAAGACTACTTAATAGGCACGTATGACCATATTCATTGAGCTCTGAAAAAGTTTACAATTCACCGACGACAGGTAAATTCTGGGCATCCATTTCTCATAAAATCATAATAATTTGTATATTATAGATATATTAATAAGACATATATAATAGGAGTACTTTAACTTTTAAAGACATTTAATTTTTTTTAATAAAAAAAACAGAGTTTATATCAACCAGCAGAGGAGAAGCACCTGCTCGATAGGAGCTGCATGGAGGATAGACAGTGGTTGGCAATGATATGATTGATATCTCTCCAGACTCACACTCAACAGTATCCAAATGCTATCAAATTGTCATGGTGTAATCACCACAGTGCACTACACATCATGTGTATTACAGCTGCAACATTTGCGATTTCTTTTGAGACGTGGAAATATCCAGACCTGGACATCTGGATCTCCATGCTCACTCAACCAGAATTGTATTTCTTCCTTTAGTGCACAAAAGAGAAAGGTAAACTTCACTAATCACAGACAGGCTGCACTTCGACACTGCTGCCACTGTTTGATAAATGACATGAACGTCTCCAGGCACAGAAAAGTCCTCGACATACCTTTAAGCGAAATAAGACCTTTCTGAGCTTTGCAAAACAATGCCCAGTGTCCCATATTCTTTGCTGGGGCATTAAATAGAAACAACCAGCTGTGTGTTCCTGGCCAAACGTGCTCCACACAGCAGCAACACAGAATTTGGGCTAATTCACACCTGCTGAAAAAGTTCCTTGAAGCCCTACAATGCCATAGTTACTGTAGATCTCCTCCAACAGTGTGTGATTTCCTTTCAAAAAACTTTAATTCAGCTTTAAAGATCATTTCATTAAGTCTTATGTGTATACGTGTTGCTTTAAAGTCTTAGTTCAGTGGCTTCCAATTCTAACTTTGGGACATTATTTCTCTTATTTGTCTTTGCTGCAGTCGACCCATACATAGCACTGGCAGATTGATATTCATAAAGCATTGGCCTTTGAAAATACAATATATCCCAGGAATGAAAAAATCAGTTTTCCGACCGTACGCAAGCTCTATGCCAAAGGGAATGAAATATCTAGATGCACGCACACAAGCACATAGATACACCAGTCTCTCAACAACCGCCCGCCTCACACATCCCAGTAGTTCAAATCAGATCACATCCCATAACAGGAAGCAGTTGTGTACAGTCATCAGCCAAAGGCTCTGCTCCAACTCAGCTCTTCCACAGAGGAGAGTCCTGCAGCCAGTCACATTTCCGCTCCTCACTACTGTATGTGTGTCCTACAACTAAATGCCATTTGAGAGAACATGGTAATGAGGCCAGGCTCCTTTTAATTATCCTCCTATAAATGTCATTTGCTGTTCTGTGTGATAAATGGATTGTATACTTTCTTTATAGATTCAGCTTGTCTTTGTTTAAGGAAGTGCTGCAGTCACCGTGATAAATTGTGTGTAGGTGAAGCTTAAAAAGAGGAGCGGTGGGTTGTATGTAGTGAAATTTAAAAAAAACAAACAAACAAACAAACATTACCGGATCACATTTAAAAACCTTTGTCCTTACTTCATTTAGCATCGTTTTACAAGCTGTAATTACAGAGAGAAACGGGGTCAACACAATAGAAAATCAATCAGTACAGGAATTGCAGCTGCCGCTGCATGATACACACAAAGATAAAATTTAACACACACTGCCTTCCTCCCTTTGTTATTTCCCTTTCTCTCTTTTTCTATCAGTCTTTCTGTCTCCCTTGCTCTGTCTTTCAACCTCACGCATGATGCAGCACTTCATGATTCAGCACACCGCCTTTGTGTGTAGAGGAGTGTTTATGTTATCGTGCACCTGTGACCCTGCGTGAGACTGGGGCGGTGGCTTCAAGGCAGCGAGCGCTTGGCATAGGCTGTTCTGTCACAGTCCACAGGACCCGAAAAACCGAGGCCAACTAATCTAATTTGGCACCAAACTCTCTGTTGCTGAGGTGGCAAGTTACAGTGTGCAGTGGCCTCACCATGATCTCCTTTCACATTCACAATGCCTGTGCCATGCCTCGTTTTCAGCTAATGCTGAAACAATTAGCCAATCAATCGATTGGTAGAGCAACAGAAAACAAATCATTTATCATGGTAGTTTCCAGTTTGTCAAATGTGAGGATGTCCACTTTTCCCTCTCTTTATCCTCTCTATACATCATTGTAATACCTCACCTTGGGCTTTGTATTGCTGAAATGAAATTGCCCTGTTTTCTACTAAAGAAATGATCTACTGATTAACACCAAAATTATCCTTAGTTGCAGCCCTATATTCAAACTTCTCTGTCTCATACCTTGACTTAAAATTGTTGTTTCTTTTAAAGGAAAGCCTAATTCCATTCAATAAGTGTGCAGTACATTATTAGAAATTATATATGCTACAGATTTTTATTTCTCATACAACAATCTATAACTTCAAGAGTTACAGACTAAAATTCACATGCTGCATCTAAAGATAGAAGAAAGAAAGAAAAGGTCAGCTGTCGGGCTGTCACATAATAGTATAGGTTATGTCAGTGGAGACCAAATTTAGCCAGTGTAATGTAGTTAAAGACTCCTCTACTGTTCCCACGCACTGAACTAGATACCCAGGTCAGTTGGCTCACATTTTCCCCCCTTTCAGATCAATTTACCCACTGAGCGGTGAATCAACAGTTCACCTTTGCTTAGGCCTACAGATCCCTACGGACACTCTAAATAATCAGATCACTTGCCTCATGCTCCTCTGTCAGCTCTAGCAGACACTGGCTATCTCCTGTAAATATACCCTGCTTAAAAAAGACAAAATGTCTTCCCATAACCTGTATCTTTGTATTTGAAGTGTAACACGAACAAGAACAGAAAGCTGTTATTAGTAGTGAATTTAAAGATTGTGCTTTTGCAGGAGGGCTCAGTGATTCTGATGCTGACAAAGTGGAGTTGCACATAGGGGATGGCATAGCTGCCACTTCCTACAAGGAGCAGCTAGGAGAATCACACAGATTCTGTTTATTTTACCATAAAATATGAGTATAGTTCTTATTGCATGACAGAGTAAAAAAAAAAAAATGAACAGTGATTAAAGAGAAGAACCCTCACACCATCAGGAATGTATATCTTGTGCCTATGATTGGCAGAAGCCCCGGAAAATTGACACTTAGGGGCATCTTTATGCCACAAATGCAACTCTGGGGATGACATGATGGCAGCAGGTGAAACTGGTCACATTACCTCATGTCCTGCTACTGTAGTCTGTTTATACTGACTATAAGGGGGCTTGGAATCACTGCGTAACTAACCAGGTGTGACAGTGTATCACCACCGTATTAAAATACGGTTGAATGCAACATGACAACATGTCTGGTGATACAGCACAATGTCTGTGTAACTAAAGAGGAACCGACCCCCTAAACTGGGGGGAAAATGTGTTGGTTTCAACACACACACACACACATACATAGATACACACTATCTTCCAGGGACAAATCTCCATAAGTATCATAAGAGAGTATCACAACGTAGGAGCTAGTTTATCAGTAGTAATATATTGTAAAATATCAGTTTAGCTCTCTAATTATGCATTTTGCTAAAATGGCATGTTACAGTGATGTCTTGTTTAATGTTTTCATTGCAGCGTCACAGTGGGAAACAATAATAATTAGGTCCCAACAGATGTTTTCTGAGGCGCCCACTGATGACTTTTCTGCAGAGAACAGACTTTGAAAATAAAAAGAAATTGTCAAGTAGCTAGTTAAAACTGATGCTTGTATTTCTGACATTTAAAAATAGCCACAAAAATAAGAATATTTCGACTTGACCAGAATGAGTAGCTAATATATTGTACATTATATACACCACAGAGCATTAACAGAACTAGTGGCAGTTTTCTATTTTCGGATTATTATTACATTTGTAAATCTTTAGTCCGAAGGTGAGATGTTCCTCTTAGTGTATGCATGTTTGTCGATTTATCTTAGTTCTCAATTAGGGTACATATATCTTTCACTGAGCATAGAGATTCTACTAAATGGTACTACATTGTATGCCATCATTTACAGCGAGACATAACATTAGCTGAGTAATTCAGTGTTCAGCGTTAACAAAATGAATTGCTATAATGATCACATTTACTTATTTGTTACTGATGCTTTTTAACAGACAGATTCTGCTTAGGGCTTTACAAAGGGTAGAGCCACCCCTGGGGGCTGGTATCCTGCCACAAGCTCAACCTGAGCCCATGTGCTTGACTTGGGATCTGGCGGGAAGCCTGGTGGCTGTGGCAAGCCAGATGGGGCACTGGGAGCTGTGGGGATTCTCTACAGTAGTTTAAAAACGTTATCCCCTTAGTCTGCTTTTGCATTTTTCATTAAACACGCTGAACCAAAATCTGCACCGGATGGAGGTGTTATCTGAAACTGTTCCTGGTAACATAAATCAAGAAGATCTCTACAACATGAATGTACGTCCAAAGGTAACAGCAGAAGTTGGAGACTGTCGTGAGTGTAAGGTCATCGGGATAATTAGCTCTTTATATGAGAGGGTATGAAATAATAAGAGAAACAATAGGGTGGTAGAGTTAGACATTAATAGGGGCAGGGGGCAAAAATGTCCTTGAAAGATCTAAAAATGCCTGTGAAATTAAAGATGAAAGGGCAAAAACATGCCCTCAACCCTCAATGACTATTCTCATTATTTCACTGAATTGTTAAATACTGAGCCATTAAAATTGATTCCCAGGGGCTAACTAACTATTGATGAGCAGAAGCAAAATATCACTTCAGGAATTGTTTTTTCCTCACTGCATGGGAAATTTGCATAGAAACTGTGAACATCACATATGCAAAAGTTACAGCAGCACTGGTCGATTATGAAAACCACTATAGCTGTGGCTGTAAAAACCAAAACACTGAGCTGAAAGATGCTAAAATCCTCCTCCTAGATGGGAACTGCAGAGTTGGATGATAATTCACCATGGTTTTCACCACTACAAGCCACATTACATTTACCCATTATTTCTATGAAAATATTGGTCGACGCAGCTTATACTTACCTCCCACCGAAACACTGTTGTAAACTAGATATTTTAATTAGTACATCAGTAAGATTTCTCCTAAAAATGAACAAAAAACTCAAGATAATATCAAAGAGACAAAATTATATGTCCTGCAAACATACATAACCCCAGAAAGAAGATACAACTTGTTCTCGTTTCTATTTGTCCTCTGGTGCACATACAACGTGCCTCAAACACTTTCCTTATGTCTTTGAATTAAGCTACACATACAGTGAAACGTGTATGTAACTTAGAATGACTCCAGATATTTATTTTAAGTGCTCACATAGTCTCAAGAATATAGCTGGTGCTTGTTTAAATTGTGTTCTTTGTGCATACAGCGCATTTACTGCTCTGCATGACCTTCACGCTGCAATTTCCCTAAGCACTGTACACTGAAATAATTATGTGTGAGCAAACAAATGAATGAATTATTGAACAAACACAAGGAAAAATCATGCAAACGGATAGGAATAGTAGCATTTGGCATTATGAACACCAAAGGCTTGGGTCAGAGCCTTTGTAACATGTATACAATGCCCGACTCACAAGTGCCATTTGACTGGGGATCTTAAGATCAAGAAGAGCCAGTGTTAATGCTCACTCAAACTATGCATCAAATATATATTCTTTTTTTTGTCGTCATTATTTTGCCAACTAATTAGGACAGCCAGATGGAGACATCCTCCTTTAATCAGTGACAATCGAGTGAGTTGCTTAAATAAGGTGCACACTGTAACTATTCTGCTGTTTTACTTAGACTATAATACTCAGCAGTGACTTCTCTGCAGTACTGCAAGCTCTCATAAACCTTGGGAACCCCGAATATTTATTAAAAAAATTGAGACAAACTGAGACAAACTGTCAGGTAATTATCTCACCTAACATTAATTGTCCGCTGGCTTTTGCTCATTAAGGTCTATGAGAGCCACCTATGAATGTCTCTAATGGGGCATACTGACAAAAAAACAATCTGACTTAGCTTAGTTCTGATCGTCCAGCCTGCAAAGATGAAATAACAGACCTTTAATTCACAGATGGAGGGAAGAGATGGTGACAAAGTGAAGAGGGGGGAAGGGAGCACACGACAGCTGAAGGAATGACAGACATGCAGGCTGGAGGGTGACTTATTGTAGAAATTGACTGAATAACTAACTGAGCCCATCCCAAGGCTGATGTAATGATGGTTCACTGCTTGAAACCCATTATGAAGGCAGGAGACTGCATTCGTCCCTCCATTAAAGCCCTAATCCTGCATCCTACACCTAACATGTTACGACAGCTTGGAATTTTTCCACCGAGTGCCTTTTCTTTCCTCTCGCATCTCCTGTGGACGTGTCTGATGCGCTGTTTTATCATACAGTTTGTGTGTTTAATGTGGTTATACTGAAACGACAATATTTAATGTCAAGACCTCACAATCTGTATTTTTAAGCTTACTGAGGATAGAAACAACAACATCTAGAGACAGAAAGAGTGTTAAGGGAGGATGACATATCTTGAGTGAGAGGGTGAGAAAAACCATGCACGGGGGGAGAGAGGGGGAGAACAGACAGGGAGGAAAGAGCCAGAGTTTGATAAGAAGAAAGACGAATAGAGACAGAGAGGAATGACAGAGTGTGAGAGAGAGGAGCTGAGAGTGCAGGGCTGTAAGCTCTGACAGATCCCTATATGCTGCACTGCCTCCCTGCATCCACAATGCAGATTTTCATTAACCTCGCGGCATCGTCTGTTTGTGCTTCTAACCTGGTCCATACCGCCTCATCCTCCCACTGCATACAGCTCTGCAAACCATACAGCAATATAGGATGCTGCCCTATCTGAATTTCATAATCAACTTCCCACATAGTGCGCATGCCAGGATAATAACACCAAGCAACTGCAAGCCATATGGTGCTCACTTTCAGAATATGGTTTGCAGTGTGTGTGTGTGTGTGTGTGTGTGTGTGTGTGTGTGTGTGTGTGTGTGTGTGTATGCGAGTGAGAGTGTTTGTGTGTGTGTGTGTGTGTGTGTGTGTGTGTGTGTGTGTGCGCGTGCACGCATGCTTGTGTGTGTGCATCCTAAATCCAAAAACCATATCTGGCAAAAGCCTGGGTAATACATTTGTTTTTCAAATGCCACATTAAGCACTAAAGATAATGTAAAACTGTTTTAAACCATATACTGACAGAAACATGTATCTAAACTCTATTGAAGTCTGATGCCTATTTGAGAAAAAAAAATGAATATTTCTTGTTCCCATAAATGTTCAATGATCCAAACCATGGCACCTGGGAATTAGATACACTGTAGAATTGTACTAATTAAATTAAGTTCTGGCTGGATTTTGCTCATAATCTAAAATGTAAGTGTGTTTATAAAAGCCTGTGTTTACAGGTCCCTAATCTTTAGGCTGCCAAATGCATCTTTGTATAGTAAATTATCTATTTTTGCAACACAATTGTTGTTGATGTGTCTTCGAACCGTACAGCATGTGCACTCAAGTTGAGCCCCTGACGACAGCAACGCAATTTGCCCCCACCAGTGAAACAAACAGCCTGGATAATAGCAGGAGTAACAACAAGGGGGCTAGCTCATTAAAAAAATGGCCGTGTTATTGTAACCTATTTACACTTTAACTACGCAACAATTCAGATCAGATTTAATGTCAGTGCTTTGGCCGTGACGTCTAAAATGTATCCATCAGCCGAAGCGGTTCAGTTGTGATACGGAAGGAGCACAATCTTTAGATCAGTCAGTGTAATGAAATCGTTACCAGGACAAGGAGAACACTAGACCATGGTTAAATAGTCTGAGTCAGGGAGTGCAATGACTCAAGGGTAATAATGTATCACTCTCGTTTATGTCCAGTGGGGTTTAACCTTGTGGATGTTTACACAAAAATCCACCAGAGTCATCTAGAGCAACGACACCAGCAAAACATTAGGAATGTGGTTCATTTAGCCCTTAATATACACTACATTAATCTCTTGATAAAACGGTTAACTACATTATGTTATGCCCTGAAACCATATATACCCACTGTATAAAAAAATTTGTCTTCTGATTTTGAATTAATTTCAGCTTTCAATCAGCTGAAACTGACATTACAACTTGTTATCCACAGATAAGCCTCCTGACCAGTGCTGACTGACAGCCCCCGTTAGTTTTATACGTGCACGATTCTGTGCATTAACCTTTCAAGGTTGCGCCTGTGCTACTGGGAAAAGCACCCAGCCAGAATAAGAACCACAAAATCGCTCTGCTTTTGTGTCAGTTTCTCTGTGTTTTTTTTTTTTGTTCTTTCTGTTCACTGATGTACAAAGACACTCAACATATACACACCTCCTCCCACTGATGTATGTATCTGATGAGTCGGGACAGTCTTAATAGACGCAGAAGACTGAGGATCTTGGTGAAGCGGACGATTCGCAGGGCACGGGCTGTTTTATATACCTCTGAGTCAAAGCCTTTCTCCACTATTAAAAAGATATAATCCACTGGAATGGAAGAGAGGAAGTCCACGACAAACCAGCTCTTCAGGTAATTCATCTTGATGACCTTGGGGTCGAGGATGATCTCAGAGCTCTCCTCGTTGACGATCCCCGTCCTGAAGTTCATGACCAGGTCCACCAGGAAGATGGTGTCTGAGGCCACGTTGAAGACCAGCCAGGTGGTGGTAGTCTGCTCTGAGAAGAAGGTTATTCCCACAGGAATGATGATTAGATTCCCCATCATCATGATGAGCATTATCAAGTCCCAATAGAACCTGCGGATCAACATACACACACAAATCAGTAACGGCAGTGAGAAAACATGTTGTAGACGGTTAATTAGAAAGAAAAATACACAACAAAAGGGAAGAATTTGTCAAGAACTATTAGAGTTAGTTTTGAGGATTTTAAAGCTGTTTCTTTCATCAGAATCCTCTATTGTTTGTGTGAGGCAAAGTGAGGCTGGTGAGCATAGACGACATTAAAATAAAGAGCAAACAAATGACATACATAGTCTACATCAGCAGATATGTGGTCAGAAACTAAGTGAAATTTTGCAGATTACAAAATTTATTCAGGTCCAATTGGATGGATCAAATGGATACAAATCTGGGGAAAATATCTGTACAAAATTTTATAGCAATCCGTTCAATATTTACTGTCATATTTTAGTCTGAGCAAAATCTGTGGTCTGTGGATGTGCAGAGGGTCTTGGGTCCTGAAAAGATATCCCACTTAAGGGGAGCTAACAGCAGGTGCAGCTCCGACAAGTACGTATGCTTGTGTTGTTACCAAAATTTCTTCTCAGTCGTTTAACAGGCAGGGTCCAAAGTCACCTATGTTTCAAGGACACCAAGCACTTGTATATATGCAGGGCCCTGTTAGAATAAGACCCTCTTATCCTTCCTGGCTGTGCTAATGTCCCTGCCCCCGTTTTATGATGACCAGAGCCAGAAGTGATTCATCAGCACCCTGCTCTTTTAACAAAGTGTCCTGGTCCCCCATATGGGCCGAGCAGCCATGAGTGAAAATAGATGCTTTCAGGAATCCTATCTCATGCTAAAAACTCTCCACTGACGCCATCCCCGCTGCCTGAATGCCTGCCTCTGCTCTGCCGTGCTGCCCGTCAGTCCATTGCTATTGTTGAAGATGGAAATGGACTGGCTGACTGGTTGGCAGGCTGCCTGGCTGTCTTACAGGCTGGCAGACTGGCCACCCAGTAATGGATCTGTTTGAATAAATTAAGCAGGGGCCTTGGCTTTATAAATATCCACAGATCATGTTTCCAATAATTGTCTTCACTTCAACTAAGCAGCAGTCTTCTAGGTGGTTCATAGGTATTTTTACACCAGTAGGCATTGAACTGGGGCCTATTGAGAGAACTCTTCATGTGGAGAGCCTTGACTCAACACCTTGACTTGGGCATCAAAGCGGAGAAAGTGATGCACTTTTGGTTTTCTGATGCTCTGCATGATAACAAAATACATATGTAACAATGAGAATGAGCATGAGGACCAAAACTGGAGGATGTGAGTTCACCTTAGACAATAATACACACACCATAAATCATACACTTTTAAAAATGCAGGCAACCTCTCAGTCTGTTGATGCCCCTTCAGCCGACATGGCAGGATAATGTTCCTACAGTATGTGTGCGTGGCACAAATTATTCTCTTTTGTTGTTTATATCTAAATGTTTAATAAGAAGCTGCAGTGAAGAACATCTGCCATGATTCATCTTTTCAATTTCACATATAGACGCAAAGAAAAAAACCTCATATCAGAGGGGGAAAAAAAACCAGGATGAAGATGAAAGCATAATTATAAAGATATTTTCAAGGAACTCTAATTTTTGGAAAACACAAATTACTTTAGACAGCTTAATTAGTCTGTGGCTAAAATTGGAGCTCCATTAGAATAAAAGGGAAAAGTAAAAATGGAGCACTTTAAAAACAAGACCACAAAAAGTCAAAGTTCATGATTTTAGTTAAGTAATTTTTAGTGTGAAAAACAGTGAAATAACTAACACTGACAATAAAGTATCAAGGTAGTTAAACTGATTAAAAGTTAAACAGATTTGAAACCACATAGGAAAACTGATAGATGGCTTGACAGAAGTCACTATATAGAAACAAAATAAGACAGTTGAGGGTTTAAAGGGAAAAATCAGAAACATCCCTACACCATTCAAGAATTAGATATATCTGTTAAATTGCTATGTTTCAAGTAATGTAAAATCGTGGACGTTTCCCACTAATATCATTATAATCAAAAGCCTTGTGTTGAAAATGAGAGCCCACATAGTTCTGGCATCTCTAAGATATTCCTATTTCGCCCTTTACTTAGGTAGGTGGTATTTATACTGTACATGACCTCTTAGACACCCACTTATCCAATGAATAAAACATAATGTTTCTTTTCGCCAGTTAGAAATCCAATAGCAGAGGACCTCAGAATATTCTGTATTAGTTAGAAGTTTACAGACTTGAATAATATTATGAAATTCCTACAAAAAAAATAAATAAAAAGAAGAGGGATTCAGATGTTTGAATACCAAGTGACATTTTCATGATGACGCAGATCTAAGGTAAGACTGTGCCACTGCAGCCAGCTCCAACAGCAGCTTAACAACGTATCTAGCTCTTGCTAAATCATTATATTACGCTTTTTGCTCCAATGCTTTAATTCTCGGAATGGACCGAGCCCCGGTCAAAACCAGTAAGCGAGTGCAGTGCACCCAAGTGTAACTGCAGCTCCACCAGCAGCAGCGCATTTGGTCCCCAGTTGGACTTGGTCCCCATCTACAGCAATCTACTACAGCCTTCACCGTGCGCTCTAGCGGCACACACCCCTCCATATGCTGCCCGTTTGTGAATTCACAGGGGGAAAAAAAACCTTCCAGACAACAAAACCAACCATCAAGCAATAAAATTTGCTTCTGTACCAAATATCAACCAATATCTTCTTTTTTCACAGCTCCTAGTGAAGGAGCTGTTCATTCTGTAGAACCCATAAAAGAAATGAAGCACCGATCATCTATACCACAGATACCACACCTCAATGGATTAAATAGCTCCAGCTGAGGCCAAGGAATCACTATCTGCACACTCCTGCGCCGGATCACGCCAGCTCATTTTCCTCTTGTAGCTTTTCTCCCCTACAACAAGTGCTCCATCATAATCAATGCCAGACCACTTTTGCCAAGCAACAGAGGGAACCCCTACACGATCTTACTCAGCAAAGCTCGACCATGGCCAAACTGCAATGTAATGGGTATACTGCCCTACAAGAGGTCGTGTGTTGTTATGGATGTATGCAGTGAGAAAAATACAGACCTCAGATAAGGTCAAATTTATCTATGGCTGATGGAGTTAATAAAACACATCATTCCCTGTAGATTTTGAGGGCAAAGCATTTTTTTGCATGGGCCAAAATGCTCTAAAATAGCTGTACTCCATCCTTAGATCTTTCAGTAATTTCTTGAAGGGACAGTGAAGTAGCATTATTAAATTTGGACATAAACATCGGTCACTGAATAAACTATATCTTATAGCGGAGATATGTATGAATTTGCTATTTTTCACAACTTGTGTATATTTTTCAAAGAAGAAAAGCATCTAATAATCGATGACCTTAAGAGATTGCGAGAAACTTTAGTGCCCTGAGTTTTTTCTGCACAATACACTTCAGGCGTCAGTGACGAATTGAAATCTCAAGAAAAATTACGGTGAGCAGGAACGGCACTTTACCTATGATCAGATGAGACTTTTTAATGGCTAAAACAAGCCCACGTGTCTTGTCTTTACAGACGCCCTCTTTAAAACAGACTCTGAAAGAAAACATCACTGAGAGTCTTTCAGGCTACGACAAAGGCCTCTCCTTAGCATAACCAGAGGTGTATGAGGCCACGCATGAGGCCTCTCTAAAAATCCATGAATAATGAATATTACTAACCTGCCATTAATCTTTAAGCAGCCACTGTGTACAAAGAATATGTTGGATATTGAGTTTCAAACACTCCCACAAAGCAATATAAAGCCCGTGTGAATAGTGGTGTCATTCATGGGCTGTACTTACGTAAGACTTTTCAGTAAAAGACCATACAGTGTTTTTTGTTTTTTATTTGTTTTTCTCCTCTTGGTCTTTCTTTGCTCTGTCAAAATATACAGCAAATATGGTCGTGCAAATGTCTAATATAATTACGTAACAACGACAGATTGCTAGCGATCCACACTCCCTTAGAAAAAAACAAAACTGAACAAACAAATATAATTAAGCTGTTAAGTTAAGCCCCACAGTGGAGAAACAGATTAGCTTTTAAGCTACAGGACAAGGAGACCTGCCAAGCAAAGTGTACCCTTGCACCTCCATCATTTATGCACCAGCATGACAGACCGCTTGAAGCATTGGGATATAACCTCACAGTACCACTTACAAACCAGAAGGCAATCTCACTGGCATCGAAGCGTTGTGTCTTTACTCTGACTAGAGGACAAGGACCTACTGAGAAAAAACACCCGTTCGGAAAATGTCATTAGAAAAGGAACCTTAGGGGGTCTTCCCCTACCTGAGTCAGGTTTTTCATTTTTCCTAAAACAGCAGAAATAAAAGAGTTAAGCTCCTTGAATAGAGGTTAAACTACAAAATCCCCATTGATGGCCCAATTTCTCTCTTATATCATGTATTCAGAATATCCTCTAAGAGATACTGTGCTGTGCATATGTGCACCACAGTGTCATGAGCCATCATTTCCCTAAATGGAGCCTTTTCCGGACGTTTTCCCCTCTAAAATGCCCCCCCCCCACACACAAATGGAAAAAAAACATCAGCATACAGTAGATTGCAAGTGCAACCCATTACACAAGACAACTAATTAATTAGCGCAATAATTAACAACTGAGAGTGGAACGCATATCAGTGAGCTGTTCGGGTCCTACCCTTTGGCCATCTTTTAGAGGGGGGTCAATCTCCTTACATAATTGTTTTCCGAGACTGCTAAGCTCATTGACTGTTGTGTTGTGCTACTAATCCTTGCCCACCATCATTGTACATCTGTGTGTGTGCACATGGGCATGTGCATATGCCTTTGTCTTTGTGCGGGGGGTGCTCAGGATATCCTAGTTAGCTTTTATTCTCACGTGTAATTCTGTGGAAGTCGCGGGAGAGAAAGAAACGCCTCACGGACACCCATGCAGTGTGGAGCTACAGTTGCCTTCAGTCAGACTGTTTTGCTAAAAAAATCTATCAGCGTGAGCAAGGCAAAGCCAGACAGTCACGAAACCTGGCGAGGGAGCGATGGCAACTTTTAGTGCAGCGATTCTTTGGGCAGGGATTCTGAATCAGCATCAGCAACAGCAGCAGCAGCAGCAGCAGCAGCAGCAGCAGCATCAGCGGCGGGAGTGCTGCAGACACAGGCCTGCTCTGAGTTCAGGACCACGGACAGCTCCGCGCCAGGGACGGACGTGGCCCCGGCACGTTGCCGGAGGGGGGGTGGTGGGGGGGGGGGGCACCGGTGCAGTGCCTGGGCCAGATGAGACGCTTAAGTGGCGAAGTGTAAACACGCAGCCGGTGGGTGGTGGTGGTGGTGGTGGGAGCTGGTGCTGGTGGTGGTGGTGGTGGTAGTGATGGGGGGGGGGGGGGTACCGGTCCTGCCTGAACCTGAGCTGGTTGGTTTATCAGCTGAACCCAGCGTGTTGGAAATGCGTTAACAAATTAAGAGGCAGTTTGTTCCCAATTGGAAACGACGGGCTTCGTTCGTTCCGCCGCTTCTCGCAAATGTGTGATGAGGTGTGTGTATGTGCGTGTGTGTGTGTGCGTGTGTGCGTGTGTGTGTGTGTGCGTGCGTGCGTGTGTGTGTGAGGGGGGTCGTTTATCGGGCAGTTTGGCGACGTAGTCTTGCACCTCGCAGCCTCTCTCAGTAGGACACTGCGTTATACGGGCTTGCTCAGCCGAGAGAATGACAAGCCAACGGGAAACAATGAACACCAGTCATCATGTGGCATTTTAGTGGGCAACCGGGGGGAGAAGTGCGGCTTGATCCTCCCGCGGCTCCGCCGATATAAACACATTCCATCACATTACCCCGGCGGGGCAGCTCCAAAAAACACACACCACCCATGCATCAGTGCTGCGACTCCAGGATTAGATCCCATGATCAGTTTTGACTAATTGATTCATACCACGGCCATTTTCCGCTTTAATCGTTCCCCTGCGCGATTTTTACCGCATTCTCATTCATTTTTTTTTTTTTTTTTTGGACACAGGCCCCGTCGTCTCACCGTCGCCTACAGAAACGATCAATGTTTACAACCGTGATGCTGCAACGGCACCGTCACGTTGTGTCCAGGTACCGTCGCCTCTACGCGAGCGGAATATGTCGCAATGAGGACCCGACACCGTGTGTCTGTGTATGCGTGAGTGTGTGCGTGTGTGTGACTGTGTGCGTGAGTGTGTGTCTGAGCGAGCGTGTGCGGTTGTTGTTGTTGTTGTTGATGTTGTTGGTGTGGAGCGATCAGACAGGCTGCGCGCGCGTGTGCGATTGTGTGCGCGTTGCGTGTGTGTGTGTGTGTGTGTGTGTGTGTGTGTGTGTGCGTGTGCGTGCGTGTGTGTGTGACATGACATTCACCATCCCTTTTTCCAAGGGCATTTCACTGATACACCTTTGTGGCCTTAACGCGTCCCTTCTCCTTTAGAATAAAAATGCCGCAATGAAACACACACGCAGACACCGACACCGACAAAGACACACATCCACACACACACACACACACACACACACACACACACACACACACACACACACAGCGACAGACGCTCGCCGAGCCCGTTTGTGTCAGTGAAGCCCTCAGCCGGCGGAAGCCTGATTGCCTAAATGCAGAGGTAGATTATGCGCTTTGGAGCCAGGCTGTGCGTGCGCCGATGACAGAGCGTTTGGTGTGAAAGTGTATAGCTTGCAGACCCTGGGGTGACGGGAGGGGTGGGTACAAAGGGAGAGGGGTGGGTGGGTGGTGGTGGAGGTGGTGGTGGTGGTGGTGGGGGGGTGAGCAGGTGTCTTTTCCAGCCCTTACCTAAAATCGCTATATGGATGAATGATCCAGTATCCGGCCGTCTGGACCCGCTCTTGCTCCTTCTCCACCGCTTTCTGACTGCCGAACATACGCAAGGAGAACTTATTGACTCCGGGCTGCATCATGGCCCCAAACTGCCTCTGCATAAAACCGTATTGCCTGGACGCCCCCTCCAGATCGTCGAAGCCGACCATGGCCTCTTCGCGCTCCCCCTTGAAGCCCACCGAGTTGCCGTGGTCCTTCGTATTCTGGCCCCCCGTGTTATTTTTCTGTATCGAGTCTTGCCTCTGAAAAACATTATTCCCATCCGCCTTCTCCTCCTTGTTGCTGGAGAACGAATTAGATTTGTCTTCCATGGCGTTCTTAGTTTTGCCGTTTTTTTCTTTTGCGGCGAGGCGTTGCGTCTCCTTGCTCGGGAGGGCTGCGCGCAACGACAAAACAACTAAAAAAAAAAAAAAACGGGAGAGGACCCGCCGTCGGCTCTTCCCCGTTTCTTTCTGGTGTCCTTCAAAACTGTTCTGGCTCCTCTTGCCTCCAGTGCGAGTGCTGCAAACTGAGACAGGGGTGCCCGAGAGCCCGCTGGATCAGGTTTCTTGGGTTACCGCCATCTACCGACGGCCGCGGCTCCTGCCGTCCAAAAGCCTGCGCCTGGTCTCCCTTCGCACGGCACTGCGGTTTAACTGGCACATGCCCCTGCACCTTATTTACATAATGTGGCTCATGATAGCCCCCCCCCCCAAGCTGCCATCGGTTTCACACTTGGCGGGGGTGGGGTGGGGTGTGGTGCGGTTGGAGAGGGTGGGGGGCGCAAAATACTAGGAGCAGAGGCGCACGAAGTTCATTAAGATATTTTGTTTGGTTTTTTTTTAATCATTTAATAGGCCCGGATTGCTGCGGGCTGCAGGTTTGCCCCCGGTGACAAAACACGGGAGGAGACACGGTGGGACAGACCGTCAACGTCGGTGGGATCGTCCCTGGTCATGCGAGGAAACTAGTTGAACGTCTTGTGGACGTCGCGCCTTTAAGGTGCTGCAGACCTGAGCCGACATTTAGAGACTGTAACTGTACTGGCTTTACCAATTAGAGTTGCGAGGTGGAAGCACTTGTGTGCACTTTGTTTGTTATGGTTTGTTTGTTTTTTTCAACAAAGCAACCTTGGCTTTTTATGTGCACTGCATGTACATGTAACCCACCCCCCCTCCAAAAAAAACCCCCAAAACCAAAATCTGCTTTGTGCGTTTTAAATCAGAGTTAATCTAGTAATGTCTGCAGAATGCATTATGACATATTGTCAAAACTGGGATGACCAGCCTCTCTAATGGAGCTCCTAAGACGTTTGGCCAGACATGCACAATTGAATCACATGGTTCACTGTTTTGTTAAAGCAACCTTTTCTTTTTCTTTTTTTTTTTTTTAAAGATGGGGCACCAGCCTAAATAAAATGAAGATGATAAACCGAAAAAAGACAGAATGGGGGGAAATAAAGGGACCCGTGTAGATCGAGATGAAAGGGAATCCACAGGGAGGTTAATTTGGGAATCGGAATCAAAACAAAACAGGAAAAGAAATGTCAGAGGATTGAAGGGATGGAGGAGGACATTTTTTTTTTTTGGTGGAAAACGGAGACGGCGGAAAGGATGGTGCAATCACAGAAACTGTAGAGTGCTGACTTGGTGATTACAACATCAACAATTTAACTTGACTATTAAACTTTTCTAGCTACTTGAACCAGTGCAGTGTTACTGTTAAAAACTTTATTGCAATCATTTCCCAGTACAATCATGGGTAAGTCCTCATTGTGTTTTTCTAAATTCAAAAAAAGGACATAGCTCTCAACTGTGCAAGCTGTGGCTGATCCTTGTTGGAAATGACAGTAGTCTGCAGGGAGGTATTTAGTAATTTACTAAAGCTGAATGCTAAACATTCCTGATAGTTCCGGCTCCCTCAACATCAGGATTTGCTATTTGTTTTTTCCAATTTTACATCTTCACAAATAGAATATCTTCAGAGGTTTTCTGGACTGTTTGCTTTTATGTAACACGGATCATTTGATATCATTGGACAATGGTGATGATATTGGGAATTTCTAACCCTTTTTTCTAACTTCTTATAGACCAAACAATGAATCAATTCAGCAAGAAATCAACTGGCGGATGTATTGATAACGAAAATAATGATTAGTTGCGGCCATTAATAACTAGCTTGGCACAGTGAATGAAGAGAGGCAATACCGATGGTGCACACAGAGCTGTTTGTCTACGGGAATACCCCCAGCTTATGCTCACTCCACGATGGCATCATTGCCAGTAGCACATGCCACACAAACCCATCTGCTATGGACATGCAGCGCAGACCTCAGCGCTAAGATCCAGACTATTTTTCAAAGAGATGGAGCTGGAGTGACGCCTTCTGCAGGGGAAATCCGCTGCTGCCCCCTCTGTCAGGTAAATACTGCATAAATGGAGGATTTGTTTTCCATACAATGATGGTCTGCGTTGTTTTCATACATTAAAGTCCTCAGCTATGTATGAGCACACATTTTTTTTTCTGTGCGTTCTCTGAAGATGATAGGGTGATAACTACAATAAGCCCTTGGCTTATAAGGCTAGGGGCTGATTACATGGTCCTCATTGTTTTAACCAATAATGAATACAAGTAACCTCTGACAGTTCGCTGACACTCAACACCCTGTCCATTGTTTGGTAGCTATTTAGCGCTGTGAACGCTTTTTAGCATTGTCACTGAGACTACATAGGCTATGGGTATGTGATAGCACTAAATCCATTTACACATCCATATCAGCGCCTTGCCATAGCTACTTTAGAGGACATATTTCTAAGTCAGTGGGTTTTAGCAGCCTGAAGGGAGTTTACATCGTACAGATAAGATATTACACATGGTGGGTGTTTTATTTGACTCAGTATATTGATAAAGGCTTCATCATTTTTCTCACAGAATATTGTTCCAGGCAGAGTGGATACGTATGGGAATCAGCATTTTGACATTCACTTGACATAAAGTATCAATACGTCTTCAGAATGAAAAGAGAATATACATCATTAGTCCGCACCCTCCGAAATATCACATAGATATTTTCTGATCCGACTCCACTACAGACAGGACGACATGGCTGTTTCAAAAATAACACAGTTTTTCTGATCTAACACTGCTATGGTTAAAAAACAACCCAAAAAACCAAAACAAACAAAAAAGACCCACTTAAATTTATGAAACGATCCTGGTTTACATTAAAGGCAGGCTCCTACTTTTTTGTTTAAGGTTAGAGGGTGTCTGTTGTCATCATTAAAGTAATAACCACTTGATTACAGATAGGAAATTATTGCAGCCATGAAAGAAAAGAAACCAGGTTTTGTCGAAACCACTCCTCCACCCTGACCCCGTCCCCCTGCAGACTCTGGCCCTCTATGATAATGAAAAACCTCCTCCAACTCCAACTCCTGATAATTCCTGTGGCCGTTATAAAGTCCCTCGAACGTTAAAAAAAATGTCGTTTTTGTGCAATTGCTAAAAGGACTAATGCTTCTTTTTTTCCTTGATTGGAGAGTCTTGAGAGTATAATTGAGTTAAATGTAATCATAATAAAGTTCAGTTAAGTTCAATAAGTAAATAAAATTTAAATTAAAACATCCAGTTTATGCCCGAAATGAGTGGGGTTGGATTGGGGACTCTTAACTTTAGTATTATAATCTCTAGTAAAAGTAAATTTAATTAAGCACTTTTTTGTACAACTAAATTTATTTTAGATGTATTTAGTGAATGGTTTAGCTACACAATAGTATTAAGTAACATATTTACTCAGACATTTTTTAAAGTAAATTTTGCTGATAATGCTTCAGTACTTTTATTTAAGATTCTGAATGCAGGTTTTTTTGCTTGTAAAGGAGTATTTTTCTGTAGAGGTATTGCTAGTTATACCTACCAAAAGTGCAGTAGGTTGACAGAATGATACATTTTGTGTAAAAACTTTTTAGACTGTTATTTGTTTTATACTTCATAGCAGCATTTATTGTGAGTAGAAAAACTTCATGACATCCTTGCTTGATTTTTGAATGAATAAAGGGCAATTTGAACAATTTAGAACAGGCTTTTATGAAATCACTGAAAAAAAAAAAATCATAGAAATACTTCCTAGAACCACTCTAATGGTTGAGTCAGAGAGCGCCACTCATTAAGGCTGCGACTCTTTCCACAATGTGGCATTACATAGCTGTGCGGAAGCCACGCACTCAGCCTTTTCATGCCTACACAAAACCACAGCTGGCTGTGTACATCACTAGAGAGGACATTAGCTCAGATATTTTGCATGTTTGGTAGTGGATTATTATGTAATGATCCAAATGTTATCGTAATTGAAACAGACTTCCCTTGATTTTTTTTTGTGTGTTTTCTCTCTCTCTCGGCTGGGTTTGTGTTGGGTTGGATTAGTTGGCATGCCAACTGTTTCCCCTACACAACGCTTGTGTAACTTCAATTACACAGTTAATGGGGCAGGGAGGGGGGTACTGAGCGAGAGAGAAAAAAATGTTGCATAAGATTTATGGCTTAAAGTAATACTGATATTGAACAAAGTGCAAATCCCAGATGGGCCATTCACGTGTCAGGGAATATAACAAGAATAAATTTACTGGGCAGAGAACGTGCGTCACAGAAGGACGTGGATTCACCTGGGGTAAACCTCTATTTTGGTTTTGCCAATTCTTGTCCCAGGTGTTGTCATGCATTTGACACTGCAGGATGACTTTCCCGATCTTACAATAGTAAATTAGGGAAAGAGTGAATGGGGGATGTGGTGTCCTTGGTAAAAATGTCCAAAATGAGAGGACTGAACTATTGTGATTCAGATTTTCTTTCATATTTTTTTTAAATCAAATTTACAGTGAAAATTGCAGAAAAAATATATATCTATATGGAGATCTCAGAACTGGGACTTCTATACAGTTGAATATACCACATGTTGCATCAGGTTTAAAATGATTAATCCTGCCTGGGACTTAATCCTACTTTACAATACAGAATATCCTGAAGAAGTTGGGCCAAATATCCTGCTCCCTGCACGGTAAAATATCTTCCTGATTCTTCCGATGGTCTCATTGGCCCTGCTGATATTGCATTGTGTCTCTAAGATTACATCCAGTCATCTCTGCTTACAGTCAATACCTCAGCTGGACATGAAACATTACATACCCCCGCACAGCCAGCCATTGCTTGTGCCACAAATAGCATCAGCCAGCTAAAGGATGGTAGCATTGTGTTACAATGCCCCCCCCCAGTCCCTTTGTTATTTTCTGCAAGTCATTCAATGTATAGCCAGGTTATCCTTATGAGAGGCATTGTTTCTGGTCACAATTGTTTGCAGCAGCATTTAGAATAAATTGTTTTTAAAATTCATAAATACACCAGAATAACAAAAAGAATCACCATACCCATCACAGAGTAAATTTTGGAAGTAAACAAATTTGTTCTCCTGTAAATAACCTATCGTAGTGTCACTGAATCATCTGAGAGACCGAGCTCAATAACCAACACAAATTAAAAATACAAATCTTCCGCCTCCTGGGCCAGACATGACTACCAATTCATTTGTCCTCTTTGGACTCTTGTCCCATGACTGACTACTTTAATTAAACCGTGATTGGCGCTGGGAAGATGGTAGTGTTGTAATAGGATTGCAAGTTTTGGTCTGTCTCCAGATGAGACTATCATTGTATCATGGACCTCGGGGATGAGACTGAGGCATTGGTCAGGGACCAGCTGAGGCCGGGGCGGACTTAATCAGCAAACTGACTGGTATAAACAAACAAATTACAGCATTAGGAGGCTCAATCAAGAGGACGACTATCGTAAAGCGACGAGGTATAGGCTCAGTGACATCAAAACGAGCTACCCAATTAATGGAATGCAAAAATAAGTAAAAAAAAAAAACATAAATAAATAAAAATCCTCGCCATTCTTGTTGTTGTTCTTCTTTACCAGGGGGCTATGAACTTATTCAGAAGAATCTCTATTATCTTATTGTTTGGATCCCATTATAATATAAAAACACTATGAAAATTTTTATAAAAAATTGAAAACTAGAAGAGAACATTTGTAGAGCATCCCATTTCCTTTACTTCATGTGTTGTATGACGGAACAGGATAGTGGGTTGGGACTTACTTTTTCGATCAAATTAGTAAACCAGTTACATGTTTGTGGGGTTAAAGTGACAGTTGCCATTACCATATCATGATTAAATCCACGCAGATGAGCTCTTAATGTCCACAGATTATCAGCTACTCGACTACAGCTCCTCTTAACCTTCAACCTCATAACCAAGAATTCTACTGCTCATCAACACAACTTAAGAAAGAGATTTTGTGCCCCTCAAGGCTAAAGAGTTTCATGGAAGAATGGCCAAAGTTGGCTGATGCCTGAACCACACATAAAGCCGTTCAGTAGGTGTATTTAGGGATGCAACTAACAACAGCAACAATTTTTCTCATTACTGATTTATCTGCAAATTATTTACTTAATTAAGTGATTAGTAGTTTAGTCTATGAACTGTCTGTAGTTGATAAAAAGAAAAAGAAAACAAGAAAAGAAAAGAAGAAACTGTCACATTTCTCAGAGCTGAATTGACATATTTAATTGTCTTCTTGTGTCCCAACAACAGTCCTAAACCCAAAGATATTCTGTTTACTATCATACGCAACTAAGAAAACCAACAAAAATGCAGATGAGAGATGCTGAAACCAGGGCAGTTTGCCTAAACAGTTACTCAAGTTGTTGCTAAGTGACTTTTCTGTTGATTAACTTAACGGTTAATTGACTTATCTTTAAAGTCCCAAAAGTTTTCCAGAACATCAGACTTGGATAAAAACACTGTTGTTGAAATTTTGCTTTGTATGTGCAGGGTTTAATGCTGCATTTATGTTATATGGGAAGGATGGTAGAGGCAGGAAAAATCCCTTTTTTATATCATGCGAGTGTTGCTGTCATGGAGCATCTCAAGACAGTTATACATGTACGGTTGTGAAGTTGGGTTAAATCTATTGGGCCCTGAAAATATTGAACTACTGTACATATCCATTAATTTGGGGTTTAATTAGCCTGAACAAGAGACCTTGGCTTATGTGAGGCGTCTGTGTTTACTTGCCTTTTACATGTTATCAGGCTTTAAGTTGGACATAAGCATGCGTCTGCAGCAAAAGTCTTTCAAAATCATGACTTTGATATTGACGAGTACAATCTATTATACAAGTCAGAAACTGGTGACTGGAAGTTACACTAACTCTGATATCATATGAATGCAGAAGTTGGTTGACGGCAGATCTGGTGGGTTTGGAATATGTAGTGCTTTAATCATAGAAAAAATAAGACAAATTAATAATTCTGAAAAAGTTGGTATGCTGGAATATAATATATTATTTCTCCAGAGTGGCAAAGCATGAAGGAAATGGAAAAGATATCCAAAACTCTAAAGCGCTTTTCTTTCTCTTTTTGATGTTCGATTGGCAGTGGTATGCTAAGGTTTCGGGTTAATTGAAGTACAATATCACCTCCTATTTTTTTTACATCGACTTCCCATCCTAAAAATGTACATCATGAACATTTATATACAGCATTGTGGTCCTATTAGTACCATGTTGTATGGAACCGAGAAACAGCCACGGTTAGCTCCTTATACTATACTGGGCAGCCTGCCTAAACAGGATGACACCCAGCTTCATCAGACAACAGAGCAGCCCAGCACCTGACCCAATAAGCTTGGAGGATGAAGCAATGTGGGGTTTTACAGGTGAATGGTATTAGAGGTTTCCTTAAAAGACCTTTTTTTAACCGTTTCCACCAAGTCATGAAACTGTGTGCACAGTACCTCACATTACTGGGATCTGGTCCCCACCTCACCATTAGTAATGACAGAGGAAGGTGTGGTCCAAACCTAGTCTAGTAACAACGTTCTTTCTGTGGATTTGTTAAACCAAAAATCTTGCATCGGCTATTCACAGTACAATATGCACATATTCACACATCACCAGCCAAGTCCTCTGGCATAATTCAAACACTTCAACCTATTATTGCCTGTTGAATTCCAAATAAACAGCAGGTATATGTAATTATTTTTTTATAATGGATTTTCTCTTCATGCATGTCTATTTCGCTGAGTTCTAACAACATTTCTAGTTTAGTGGCACAGAATGGGCAGGGCCCTTGAGCAAATATTTTCGTGATGAAATTAAACTAGTTTTACACAGCGCTGCTTCCAGTTTCTTTTGAGCCTCTTCCAACGAAAGTTGAGAAAAGTTCAGTGTAGCATATGCTGCAGGCCAGTCAAAGTGCCATAGTTACAGGCACCTTTGCCCTGGGAACACATTTGCCTAGACAGTGGATCAGGTGTTGATGCACCATTGACAGCCTTTCACTGCCTAATTCCAGATTTGTGGCATACACAGTGTCCACTTGCTAAGCGTAGTAATCCCAAAGGATTGGCAAGTATTTTTAGTAATGGATTTACTGACGTCCGTTGATCCCTTGATGGGTGGCGACTTTCAGAACAGTCATGGAGGAATGAGCCATCCCGGGCGCGTTCATCAGTATGCACGTGTGTGCGAGGATGTGTGCGTAGGCTTAGCCATCTATTTGCAGGTTCAACCACAGTGCTTGAATAATAGAGCCTGTAGAGGTTGCAATGTTTTCCTGTCTGCCATCTTATCTGAAACTCATCGTAACGAAAGCCAAACAAGAATCTGATGAGGATCTTCTCATGGTTGTCAGGGATTGTTCAATTGTGTGCTCAGCGGCGTTTATTTGTTGGACTGTCCTTTCCTCCTCTGAGTTTACTTTCACCATCATCCCATCCGGCCATTATTTCTGCACGGGGACCAAATGCTCACAACCCTAAAGGAAACTGTACTGTTCTCAGAGCAGGGTTTGTCGGCTATTGGTTGCTGCCCTATACCTGCTGAACTGAAATAAGAGAGGGTGAGGAAATTACCATTTGAAAAGGGTAGCAACTGTAATTTGTCATTTGCACATCAAAGATATCACAAAAGTAGCACTCCTCCACCTTTAAAATGTTCCAAAAAACTCTTAAAGCATTGCCTACCCTGACACACCTAGAGTTTTTCAAGCCAGACCTGCCTTCAAAGGGCTTCTAGTAATGCATCAGTAATTGCTCTGGCTCGTGCTGCCGCACTTTTGTGTCTGTCTCAATCAGCAGGGAAAAGAGTGTTTCGAGACAAACTCTGGAGACAGTTTTGTCAAGCAATTAGGGAAGAAAAAAAAAGAAGCGTTTCTGTTCTCACTGTCGTGTTTATGACCAACTCTAGCTCTGCGCGGTTTTAAACTAATGGAGGGTCCTCTTGTACTTTAAGCAGTATTAATATGGAATATATTCCTGGGAACTCACGTCTTAGGACTGCCTCTCTGTCTGCATCATTACTTCCATTATCTGCTGTGCTATCTAGTGTGTTAGTGTGAATGTGTGGTATTTGGACAGAGGTTAACAAAAATATTGCATCAACTTTTTAGGAATTACAGCCATTTTTTTACATAGTTCCTCAGTTCTAAGAGGCACAATTATAAGGTGCAATTGTGCCTCTATGGACAAGCAGCAGCCTTCAGTTGCTGCTTGTTTGTGGGTCTTTCTGCCCTCAGTTTTGTCTTCAGAAAGGGAAAATCATTTTCAATTGGGCTGAGGTCAGGTGACTGACATGGCCATTGAATGATATTCAATTTCTTTGCATTGAGAAGCTCCTGGGTGGCTTTCACAGTGTGTATTGGGTCATTCCTATCTGTACTGTGAAGCACCATCCTATCAGTTTTGCAGCATTTGGCTGAATCTGCGCAGATCATCAATAAACACCAGTGACCCAGTTCCGTTGGCAGCCATACATGCCCATGCTATAACGCTGCCTCCACCATGCGTAACAGATGACGTCGTGGCTCGGGAACATGAGCCGTTCCTTTCATTCTCCATCTTCTCTTCTCATCATTCTGGTACAAGTTAATCTAGGTTTCACCTGTCCAATGAATCTTATCCCATATATGTATCTACACACTATATAAAATGTATAAAAATGGCTGAAATCCCGTGTATTTTTGTTAAACCCTTTGAATTGAAACTGAACATTACATTTGATGGCTTTTTCTTTCAGAGTCATTCTGGTGGTGGGCGAAGGCGGTGTTGGGCAAAATTGTGAAAAATGTGTCACTGTCCAAATATTTACGTACCTAACTGTGTGTCAGCTTTAAATGTGCGTCTTGGATCGTGTGGCTGTCTGTCTTTTCTCTCTGGGCCACTTTTTGAGGCATCTGTCACATGCATCGATTTTTGTCTCACAGTGGATGGGGCTGCTGTCTCTATTTCGTGGAACCCAAGCAGCACAGACTCAAAAAGCTTTTACCTCGCTATGATTCTCTTCATTTTTCTTTTTCAGTCGTTCATTTCGATGTCTGTAATGGTGTGACTTTTCTTTTTTTTTAGGTTCAATAAATAATATTTAGTTCAGTTTCAAATCTTATCATGTCAGAAACGTTGTGTATATATGTCTGCCATGCTGTGAGCAATTTAAAAACCCCAGAGTAAAACAATGGCTACGTCACGGCTGGCTGAGTATGAGCGGAATCTAAATGTTAATTATGGCTCCAAAAAGTCAAATCGCCTAAATGTTGAAAGCCAGAGGTTTTAGGGGCTGTTGGGAAAATCCCATAGTAATCCATGATGATCTGAAGTACTCTAGCTCTCAGACAGCGCAGACCACAGTCAGCTGCAGACAGACGAGTGTGCATCTATGTGTGTGCATGCTTGCATGTGTGCGTCTGTCTGCATTTGGAGCAGGGAACAAGAGCGGGGAATTACTTTAGATGAATTCAGAACGTTTTAGGTTAAGAGGATATGATGTGTTCCTGGTCCAAGGCTGGGGGGAATGAAGTGAAGGGTTACTCTGTAGAACTCTGGTGTAAATACGTAAGCTGTGACGTCACCTCTCCTCTCATCCATCCTCTGCCTTATCCCTATATTTCTTGTCAAAACACTGAGCCCCCCTGTCGACTATTCTTCTCAACCCATATTTTAGAAAAGACGCTAAGCCTCCCTTCTCTCCGGCGTTTTTATTCTCCTGTTATCTCCACCCCCTCCCAAACCCTAACCCATCACTCAGCTCTCTATAGTTTTCCCATTCTGTCACGGCGGTAAGGCTTCCCAGTGTTTTAGTCTGCTGCCTCAGCAACACAGCAAGGTTAAGTCTCCCAAAAGAAAGATGTTCCCTGCAGCCCCCCCCCCCATCACTGCATATGGTGCCCTCACCTTTGAAGACTGACGGTGTTAGGGCTTGATTATACATTTCACAGGTAAAAAGCGCAAACACAGGGGAAAATGCCTCAGCAGTGCACAGACCCCTGTGCACGGCCATTAAAGGGGCAGTTCAAACCGATTTATTGATTGTGATATAGGTGAAGGTGTCCAGGTCAGAGGTGGTCAAGGAACAGTCAGGGTCACTTCACCTTCACCAAGCCTCTTAATCTCTGAACTTTCCTGTCTTGAATTCAGCTCCTCGAGGAGCGCTTAATCCCAAACTGCCCCCAGCAAGCTCCACCGAACAGATAATTACGTTTAGGGTCTGCAAATCCTCATGAAGACACCAGGGTTTGTAAGCAGGCGCAGTGTTGTCTGGGACGTTCAACTTGTGATAAGAAAGTCCCTGCTGAAGGTTTTGAACCAGGATGAATTAATCGATAGTTACATGACTAAATAACAGGATTTACAACCGGACTGATTGTCTAACTGTTTTTTTTTTCCTGTTGGAGTTTATTAGTAGCGACGCTACCGTCTTTCCATAGCCCCAGTACAGCTTTAGCTGACTCATTTGAAAATGAGAACTATGCAAAAGGGTACTGAAATATGCACTTGATGGCATATGTATTTTGCTATCTCAGGCTGGGGTTGGGAATGCCTTTGCGCTTGTGACAGCCGTGGCCGGAGGCATATTTTTGGGTTGTCCGTCCATCTGTCCCCTTCTCATGAACGCGATATCCCAGGAACGCCTTGAGGGAATTTGGCAAAAAAAAAAAAAAAACATTCTCTCGGACTCAAGTTTACATCATTGCAGTTTACATCCATGTCTGTCCAGACAAGCATTTCATAAAAGGTAGTTAGTTTATTTTATCATAATCACTGTATGAATTCTTCAGTTATGGCCAAAATCGTATTTTGTGACATCACAGTGACTTTTGACCTCTGACCACCAAATTCTAATCCGTTCATCCTTGAGACCAAGTGGATGTGTGAGCCAAATTTGAATAAATTTCCTCAAGGCGCTCCTGATATATCACATTCACGAGAATGGGACAGACAGACATCCAGAACACATAATGCCCCCGGCCACGGCGCAGGGATAAAAGCTAAATTATCCCTCTGCCGTTGCTAAAATTGCAGATTATATTCTTGTCCCTAATTTAATCCAAGGCAGGGAAATGAAAAGCTCGCAAAGTATGTTTTTTTAGAAAGCCTATCCGATTCTTTTAAAACAAGCTTGACCTCCTCCGAACACTGAGGGTTTTCGGAGTCTTTTTGCAGCCGTAAAGATTAAGTTACAGACCTTTGTCGCAGTGGCCGTTTTGACTTGTCAAACGAGAGTGTGACTAACAACATTAGTCACAATGTCTGAGCCAGTCCCGGGGTCCCGCTCTTCTGCGTGCCGGCTGATTGGCAGGGCTTACTGGGACACTTTAGTTGATCATCGTGGCTATTAGTCACACCGGCGCTTTTCCTGCTCCGACGTGTCAAAATGTCCAGTGCGGGAGAGGCCTATTAACCGTGCGTAATATTGCCAACCACTGGCACAAATAGAGTGGAGACATGCTCTAGGGGTAATTAAGAATCACCTCAGAGAAGTTGTACTTTGACAATGAGCTATTGATTTGGGAGTCTCATGTGGGCTATCTGTCTCCTGTCTGCTTCATCGTGTGTCTCCTTCTTTGTCCCCATGTTGGTCCAGGCTCAAACATGTATTTTACTAACATCAGCATCTGTGCAGCGATGTTAGCGTATGTGTGTTTTTACCAAAAAAAAAAGTCTGATACCTGTCCATTTTTGTCAGAAACCAAATCACAGACTTGAACATGTCTCAACTCCATGTCTTTGTGCCCTGTGTTGATGAAGTACTCCATCAGTAGTGGAGTAAACAAGGTGCTGTACTTGGCTTACAGGCCTGCACCTAAATTGAAATATGACTTGAATCCATTTTGTTTCATTTCTTTCTTGGCCCAGGTGGTGAAGAGAAAAGCAGTGAGCAAATGAGTCAGCACTGAGTTGTCTGCCGTTCATATAGAGCAAAGCATTTTGCTTGGATTTTGCTGCCTGTAAGACAAGGGGTTATATTATTAAGGTCCAGATAACAACTCTTAGGAAGATTACAAATTACTCCAGATAACAAGTTTTTAATTGATGCTTTTTAACATGAAACAATATCTGACGCACTGCGTTGGTTTAGATTGACATAGCAGCCTAAACCAATGCAATATTAATTGTGTTCCCTGTCTACCAGGATCTAAAAGCTAGATAGCGGTCAGAGCCGTACTGTCAGGATGCCTTAATGTTTAATTGACCACTAGGACTCAAGTTTTTCTTAAGTGTGCGGTGTCACCCCTGATCAGCCACCCATGATTAAACATGTAATTTTCCCTCGCGAACAATTCATCGGATCTGTCAGTCATTTGCTTAAGACGATTAGAGGATAAATTCTGCGGAGGTAACTTTCTGTAATTTGAGACAAGGTTGCTGTTTTCATCCGCTGGACCAGCAGGGAAACTCCGGATGGAAAAATTAAATGATTTACCGCTGCCCCTCCCTGTTACAGACTGTGCCAAAGTGCACTTGAGCAAGAAGCTTATTGCTTAGTAAGACGGATTGCACTGGGCAGGGCACCTCTATAGCAAAATTCTTAGAAAAAACAGCATTTATGCTCATTAACACTCGCTTGCCTACACGAATATGCAAAAATGTAATACGTTATCCGAATAGTGCCGCATAGTGACAGTGGTTTACATCGAACCTTATCTTCCCAACATACATTAGGGCCAAAGGAGGCCCAGGACAAAGCTTTAAATCCAGGTTTAAGTCCTTTGAGCTCTTCCTTATGAATAATTAAGAAGCCCACAACGACAAGGTGCCCCAGTTCGATCACAAGCTAATGAATCTATCACTAATGGTTCACTTAGCTCATCAGGCCTGACATCAGTAGACCCAACATCTAAACAACACCTCAGCATGACTCTGTTAGCGTTGGTTCAGGGTGTTAAAGCTCCCCGTCTCTCACGTCTCCAGCAACCCTTATTTCCCCAGAGGATGTGTTAGTCAGTTTTATTATCCTGCTTGTCTTATTTTTTTTAAAATACTGAGGGTTTAACAGGCCGGAGGTTAGAAAGACCGACCTAATCTTGTTCTTACTACATTTTAAACGCCTGTTCTCATTTGGTGGATTTATCTGTTCCGTTCACATGTCTCATTATTAGTTTAGGGTCGTTTGTCAAGTTGTGCACCAGAGTGAAAGTTTTTTAACCGCATACTTCCTTAGATCTGAAAAAGGCCTTCATGTGACAACGCCACAGACTGTAGTCACTGTTCAGGTGGTGACGGTGCACTCTGATATCATTAGCTGTTTACATATATATAAGGGGATTAATAAACCAACAAGGTGCAGGCAGTAGGATGTGAGGGCTGCTTAGCAGACTGGAAAGAGGTGTGCAGAGCGAACCTACACACTGAGGGCGTCTGGTGGATAGGTGAGGCCAGATTCTTTAAAAGTATAATAAATAGTATAAAGTAGTATAATATATTTATGTCTTTGTATATTTTATGTCTCAGCATGTTTTTTTGAGCCATTGCAAATTACTTTCATTCTGCTACGTACCTGTCTGAATTGACAATCGAGATAATCTAATTTAATGAGAGCGCAGAAACGTGTAATTGAATTTACTTTCTCTTCGTTCCCAGACACAACAAAACACAAATCAAAAATCATTCCACCAGGAATGAGATGGGATCAATAAAAATAAAAAAAACCCTCAATTTTTCAAATGACATCTGTGCTCTTAGAGCCTAAACAATATGGCATAGTTAAACGTCATAATTCCAAATTTAGGTTTATTTACATGTACATTGCTTTCTCTACTTTCTCTTTCTCTTTCTCTAAACGCATTTATTTGCAGTTTTTCAGATACTACTTCTTAGGGTTCACTCGTTAGTGTAATCCAGTACAAACCACCAAAAACTACAGGCAAGATTAATGCGACATCATATTTGAGTCATTATTCTAAAAAATTGATAACTTTTTGCTTCTTTTCAAGTGAGATAAAGATGAAAAAAGGGAGAGAAAATAACAACAGTCTACTAAACGTGTGAGTGACAAAAGCATTTTAAATAATAGGATATCATCAGAAATAATTCATTAAATCTACTGGAGAAAGCTGGCAAGCAACATTAGCTCATCACATATGGCCTCAGCTATATGGTCGTAATTATTTATCCCTCTTTTGGTGATCTAGAAAAACCTCCCCTTCCTCTACACATGATATGAGGGATCCATCACTGCAGCAGGCAGAAAAATATCTGACTGCAACAAACTCAAATTAATTCAATCTGATCAAACTAATGCACTCGAAAAAAATATCAGTCCAAGCCGCTTCTAGAGCTGTCGCTGCTGCCCACTAACCGAGAGGTCACAGGATAAATATTGGCTTCTGGCAAACCAAAACAATATTCATAAAAGTGTGGGCAGAAACTCTCAGCCCACAAGCTTATACAAGCTGATTACACATTACCTGGACAGGACAAGATGGCAGAGAGCCAAAGTAAACAAGTGGCTGGTGAAGATAGTAGAATATCTAGCAAGGCAAGAGCCTCAGATATCGCTTCTCAGGACTTGGCAGGCAACACCAGGGATAAACATCCAGTAAATGTACAGTTTCTATTTAACAGGTGGTGAGAAAGTGGACTCCAATGCGATATCCATTATGTGCTGTGAGTCTTAGAGTTGTTTAAGGGATATCTCTGCTTCCAATGAGGAAGGAGTCAACAGGATGCAAAATCTTTATCTCCTCTGCCCAGGAATGAGATGTACCTTCCAATGTTTTATTGGTTTTTTGTTTTTTGTTTTTTTTTTAAATAATTTTCACACAATAAATTATATAATAATATCTTTTCTCTCATGTCACTTATCACCAGTCTCTGTGTGATTACTGCAATGCCTTTTTTCCCTTTTTTTAATTGGGACCAAGACTAAATACTGTGCCCATATGACTTCTGCTTTTAATAAACCCTTATTTTAATTGTCTGTGCATGCTTGTTTTTTAGGGTGTGGCTTAGAAAGTGTCTGATTGAAGTGGATGCAAACTTTTCTCTGGCTTGGCAAGAAAGCTACCGTTCAATGTTTATAACATTCGTTGGGTTATGGAAATTGCTCTAATCTTTTCACTGGTATAAAGCAACAGCCATTTTGATAATTAATCTGCCTGGCTTTAGGGGAACTGAGGCCCGAATTCACTAATGTTGTCAGCAGAGTATTTGTTGCTCCCCTTAGGAACGGTGAAACACAAAAGTCTGCAGGTTGTGGAAAAGAAACTTTAGTAATCATGATATTAACTGCATTACGATTAAAATTTGTTAAAATGTGCATTATTTTGGTTTCACTATGAGAAATGTATGACTTTTGTATTTTGGGCTTTTCAAGTTGGCTGGAAAATGTTCATCCATATATAGAGAGATGCAATATATAAAGAGAGCAATCGGTTTGAAAATTGCTACAAATGTTTTCAAACAGACAATATATCAGATAGTACATAGGTCAGTGGATGTTGCTTTTCTTCTATCATCCATAGCTTTTTTCTGACCAAATTGTAATAAGTCTGCTCTGCTGGCAAATACTTTGGATGTCTCAAGTCTGTCCACCTACTTACATCACACAGCCATGCATCACATGTGAAAAGAAACCCTTGACTCTGTGGCCGTATCCCCACTGACGGAAAGCTATCAATTAATATAGAATGGCTCCGGCTGAGTGGCCACAAACTGTCGCTGTATTTCAGAGTCGGCAGTTGCGGGAAGCTCGCAGCATCCAGCCACTGACTGACTGATGTTATAACCATGAGGAAGCTTTCAAGAAAATTAGGTTTCAGAGCCAGAACATACCGTTACTGATGGATCGCTCTCAACTTTTCACCTTTATGGACATCGGGGCAGAGGGTTCCGTCCCCTTACCCCGCCCATGTTGCTACAGTGCATGAAATGGTTCAATGGAAGGTCAGTCTGAAGTCCCACTAATCAAGAACAATACACGTGCCGTGTGTCTCCTGCCCTGTTATTCTCCCCTATGCCTATGTGTGCGAAGGAATGTGCATTTGCGGTCATACGTTTGGATCCCTCCGCGAATTGCTGTGTTCCAAGGCGATGGCCAAAAACTCACCGGGAACCCACCGTTATGTTCTGCAGCAGCAGCAAAGGTAAACGGCAGCTGCCCGGGACATGTGACTGAGCGCCCGCCACACACGGAGTGAGCTATATCATGATTGATAAGCCCAGGCATTGCCTTAATTGAAGACACTGTGCCAGCCAGGCATATCAACTTGAAACATACAAACGTGTGCACGTATTATCTACATGTTTTATCCATTAATAAATGCCACACACAACACACCACACCACACATGCACACACACAGAGTTTTCGAACAAGCACTCCCACTCCTTTGCTTTTGTTCTTCCCTCGCTGATTTCTTTTCTCTGCCTCCTCTCTATCTTTTTGTGGCCCACTGAAGTCCCTTCTGAAACAACGCAAAAAAAAGCCTGTCCCGGTATATTATCTGACTCCATCATCATACTAATAACGTAGCTGGCGTAACATGTGGTCAACAGCTGTTACAGCTACCAGCTGGTACAGCTACCAGTCCACCAACCCCCACCTCTGCCATCATCCTTACCCTGGGAGGTCAGCTGTGTACCATTCCCCTTGTTTCATCTCATTATGCAATTCTTTTGCTTTTAATTTTTTTTTTTTTTTTCGCTATAAATATGTTTCGTGATGATTTGGGTTTTTTTTCTGAGAAAGAAGTAGATTGGATGCTCCTTCATAATTCCTGCTATTACTGCTAATGCTGAACACAATTTTCCATATTCTATAATGCCTCTTAAAGGCAGTGTCAATGAAAGAGTTGATTCATTTGTTATGATGGTTTTATGTTTTCTTTATATAGTGACTCTCCTAAATATTTTTTATCTAATCATAACATATAAAGCAGATTTAGAAACTCAACCATCCGACCCCTTACCACTGGCAACACCATCTCATAATAATCATAATAAAAAAGTTTTATGCTGAGGTTGTATACCCTATCTTCCGGCAGATATAAGTGCACACACACACCGTGGTTCCATTCTGGAAGGTCAGCTTAAGGCTAATGTGGAAGCTGCCTCTCCTCCAAGATACAGTAACTCTGTGTGGATCTATCAAACTAACACTTGGGATTTATGTGGTAAACGTATTTTTTGTTAAGGTACCAGTATGAAATCCTGAATATTCATAAAATTCTATATGATATGACTATATGACCCCACTGCATGCACACGTTGACCATTTCCACATTTTAATTAGCAGGGTTATATTGTACCTTATTGCCCAGACGTTTTAGTTACAGCACTGTAAGTCCACTTTTTAATGATGAATGAGGGAGACTTCGCTGTTGCCAGGGGGCACAAGTGTTTCCTCGTTAGCACTCCGTGTTTCCACAGACACTGCTGGACCTTTGGGTGAAAGTGTGTGTGTGTGTGTGTGTGTGTGTGTGTGTGTGTGTGTGTGTCTGTGTGTGTGTGTGTGTGTGTGCGCACATGCATGAATGTGTAGTGAGCATCTGCTCGTATTATCTACTGTACATACAGTGTAACATTTTTTCATTAATGCAAGTTAGAAAACTGCACATTTACATTATGTATAACTGTTTAAATCCATATTTGTATGCACAGTAGGTATAACTGTCTGCGAGGGCATATGTGTCTGTCTTCTGTGGGTTTTGTTGTGTTGAAACTAGGAGACATTTGTGTGCAAAGCTCAGCTCTGTGAGCATAAGCTGCTGCAGAATCATTCACCATCCTTCTGGAAAGGTGGGCAGAGAGTCTCGAGTTTCTCAGTGCCACTTCTCTCTCTCTCTCTGCAAACTGGGCTGTGTTTACAAGTGCACCCGGGGCACCTGACACTCTGTGTGTAATACTAGAACAGTACCCACAACACTCACAACAGCACTGCAGGGTAAGAGTTGATCACAGGTACCTCAAGTGCAAAGAGAGGACAGTCCATCTGACTAAACTCTCTGGTATTATTATCTTTAACAAAGAACTACTTACCTTTAATCATTTATCTTTATACTGATCTTGTCCAATCTGCATCTCACAAAGCTGCATTGGTCAGTGCTGACCAGATCGCTTTATATAACCAAACGGGCCAAATACTTAAAAAAAATGCAATAAAGTGTACCTTGAAAAATTCCCCTAAAAAATAAAATCCTCTTTCATGCAATGTGAGAATTCTTCACTGTTTTTTTTTTTCTTTATCTTGCTGAACATAAACAAGAACGTCACAGGCTTGGGGACAGTTTGTTGTATTTGCAGGTTTCAGATTATACACAAGGCAGAGTTCTCTACATGATTAATATCACAGTTAACCAAGAAGCTGGAGATAAATCACAGGCCCTGCTTAAAATATAATCTTCACAGCTTTGATGTCAGCAACCAATGTTTTATGTTTTATGTAGGTCAGGTTAATATATTATATTTTCATGGATATCTAACAAATAGTGTAAGATCACATCTACAGTAATAAAGTAGAATAATTTAGCTGTGACTTGAAGTGCAATCAGTAATTAATCCTCCATCTCAAGATGAATACTATCAAAAAAATGCTATAATGCAGTATATCGTAACCTATCGCATTATCCCAGCCCCCTATACTACCTACATTATACTGTGCATTTAGTGTATTTTCTCAAAATCCAGAGAAATATTATGTCTCTAAAAAGAAAACCTGCAGTCCAGATGCAGGGTTGCCATCATGTCTAGGCATGTGAAGGTTTTCAAGCACATTCCTACTCTGTGCACACACATGCACACATAGAGTAGTGCTGGTGCTGTTTCATTGATATTGTATTAACAGCACACTCAAGTGAATCTGTAGCCCATCTCAAGCCCCCTTGATTGTTATTGCTCTTTCCTGCTCTTCAGATTAATGCCCCAATGCAGCAGCCACTTGTACGCTCTGCACCAATATTCACCAGAGACCCGTTCATCTGCCTGAGATGTTCCTGTTTGCATGAGTCTGGGTTTTTTTTTAAGCTTTTCATTAAACCATTATCCTAATAGATTTTACAAACAATGCATATTCAGGCCAACAGACCAGCTTCTAACTTTAAAGTATAATCTGGTTACATTCAAATTCCCTTTCAAATCTAGTTGAATTGATATTTGGAATTAACTGCAATTAGGGTAAATGGTCTTTGGTTTGTTTGTTTGTTTGTTTTACTGCGTGAATGCGCTTTTATGTCCTCGTTCTGAGATGCTGAGATGTGTACACAGCACAGAGGAGGCTGTATTTCACATGCAGTGAGGTATGTATTAATGCAGTATGCCGTATGCTCTCTGTTGCTTTGTCACTACCAGCGTACAGATACTGTATGTCTGCACATACTCAGACTGCATTGCGGGACTGCCGCCTCCTCCCTGCCAGAGCCTTCAAAATTTCAGTTCGTGAGTTTATAGGTATGTATGAACGCATACATATTTATTTATAACAAACTTTTTGTGAGAACTTTCTATACGTGAATTATCTCAGGTGTTGGGTTTAAACTGTATGGTCCAGGCCTACTTTTCTTTTTTTTTGGTATTTTAAGCTCACACAGAGCTTAAGCTCTTAACCACTCTCACCATCATCTATCTGTCCCAACCCTATAGTTTGCAAACATTGGGTTGTTTTTGAAAGAGCTCAGGCTCGTGTAGTCCCAGGATGTGAATCTCTGAAGCTGTCTCAAAGCCAGCAGCAGAATATATTCTGAGACACATCAAAGCATTGCCTCTTTTAATACTACTGCCAAACAAACTTGACCTTTTTTTGTTTGTTTGTTTGTTTTTTTAAACGTCCAAACAACCAAACAAAAGTACAAAAGGTATTCAACCACATTACACCTCGACTCCTGTGCTTGGAAATATTTTTACATCACAAAAATATCTCAGCTTAAACCAGCTCATACATTTAGATTTCTCCCTTTTTTTTGACTTAAAATCATGGTCAAGCCCATCAGAAAACAACATGGCCAGATGGCATCCACCAGATGTTCATGATTACTGAGAATACAAAATGATTCCCGATTTCAGCATCATTAGCAAATAAAAAAGAGAAGGGTGGGGGGGGGTAGAAAGAAATTCCTGTTTCTGGCTGCGAATCAACAACATTAATAGGAATGCCCTTCATGTTTTGAACCCATAGGGGGAGAGCGGGAGCAGATAGCTGGTGTTGATGTAATCACCACTGATTTATAAAAGGGATGGACTGGTATTGCAAGGTCCCTTGCCCAGATGTTGTTGCATAATAGCTCATTGAAAATGAAAGCCCTGTTGTGTAGTATTGGCTTCCAAGCTCCGGGAGCAGCCGGCCAGCTTTGGCTGTACGAAGCTGAGCTGATGCCCGTTGCCAACTGTAGGAGGTAAAGCCCTGGCCATTGATGATGAACTGTCTGTAAGCCAAAGGATGGATGGACATTCTGCAGTGAAACTTGTGTAAGCCAGAGATATCAGAAAACCACAGCTCTGGCTCCATACACATTTAGCAGAAATGTCGTATCATAACCAGGGTTTTAAGAAAAAAGGGAATCCGCTGAGCATTAGTGGGTATATTTTTGTCAGTTACAAGCATGATTTTATTAACACTTATTAGAAAATGGTGAGAAAGACTATGTTGCTGATTGACAGGCCTCGCTTTTATGACATGAGGATGTCAGACTGCATCTCAATCACACTGAGAGCAGGGAGCTTTTTTTTAGGCAACTGGTAAAGACGGCGCCCACAGCTTTAACTGAAGTTACTTCTAAATCTGCAACTGCCTCGGTGTTACAAGAGCAAATGTGTCAGGGTGGAGGAACATCACTCTGCTTGTCCGTTGACCCACATGGGGTTAGGGTGAAGCAGAAGTAATGGCATTGAGTGGGAAAAGACAAATATAAACACTATGCACCGTAAATGTTGCAGTGTAAGAGACGTGTCATTCAGGATTATTCGGGAAAAATACTGGAAAAGACCACTGCATCTCACGTGACATGGTAATGAGCCGCAACACAATAGTTCTGGCCTAGTGTGCTGTAGGTGTAACACATACAGAACACACGGGGGCCCGTGTTTCACCACCGTGACGACCGACCTAATTCGCAGTGTGCATCACAAAAATCAATTCATCGAGCACGTCTGCACCAAATTACAATAATTACAATAATATCAGCCTGCTTGTAGTGGAAGAAGTCAGGGGATCACCAAAGTCAGTAGGATACTTCATCTGGAACCACGAATCTCCAAAATTTTGTGCCAAACCATCTTGTAGACGTTGAGATATTTCACTTGAATAGGTGAAAACTTTGGCCTCCTGGTGGTGCTAGATTAAAAGTTGGGGGTCAGACATCCCCTGGGGATCATGAATGTCTGTAATAAGATTCATAGAAATCCATCCGTCCAGTGTTTGTCGAGATACCAGTCGGGATCTAAGTGGTGGACTTACTGACAGGCCGACCTTGCCATCCCTACCGCCAAACTTATAAATATTAAAGCATTCAAGACCTTAAAAACCCAACCCAGTGAATAAAACTGTCATACCTGGCGCGCGTGTATTTGAGTCCTCTTTTGATTTTTTCCAGAAAAGTCTGGCAGTATAAGGAGATTGTGTTGCCCCCTTAAGACACTGTTGCATTATTGATCGGAGCAGTCTTACCAGGTTCACACCTAGTGCCACTTAAATCCTCCTTAAGCCCCAAGACACACCTCAGCTTTTCACTCCACAGGCCGGGAAAGGGGAACAACTAAAGAGCAAGTTGGTAAAAGCTTTCTATTTCAACAGCAACATATAAGTCATATTAAAATACTAAAACGGTATAACAGTAGTACATTCTGTCTTGCTATGATTTGGATCAATAAGCTGAATATGAAGCTACACCCAGCAGGCAGTTAGCTTAGCTTAGCATAAAGACTGGAACCAAGGGGAAAGAGCTTGGCTGTGTCCTATGGTAACAAAATCCACCTAGTGTCTCATAATAATGCAGAAGGAACATGAAAAACATGTTCACATCTAGCAAACAGAAAATGAGACTCAAAGCCTTTCACCATGTCCTCCTGCCGTCTATCTGGCACATATCACACCACCCCGGATGTCAATCGGCAGGTAGGCGAACGCGTCCATATCACCTCACCGACTGAAACCGTACCAGAGTCTTAAATGTCTTCCGAGGTACACGGGTCACACTCGGCCTGGCCTGTAACAAGAGAAGAGAGGGTGCCAGCCAGGATACTCAAACAGGCCCTCGGCAGCCCAGGCACACATCACATCAGCACATTACCTCAGCAATTCACTGACCCGCGCCCAAGTGCCCTTGTTTTACACAGCAGCCCTCATCCATTCACTGTCTAGTGAAACGAGCGTCTCTGATTTTGGAGGGGGTGGAGGGAGGAGGGAGGAGGGAGTCGGGGCGGGGGTGGCGGACGGGAGATCAGGTGACCAGTCACATTCCCTGTTTTGCCTCGGTGAGACTATGTAGGTCACAACCCCCCCCCTCTGACTAATTAAAAATTCAGGATGGAGAGGCCTGCTTCATTCTCCGACGTCAATAAAAAAATGTTCTACTACAAACAAAAATAAAAAATCTCAAATGCTTTGTAAGGTAAAGTTGCAATAAAACAGACGCCGAAGCATTAAACCCGTGAGGTCTGGTCTTTCCACGGTCACACTAAATACAACAGGTGATACACGCAGTCACAATTGCAAGGATCAGGTTACAAAAATCACTGTCGCCTTTTAACTCTCTCCAGTTGACGTTTAGTTTAATCGTTCGTTCTTTAGCCTTTCGCTCTGTATATTATTGCACAAGCGCTTCATAACTTTCCATCATTATTGCATAATTTTCCATTGTAAAAGTGCCATATAAAAACAGTTTCATAGCAAAAATAGAAATGACAGCTGAGTCATTTCTGGTTTTGAAGGATTTAATGAATGAACTATTACCTGTGTTTCTCACCTTGAGAAAGCAACAGAGGGTGGAAGAAAAGAGAGATGAAAGCATATTATTCAAATGACTTTGCGCTTTTTATATTGTAGTTTTATTTGGACATCTAAAAGATAATGGCAAGCTCAGTTTTGTTGTTTTTTTGTTTTTGTTTTTTTAGCCTGGGGTTATTTTTTTGTTTATGAAATGGAGGAGGGTAACTGTCAACGTGGTGATTATCTGCTCTGTTAACACATCCATGAAATCATAATATGACAAAAAATCACAGAGGAAAAGGTGAAGCTGTTCATCGGGGAGAAAAATGTTCAATTTGATTCTGTTTATTGCACCTATTACGGGCACGTAAATGCACATGATTGCCATGGTGGTTTAAGGTCAGTGTTTGTGTCATTCTGTAATATGTGGAGTACAGTTACGTTTAGAGAAATAAAAATGTTAACTGGCTGGATACCGTTTGTGCACCGAATATTTCCTAATGTAGAAGCTGTGCGTGAAATTAGCTGAAACACTGAACAAATTCTGAATACCCGATCAAACCACGGTTACATGGAGTGAAGAAGCCCAAATAAAAAGGATTCAGCTGTAAAGGGGCCCTGGAATATGCCAGGGACTATTGACATTTACTGTTTAAGGGGCCATGAGTGAGCTGTTGGAGAGATACCAGAAATTCTAGCAGGGCCCTTTGTGATGGCGTTTAGAGGAATAGTTGTGAAACAAGTGGTTACTTACCTGCTTTTTCCAGGGAGCTGATACCTCTTTGATCTCCGTTGGATATGTAGCTGAAGACAGAAAAAGCAGTGGCTTGTCTGACTCCGTCCAAAGCTTAAATATAATCAGCCCCACTGGCACCTCTTCCTCGCTCATTATCATGTTACATCTTCTGTGTGCATCAATACACAAACTGAGGCGGAAAAAAATGAAAGTATGAGATTTTATGGGGGGTTGTGCGCAATAATAAATCGACAGAATCTGTCATTTCAGCAGTTTCCCCAGAACAACATGTGTGTATCCTACATAAAAGTGACAAAGCCCTCCAGCAGCCCTAGGAATTATGAATCTTGTCATGGACGTCAGGTGTGTTATAGCCTGACTAAGTCCTTGCAGGGAGAAGGTCACAGTGGATGGATGGGTCGACAAAACATCAGACTTTAACGTGGAAGACGTCAGTTTGTTTCCAGTTTCCCATTTTTTTAAAGCATGACGATGATTATTCCCCAAACAAGAAGATCCATTAACCTAAACAAAGTACTTATTCAAACACAAATTCTAATATTTCCCTGATCCTTAACTAAGTGGTTTCTGTGCCTAAAACCTACAACCAAAGATTAACGATAGCATTGTCACACCCTGAAGCGGATTTATTTTTCAGCAGTGATTTCTCACGGTTTTCCAAGGCACTGACGATGATTCCAGGGGCATCGGATCCGTCAGATCAGGGAGGGCTTATACGTGGCTAGTGACAAACTATGTATTTTATTGTCGGATTTTGCATTTTCACACTCGGGGTGTTTGTACAGAATTGACAAACGAGATATGACATATTGGATAGTGAGCCGCCTGCCCCTGTTTCCAGTCTTCATGCTGAGCTTGGCTAAGCATCTTGTGGCAGTAGGTTCACGTTATATGGACAGATATCAGAGTGGAATCGATCCTCTCATCCAATTAAGAAAACAAGACTATTTCCCAAAATGTTGGACTGCTACTTTAAAAAGGTAACATCATAGGCAGGTACACCTATTGATGACAATGTGATAAATGCAGAGCGGAATTAATGTAGGTTCAGATACGTGGTATCTGCACTGCAAATAAAGGGAGGTCCATGATACTAGAATTAATTTCAGCATATGGAGGTTTGACCAAGGCGTAGCTCATGTTAACGCACACAACACGACGCAGGTCACAGGTTAACCAAAGGTCCTGCAAAATTCTGGGGTTCATAAGGAGATGAATAAAGTTGGATGAACTAGGGGACACCCTTGTGAAACCCAGCAAACCGACATTTCCTTCGTGAACTGCACCTGGAACGAAACAAACACAGCTGGCCCAGTCAGAGGGTCGACACCCGAGCAGCGCTCCGATTTTTAAAACCACTTTCCCGATGCAAACCAAGGCCAGATGCGCTTCTTCGGCACCTCGGGAGAGAAGCGTCGGTGTTGCCCGGATTCAACAAACCACTGTTATCGGAGTAACCCGACCCCGAGATGGATCAGCTACAGAGGATCTCTCTCTGTATGTGTTTGTGTTTGTGTGTGTGTGTGTTTGTACATACACTTGCAGGTGATCCTTGCTTTTTCTCGTTGCCCTTCCTGAACTTGCTCCGCGCAGTGGAACATCTACGCGCTGCAACCACACCGCCCTCCCGTGGAAAGTATTACATAACCCGGTCCGCCTCAGGAAAACTCGGCTAGTGTCTCAGGGGGAGCCAGAAACTAATGGAATATTTATAAAATGTGAATTTTAAGACCTTGGTTTTGTATGTTTGGTCGAGCGCCGACGAGTTTATGAGAGGTTTCCTTTTCTGAATGAGAACAAAAATCCTGCAAAATGCACTAATGATAATACGCTGATTCAAACGCAGGGAGGATATGGTTTTGAACGGGTGCGGTTTCAAGGTAGGCTACAGTTAAATCTGGATTTTCAAACCATACTTGTACTTTGTGCTGTGTTCCAAACTCTCATTATATCCCCATCAAATTAATGCACTCAGTACTGCAGACAAAGAAGTAAAAGTGGAACCTTTGGTTCTCTGCAGAATTCAATGTGGGGTTTTTTTGTGAAGCTTTGTTTTGTGTTTGTGTGTAGATCCACATTACAACTTAAAGAGTTTAAAGTCCTATCCAGTCTCCCTTAATTAACCATGTCCAAATGCATTTGGATTAGGAGTTATTGTAACATAAATGAATCACAATGGAAATAACAAATAGACTCCAGCCTGTCTAATATAGCTGTACTGAAGACAATTCCTTTTTTTTTGTTTGTTTTGTTTTGTTTTGTTTTGTTTTTTTTACATCTCAGCCCTTTTAAATTCCTGCACTTGTTAAGTTGATAGATGGATGTTATATTTATACCAGGCAAGGTGTCCCTCTCTCAGCTGCAGGGCTGCTGACTGTAGGTCGAATTCTGCCTCGCTGGCCACGCAGCACACAGGGAAACAGGTGGTTAATAAGGTCACAGCAGACGTACCTCTCACCAGCACAGACAGATTGCAGACTCACTAGCGGTGCTGACTCAGGACAACATCAGACTCCGGGGGAACTGAATAAAGGTCTCTTTTTGTAATAAGGGAAGTTTCTGGGAGGAGGCTATTCATAGATGGAAATGTAAGAAAAAGGATTAAAGGCCCTGAAAACCTATTCTCTCATCAGCTTCTTACTATGAAGGACGGGTTCACAGGGAAAAACACAATTTTCTTTCAAAATACAGACACTTTTTTCACATTACAGGTTTCTGTGTTTGTGTTCTTTTTTTTTTTTCCTGTTGTTTAACCACTGCTGTGAAGTAATCGGGGCTCAGCTGGAAATAATATGTTACATTACTTCCATGCACCCATCAGAATTCAGCAACATTTGAATAAAAATGCTTTGCCACACGTGAGGCTTTTTTGCAAACACACCAAATGACGCAGATTAGTGGAGAGTTCGCCTCAGAGGCTGTCGGTAAATAATAACTGAAGAGGTTTTTTTTTTTTCCCCCCTAAAATTAAATTGATTGTTGCTTATTTTTAATCGCGACTTTTTCATGCCATGGGTTTAAAGCTGGAGACAGACTTAAAAAATGTTCTGTATCATACTGTTTTTTCTTTTTTTTACTTCTAGTATTTAAAGACCACTGTAGATCACATTAGATAATTAATATGTCATTGTTATCTGGACCGTGTAAGGCCTGAGGAAATACTCACTATGTTTCAGTAAACACTAATGCATATTATAAATGCAATCACTGATACAACATGCAGTATTTCCTAGCATTTCATGGGCACAAGGGGCTCTTCACAATATTCTATAGGATGTCAGCAGGGAATAAAATGTTTCCTTTTAAGCATTTAAAAGCAATTTTAAGTAAAAAACCACAGGCATATTCTTTCTATTTTTCTTCTATCATAAACCAGAATCTCTGTCAACTTAAAAAATCTAAATAATGTTAGATTAAATAATCTAACATGATTATTCAGTCAAGCTTTCTAACACTTCTGAGACGTTTGTCCTGGTAGCCTAAGTCTATCCGCTCTTTGGCCTCTGCATATTTATACTCTTACATCCTGTTTTGTCTTGTAAGTTGTTCAATGCACAATATGCAGTTGCCCATATACTGCTAAAACAAGAAAGTTTTCGATTACCTATTGAAATTTTAACTGACAATCTGAGGGTTCCGGTATTTACTTTGTGAAACTAGTGATGTGTAAACCAATCCTTTTAAGATACTAATTAATTAACTACTCATTTTTGCAGAAATTTCAAATACAGTACAACAAAATCCTTACTTAAACACTCTTTATTTTACAATAATACTGCCTATGTGTGACAGATCATTAAATTATAACATATTTTCAAACAACAGGCACATTCACTTCTTTATTGTGGCTTAAATCACCCATTACTTTTAAAATCTTATTCTGTGTCCCTGTAGTTTTGATTCAGAGTAAGCACTGCAGTAATTACAACACCTTGCACAACTGGAAAATTAAAACTACACAAATCTTTAAATCAACAAACATATAAAGATTACACTAGCATACAGGTTTGGCGAATAAAAATCTGTGTTCAGTGCATAATGTGCATGGCATCGGAGAAGATACATTCATCACACTGTTGACCGCAGCTTTCTGCTTCAGTCCTCGTTGTCAGAGCTGTCTGCTGGGTCGGTGTTATGGGTCAGCATGTAGTTGTCCATGTCGATGGAGGGGCAGTTGTGGATTGAGTAGCGCAGACGCTCGGTGAGAATAGCCTGACTCGTGTATGGCGGCAGGCGAAGCAGGAAGAAGCAGGTCTGAGCCGTAGGGAGGCCATTGACAGGCTGGAGGAGATGATAAGGGGGGAAATTATTAGTATTTATTCTTTTGAATGGGCTTATTATTTTAATAGCGATGACCTTACCCTGTCAACCTTGATGATTTGGAACTTCTGAGTGATATCAGCCGGGTTGGAAGGCAAACGGGACCTGCCAGAGACGAAACGTAGGAAGAGCACCCTCTCCTCATTGGTAAACTCCTCCAAGCTCTGCCAAAACCAGCCAATGAGCTGGTGGCTCTCTGTGATGTCGCGGTAACGCACCAGCTTTTTCAGCATCTCAACAGAGACCTCCGGCAGACCACAGACCAGCTGCTCCAGCTGCTGTGCTGTCAGCAGGGAGAGGAGGGGCACAGGGATGATGGTGGACATGCCCTCTCTGACTGCTGCCACCTGGACACAACAGAACAACGTCGGCTTTGATACCTCTTAGGACGAGATAAAGAGTACAACAAACAGGCTGTCTTGTGAGCGCTAATGGAAACTGGTGGGCAGACTAAATGTTTAAAATTGATGCAATGTTTCATAAATAGTAGAGAGAAATCCAAACCAAAGTTATTATTTTACAATATTGCAGCCTATAAAGGCTAGCTCTGCTTTGGGATTCATATTCCATACTGGTCTTAGTCTGTTCATATTTGAGAGGCTGGAAGAATTGAGCTTAAAAAATTATTTAAACAATTAATTAATTACCAAAGTTCTTGCAGACTGGTTTTCTTTTGACTGACTAGTGGATTTATCAACTGTTCTTTTATATATGTTCATTTGTGTGCTCAGAGAAAATGGGTAAATGTCCAAGTTACACTGGATACAGAGGCCTTACTATCAGCATCTATCATCAGGGACAATTTTCTCAGGGTTAAAGGCAATGAAAAGTTAGCACTACTCCCTACTGATACTTTGACTGTTTTTAGCACACCATTTGATAAAACATTTTTTTTTCTGATAAAATCATGTATAAACAAACAGGATGTTCCTATGCATGTGGGCATGCTTCAATAGGCTGACTCAATGATTTGTTGCATGATTTGCAAAACAAATAACTGAACAAAGAGTTCAGTTATTGAATGAACCAGTTGACTGTGTCCACTTTGATGATTAAGGTGTAGAATGTTTCTTTCTTCCCTGTGCAATGATATAAGCTACTGAGGTCTGCACAATGGGGGCCAAGAGAGAGATACTGACATTTGATGCAGACTTATCACTGTAGTGTATCCTAAAAAAATTCAGTATTCCCTAATGTGTAATTATGTAGCTAGCTGCACACTTGGAAATTATCTGCTGATATTTTGGCAGCTCTGCTACATACACACAAATCATTTTTCAACTCTTCATCCCTTCATACCTGTGAATCCATCTCGTGCAGTCTGTAGTCAAGAGCTCTCTCCACATATTCAGTCCGGTTGGCAAAGGTCAGGGATATGTTTTGACCTCCGGGAACCACAGGCACCAACCTCCCATCAGCACTGTGGGCCATGAACGAGTCCAGTGGGATCATCTTCAGACAGGAGGTATGGCCGTAACGGAAAGAAGGATAATACAGAAAAATAAAGAAGGGGTTGGGAAGTAGAGAAGAAAATGTTAGTTAAATATTCTTAAACTTGGAAAATTGAAGATCTAGAGGAATATTAATAAAGTCGGCAATAAGCCCATTTGCACATCTCACCACATGGAAATTATCGTTGGTGATTCCACTATTTTCTAGGTGAAGGATGCCTTGGAGGGTGCGGTAAGTGAGCAGGTCCACCTCCTCAAGGTCAGGCCCTCCCAGTGGCATCGAGCAGAGCTGTTTCCACACCCAGGGCGCCAGATGTAAGTCCAGAGGCTTCTTGGTGCGAATAGCCACAGCCATAAGAATGCCGAGGAAGCGAAACTGGACCATGTGCTCCTCGGAAAGTGCTGCTGGATTCAACAGGAACCTGTAAAAGGTACACAGCCAAAGAGGTAAAGATCATTTAAATTCAATGTTCTGTTATATTTTAAGGGTGTTGTTATCAAAAGAAGATTACACAATGTGCACCTGTCAGTGTTACTGCCCACATCTGCAAAGCTGTTGGGAGTATGAATCAGAAGATCCACCACACCAGACTGCAACTCCTGGTGAAAACACGTTGCCAGTTTGACAGTTTACATGGAGCAGAATATTCAGGCTGTATCATATGCTACCTCTGTTGCTCTTAGACCTTCTCTGTGTGATTTCCATCCTACCTGACACATCTCAGTGATGGTGTCATCAAACACTCCTCCGGCATCATCAGCTCCCTCTCCAACAAGCTTGACCTTCCAGGCCCGTGATGGTAGCCGAAGCTCCAGAGGATTCAAGCTCACCACCTGCTTTGCGATCTGCACAAAGATGGGCTTGCTTGAACGCCCTCTGTAAAAATGTAAGATAGGGGACATTAGTCATTAGTCAACTGATGGAGACATACTAATAGATATAAAGCAAACAGACAGCTGTGATCAAAGGTGCTTTAAAGAAAACTTGTGAGCAAAACAACCAAGGTGGCAGTCCTTAAATTCCACCTCTTGTTTTTCAACCAGCTGACCCCTTAATGTGTACAGATCCAGCCAAATGACTTAATATCATGGTCATACTTACCTTGTGGAAATGCGCTTCACAGTGATCTGTGGCCCATATGTTTTGCCCTGGGTCATTGTTCTGCCAATGGAACGAACTAGAGGCAGAGTGTTGACCTTGGGTGATAGAAGGCCTCTGAGCTCGCCCTGGATGATAGCTGTCGTCCCTGAACTATACCGTGAGGTGGACACCTGAATGGATGGAAGGACAGGAAATAAAATAGGGGGAGGTGAATGAGGCATCTCACTGAAAGAATGATAGTGAGGCAGAGATAAGACTAACTAGCAGGTGGTATGTGTTTACTAACAGGAATTCAGAACATTTATTCCGTGAAAGGATTAAAAGGGCAGATAAGAGGATAAATAATTACCGGATTCTTTGTGTCCAAGTTAAGCAGCCTCCACGACTTGTACATGAGATCAGAAAAGTGGTAGAGCACCCTGAGGCGCATGCTAAGGACATCAGGACTGCAGTCTTTTAAGGTGTTGTATTGGGGAGGGACTGACTGGGGAAGGCCAAGTTGGAGATTTCCAGAGCCACCTGGAGATGAAGGTAATAAATGGAGTTCCATGTCTATTCTCTTTCATGGATCAACAATGCAAAGACTTTTTGCTTTTGTACAGGTACTGCAGGACTGTGTATGTACCTGAGTTTTTTATCAAGGTAGAGGGGGTGGTCCAAGCTGAACTGTGGCAGCGGCCAGCAGAGATTTGTCTGATGTTTTTCCCCTGGAGGGCTGTTATCAGCGTGGGCTCCTTCACTGGGTTAGAGTGTCCAAGACCAAGCTGGAAAACAAACATAAAAGACCACGGTGCAGTCTGTAGAGTGCTTCTGATGTGCAACAAAAACAAACTACAAAGAGTATAATTTAATATTTGAACACACTGGTTACCTGTCCCTCACTGTTACAGCCCCAGGCATAGACGTCTCCAGTGGAGGAAAGGGCAAGGACATGTTCACAGCCCACAGCAATGTCTTCTATGAACAGCCCCTCCAGGGACGGCACTACCTGCGGGCAGGATTTATTCTTCAGCATGGAGTCCGGCAGGCCAATCAGACGCTCTGAAGAATGAACAGAAGGCGTATGTGAGTGTACTCCAAAAACAAACCAACAAACTGTATATTTCCTCTGCTTGCAGCTTTCAAAATTGTGGCAACTAAGTTGGTGAACTGACTTATAAAAAGTTATATAAAGTTCCCTCCTTGTCAAACACTGGCAAATTTTGTTCTGGCTGGAATGACTCTAAGTGGTAGAATCGAGAAAGGACAATGTGAATATAACCAACGGATGTCAAATTAATTGCTACAACCAGTTTCATTTATTTATTCCATGTATATAAAAATTATATGAATCTTTCATGAGTTTTTTTCCTTTTTTGAAAGGTCAAATTATGACTTTCCAATTAAATTATTTGCAGTAAAAAAAAATTACATAATTATGTAATATTGTGGGTGTTAAGTAAGTAAATGAAGTCGAGAGTAGATACATTTCTAGAGTAGACTATTACAATTACTAAATCATTATTATTACTTCACATGGAAACGTACCTTGTCCAAATGTGTAAACATGTCCATCGCAGGCCAATGCCACAGAAAACTGAGTTCCGCAACTGACCTTCTTAATTCCCTTGTTGCACAGCTGCTCCACTTTCTGAAAACAGGAACAACCAAAAATAAAATATAATATGCAGAAGAGTACAGAAACACCTGTAAATATACAAAGGAAAGAACTCAATTAAAATAAACAGTTTAACCAATGGATATAAATGAGGATAATTACAAGCATGTCACTGGTATTACTCACTAATTCCTCCAGGGAAGCAATCAGGTAAAAAAAAAGTTTTTTTTGTCTTTTAATGATTCCTAAATTTGAGTCTTGTCACCGTTGACTTACCTGGGGGTAGTATTTCGCTGTAGAGGAACCGGTTCCTAATTTGCCATAATCCCCATCTCCAAATGCCCACACAACCATGCCATCAAGGGATAGCACCAGGGTGTGGTTTAGACCACATGACACCTGAAAAAAGGTAATCAAGTTAGCTTTCCCTGGTGGAGACACAATATGCAGTATCCCCATCTGACTTTAAGAAATAAAACAAACATGGTCTATTCCTTACCTGCCCAACATGATACCCCTCTAATGCTGCCACCCGTTCAGGCAGCATCTTGTTGGATGTTGACCTCTGACCCAGGCGGCCAGATTCACCGCTGCCAAAGGTGAACAGTTTCCCATCTGCCGTTACCACAGCTGAGTGCCTGAAACCACAAGCAAGCTGGGAAGAGAAAGAAAAAGCAATATGAAAGTTTCAGAAAACAAGGATAAATTGTTGTGTCTATTTCAATTACATGTGCTTCCTCAACATGTTGGTTGCAGTATTAGTTATTTATTTTCCTACTGACAACCTTCTTGACGCTTCCAAAAATATAGAATAAAAGCACAAAAATATAACATGGGAGTTCCTAGCTGACTTTATCTCTACCTGAATGACATCTTCTCCCTGTAAAGCCTCTATCTGTTTGGGTCTCCTCTGCCTTTCGCTGTTGCCGTGCCCAAGTTTTCCAAAATCTCCGTCTCCCCAACTGAACACCTCCCCAGTCTCAGTCAGGGCCATGGAGTGTCCATCAGACCCACAAGACGTCACCAGCTGAGTCACCACATACCCTGTCCAGAAAATATCAAGTCAATAAAGCTCAACTTATAAGGATAAGAATTGAGAGAGCATTAATTAACAATTAGGCCTAAATGGAAGCTACCAAATCAAACTGCACTACTACAATCAAAATATTTGTTGTCCTTTTTGTTATAGATAAAAAGTTTTCTGAGGCAATAAGAAAACTAAAAATCTAAAAAGCAGACCAGCTCAGACTTGCGTTCTTTGGCCCTCACTGAATACTGAATACCTTGAAAAGCAAAGATTATAGTGGGGACATAGAGATCATCTGAATTCCCCTGGCCCAGTCTGCCATATTGTCCTTCTCCTACAGCCAATACAGTCCCATTGGACTGGACCAAGAAGGTACAGTTCTGACCACACACAACCTGGATGACAATGAAAACACCCACAAAAGGAGAAAGAAATTTTAGAAAACAGCAGCAATGTAGGTGAATAGTCTGTGTCCTGAGAGAAAAAGTTGCTACCTGTTGTGTCTGTATTAGAGAAGGTGCAAGAGTAGGTATCATGAGGTTGGTTCCCATTCCTGCCAACTGTCCATAACGTCCGTTCCCCCACAGGTAGACCTCACTCTTCCCCCCTTTTTGCCAGTCCTGAGAAACACAGCAGGTGAAATGTAAATTACTGTGTAACACTCTCCTGCTAAAAGAAAATACTACACCATTTATAAAAAAACAAAAAAAAACAACAACAACAACAAAAACAAGCAAACAAAAAAAACATGGTGTACTGTGCAGTGTTGAAGGATGGCTGAGCTTTTACCTCCGGTCTAGTGGTTGCCCAAGACATCAGCTGTTCATCCATTCTGAAGCTCCACTTGCTATTGTCCTAGAAGACAAACAAGTGTCTCAACTTATGTAAATTTCAGTCAGTTCATATTACCTAAACATATACTGCTAAACGAACAATAGCACAAAGAGGTTTGTCACTACTCACCAGTGCCTTGATGATTGCAGTGTCTTCCACATCCTGAAACTCTGAAACAATGAAGGATTCTGGGAAGGTAGTACCGCTGGCAATAGCCTCAGCGCTGCGGACAGTAGTGGCGTAGGTGGCTAGCCAGCTCCACTCTGACGGGCAGGCATGGGCATCAGGACTGGTGTGGTGTGGAGGGCGGGGGAAACGGCACAGGTGTTTCTCTAAGGACAAACCAACAGTCAAGGAGGCCAGGCTCTGAAGGAAGACACTGTGGACTAGCTGGTCACCTGCTGCAACATGAGTCTGTAAAAATAGATGCATTCAAAATTAAGTCCCAGATGAAGCTCACATAGACATAAACATACATAAATGAGTAGTGAAATGTCTCGGTTGTTAATGACAAGGACAAAACATGAACATCAGCATATATCAAAAGAGGTAGGATGCCCCGCAGAAACAAATGCTACTTTAAAATGTAGTTTCATCAATGACCCGCTCATGGTTGTATTGCTCCTGCAACAGCAAGGGCAACCTCTCCAGGAAGACAGCCAAACAAGGTGCCCGATTTAGCCCCAGGATGTTCTGACTTCTGAGATTCATACGACAGGAAGATAGAACATGACTTTGACTGATCCAATCGGGTGTGCAGCAAATCACCAAAACGTCCTGAAAAAGAAACAATGACAAAACAAAGCTGTAGAGTCATGTTTAATGGACATATGAGAATGGTATTAATCCTCTCACCTAATTCTCTGCAAATATACACATATGTTGAACTAATCCTTTAGGTTTTGATTGAAATTTAAGTTAGGAGTAATATAAATCACCTTTGACCGCCCAAAACAGGCAGCTACGCCCAAGTTTGGTATCCAGGTAGTACTGATGACTGAACCCAAACCTGTAACAGTCTGTATGACTGAACCATCCTGCAAGAAGCACAGAGAGGCAGGGGGTGGAAACTCTGAAATCACACTTCTGAAGCATGTATTGTGATCAACAGATAATAGATCAATACATAGTAATATTTTAATTGTCTATAAACCTGTAAGTACTCTCTGTATTGATGTCCGATTACAAAGTCACAGGATCAGTAAATATTGTTTTCTGACCTGCAAGGACCAAATGTTGAGCAGTCCCCCTATCCCTCCAGAAACCAGAGTCATTCCACCGGGGCAAAATGAAAGGGACTTCACTGCTGTAATGTGGCCATGAAGTACAAACACACACTTTGCACTGTCCTGCGGTAATAAGAACAGAAACAGGGGATTTCATGAGCTTAAATAACTGAAATCCTACAATGAATAACTGGTGCATAAAATCCCAATATCTGGTCTGTAAGAGGACCACCTACAGAAGAGCCAAACTGACCTTGACATCATTGTCTTTATCATGGCTCGGTGAGTTTTTCAGTATGTTGGGCAACGACACAACGGTACCCCCTTGTGGCAGTGTCCAGACATACACAGAGCCATTCTGACAACCTCTACAGAAACATGGAGATAAAAAAAGAACCATCTACAACATATTAAAAAAAACATATGAAAAAAGGCATAATCCCGAATGCACCGATCATTAGATATTGTTAGATTTTCACTGTGTCTTTCTACATCTTAACTAAAAATGTTAAAAAAAGGGGCAGAGTATTCAGAGAAGGAATGACAAATGTGTTATTCAAACTCACGCAGCCATCATGAGCCTGGGATCGGGTGCTCTGCCAGCGAGTGGGCACCATTCAGCAATGTTAACAATGCTTGTGTGAATGAGGGAGTGTAGGGTGACCCAGGAGCGCCCAGAGCGCCCCAGTATCTTTATCACCTCTGACCTGCCCAAACAGAGCAGCAAGTATCCCGTGGGGTCCCATTTTAGAGAGCTCACGCTGTCCTGTAGAGTGATGGGAAGGAGAGTGGAGTTGTTGGTAAGAGTATATACAGTCGAAAATTATTTTATGTAAATATATATGAAGATTCTATATTGTAGTGTGTGGATAATAGAAGTGTATACTTATCTTGGTGCGAACTGCATGCAGTTCTTTGCCTCTTTTGCAGGGTTCTTAAGCATATTACGTTTAAAATGACTGTGGAGTAAACATTGCCGACTAACCTGGAAGAGAGACAGCACTACAGGCTGCTCATTCCCGTAGGTGTCAGTTGTGGCCAAAAGGATCTTTCCACTAGGATAGCCCGCTGCAAAAGGCTTGTCCTCACTATGCCAGGCAACACACTGGGGGGCTAGGACAAATCAGGGGAAAAGATCAGTCTTTTAAATGAATAAGATGCAAAGGAATTATAAACAATAGAAATTAAAAGAGAAAGATGTAGCAAATTTAATAATTAAGTATATGTTCTTAATCAATTTTAAATCTTTTCTGTATGTCTCTTAAATCGCTTACAGGAATTCCTGTTTACATTAAAATCCTGGTGTGATGTGAGCATTCTTATGAAAAACATGTCATTCTATTAGAGTAACTAAGAAACAGTAACATGTAGTAACAGTGTGTATAGTAGCCTTCTCACCCTCTTTCCTGTGGCAATGTGTTAGTTCAGTGCTCTTCACATGCAACTCTATATCCTGCATTGTGACCTGCAGCCAGCATAGAGAGCCATCCAGCCGACCCACCAGCAGGCTCTCAGCGGGTTTATTTTTGCAGGCCGCCGGCTGGTCAAGAACCCATAAGCTAAAGGTCTGAGCCCAGCAAAGGGCAGTGACCGGAGACATCTGAGCCTCCACATGACAGTGAGATCCTGTAAAGTGACAGAAAAATTCATATTGTATCTACTAATATTCGAATTATCAGGCATCTTACATTGTTTGAACCCCCCCTCCTCTCAAAACTGGGACTAACTAGTGAAAAAGACAAATACACTTACCCCTGATATTCATAATGTTGATGTGTTTGTTCTCAGGGGCAGCCAAGAAGTTTCCCCCTATACTCCAGTAAACAGGAGACATGTGGTGATATCTACCAGCCCTCTCACTTTTTGATCTGTCCGTCTTACTGGAGAGAGTCAAAGGGAGGAAAATCTGAGTTTACAATCCATTCCTTTAATAATAGTAAAAATTGCATCAAAACAACAGTGGACTGAGCAGAAGTAACCTTGTGATACAGGAGAAGGTGGTCTGTAACTCCACTGCTGTCTGGCTTATGCTCCATAGTTGCACCACCTTGTCCTGAGAGCATGTAGCCAGCAAACTCTGCTCACTGCTCCAGGAACAGCTTGCCACCTGAAAAGAACAGAGATAATAAAAATATACTTTAAGTACATTCCATTTGATAAGTGGGGAAAGGTCAGACCTGTACCGCTAAATTGAAACTTGTCTTGGTAGATGTTTTATAGATCACTTATTTCTGTGCACAGTAATAGTTAGAGGTGTGATTAAAATATTCTCAAGTCTTAATACATTTTTTTGGGATTTGACTTGAACATATACATTGCTTACACAGATAATAGAAGGCCCTGGCTTTAGTTTCTGACCTGCTTCAGTGATAAAAAAAAACAAAAAAAGACCAAAAATCATCTCATCACATTATAAGAACAAAGAACAGAATTACTGTTATTACTAGAATTACTGCCTCTGGGTTGCCTCAATCAGTCAGTCAAGTTGGTGTTTACACCCATGTCTGTCCAGATTCATCATATACTGTATATGTAGTGATGACTTCAAAAGAATGTAATGTAAGGCATTAAGTGTATTTGTCTCAAATTCTTAAGTTCAGTTGAACATTTGTGCCAAATATAAAGAAACTTCTGATTTACTGAATGAATGAATGAATGAATGAATACATATAGACACACAAAGAAACCCAGCAATATGAAGAAATTCCCTCAATTTCAATTTTTCACAGTATTTGGAGATATCGTGTTCATGGGAATGGAAAGGACAGACAGACAACCCGAAACCATAATGCCTCCAGCTGCAGTCCTCAATGTGACAGAGACGTAAAATGAAACAATGAATATATCTGTTATTTTAAGCATTGTTATAATGTAGATTGTTAAAATGAATCCTACTGAACTTACTAAACTACTCTACATCCCTCACCTTGTTGTAATGTCCTTCCAGCCTCTTGAGAGGACATTTACGCAAGTCACCAGCCAGGTCGCTGTATGTTTGGGGACGATTAGGACTGTCCCTTCCCGTGGCGGCCAGGGCCTGCACCAGCTGCTGTGCTGCCCACTGGCGATGTTTACTGGTCAGCCTGGCAGACAGGACACACGCGGCCAACGCATTAGCCAGCTCCAGAGGGCCCACTCTGGCACTCAAGTGGGGTAAAGGGGAAGGAGGCAAGGACGAAGAAGACACCCCATGGCTTCCTGCATCTTGATAAAACAGAAACATAAGCAGCGGAGCGCTACCATGAATAATGAAATGCCGAGATTTCAAACACTGTTATGAATAATTACACATAACAACATAGCTACTTAGTAAACTACTCTCTCACCATTAGTCTCGTGTTCAGTCTTGTCTGGGCTGTAACAGTGAACACCCTTCTCAGTCAGCAGGGACACCAAACTTTGCGTGACCAGGAATGTTGGGGGCGTCTGGTCATTGTAGTCCCTCTGCTGCTGGGCTCCCTGGGCCGCAGCTGTTAGACTAGAGTTCAGACAACCTCTCTGCTGTGGGTCACTGATGGCTCCAATGTTCACCCCTGTAGCTGCTGCCATTAAGTTCTACAGGCAGCAGTATTAAAAGGATATTCACATTTTAGAATTTCCATCCATTTGCCAGCATTTATGTTCACAATTAAATAATCCCTTAATGCAAGGATAATTCCTTATTTCAGTGGGTCGTAATTTCATAATTTATAATTTGCTATGCTTTTACCACATTTGTTTTTTAATGCTACCTGATAAATTGCTCTTTATTTTAATCATAATTACTGTATCGTACTGTATTGTATTTTGATTGTCCTATACATCTGGTGGTTTGAAGTAATTCCTGAGGCTTATTGTAACTAATCTTTTAGCAACCTAAATTATACTTTAATAACAGTCTTCAATAAATACTTCAACTTATTCCAAAAATTGAGAAAACATACAACAGCTGATTATATCGAACCAGATGTTAAACCAACCAATGGGCCTCAACTCCAGTCCAGAAGTCCATAGTATAATACTTTAATTAATTTAGAAAAATATGGAAATAGTAATCCAGCACAAGAGAGGGAATGTAATTTACTGATGTACTGAAAAACCGTCCACTTATTGTTATCAAAGGCATATGTGATATAATAATATAAACATAGAGATGTAAAATTTGCATGATATTGCCCAGCACTAATAATTAGCATAAACATTATTTATGAATAGTGGATTGACCAAAGAAAACTGACCTGAGTGCATATCTCGACTAGCTGTCTATAAGCAGTAGAGCTATGGGACACCACGCTGCCAATGGCTGAGGCAAGGAAGCCGAGGCAGGACGAGTTGCTGCGGTCTGTTGCCAGGCCCTTCGCACCTGACTGTGTGTCCACACAGGGGTGAGCCCTGCCCCCTGCTGCTAGAGTCATCAAACGCACCAGGACACGAATATCTGCCAGACCTAAGGCCTCTAGTCCATTTGACTGGCTACATAGTGTTGCACTAGAGAGGAAGATAAAAGAAGACTCTTGAAACCACAATGAACTTGTAAAAATTTTTAGTCGACAACGCCTTATAATGGTCAAATGCACTGTACCTAGAGGCAGTCTGCGACAGCGCTCTCATCACCATGCTGTAAGCTAGCAGAATCTGGGCTGTTGAGGTGACTCTTCTTAAAGCTTTCAGTCTATCATGAGAGTCCCTCAGTGATACCGCCTGCTGTCCAAGGCTAAGAGAGGTCTTCTGCTCAACAAGGGCATTCCCTGGTGAGGAAAAAAAACACATCCTATGTAAGCGTGTATTAATTAAGGACAAATCCCTGATACATCTTGTTAACTCACATTTTTAAAACACCCTGACAGTATGCAAGAAGAAAAAAAAAAAAACAAAACCATACTAGATCATTGGGACAGGTGGGAGTATGTGTGCCTCAGAAGCCCAGCTATGATAAATGAGTACTGAATCATTAGGCAGCGGTAAGTTTGACCGTGGATAGACTGCGGATGCTGCCAACAAGTGCAGAGGGGATGTGGGTGTGTGTTACAACACATAGCCTAAATCCTTCATCAGAGATAATGTGAAAGAGACATCCAAGAAGAAGAGGGCAGTTAATCATGGAGTAAAACTTACCTTCCATTCTGTTTGTATATGACCAGCAATTTGATAATCAAGAGTTTGTATGGATAAGAGAAATTTTATCAGAGTCATGGGTGGTTGGTTTGGTGTCACACTGTCCTAGAGTCATGGTAGATCCGCATAAAAAAGGATCTGTGGCCCTTTCCCGTACTCGAGGTATGTCTGCTCCCTTATGTACAGGTTTGCAAGCAACTGCTTTTTAATTTTTTTCCAGTTCCACATTTGTTTATATTATAAATATCATAAAGCATACAAATGTCAAAGGAAATCATTTTCTGTTATCTTCTGGAATTCTACTTTAACTACTCATACGTTTGTGAATAACATATTGAATATATATTAATACACTTTTCAAGTCATTAGATTCTTAATCTGTCCTAACCCAATTTTAACTTTAATTATCTGCTAATTTATTGTCGTTGTTTTTATTGAGCACTGAATACTAAGTGGCTGATGTGTGAAACACAATTTCGTTTTTAATGAGATGCATAAGAACAAGTAAACGATCTATCTATCTGAACCCCATCTAGCCACTATAATAAACACCCAGTACCTTTGGGAGCTACTGCTCTCCTTGGTTCAATAGCGGTGTAAACCCGGGCTCCAAGTGGATCTGGCTCAGTAAAGGCAATGGGGTCTGGTACCAGTTTCTTTTCAGTCAGCCCCAATGGTCTCAGCAAGAGCCCAAAGTCCTCTAGCCCTGTCAGCTTGTCTGCGTCACACTCGTCTTGGTGGCTCATTTCCCAATCATCTGAGCAAAAAGCAGCACCATTCATATTTTTAAAAAATGCATTTAATGAGTACCAACTGTTTTCTCTTGTTTTGGAGTGAGAGTACCCTTCCCTACCATCGGATGTGCTGTCCAATTGCCCGATCAAATCAGATGTCAGACCTTTAATCCTATAGGCAAAAGGAGGACAAAACAATTATAAATATCTTGAAATCATAATGCACCATATATTTTATCCAATTACAATTGCAAAAATCAAAAATCTCACTATGTTTTTATAAAACTATGAGAACAAGATATAGTCTAGAGACACTGTTATAGGTTGCTATACAAAATGTGTTGCATGCTTCCAATCTTTATTTCCTGCATACATTAACTCACATGTATCTACTTTACCTTTCATATTTTGAACTTGTGTCACTCAGGTTTGCAGACATATACTTTTCCCTGCAGGAGCTGCAGAGAAGATAGAAGGGAAAGTTGGAGCCACACTCCCCTTTGAACCAAACATCCACGTAGGCTCCGGTGCTGTCGTATCCCTTTCTTGCAGCACTCTGCCCGCAACCTGGGTGCCGCCGCTTTATGTGATTGTTAAACTGCAGGGTAAGTGTGTTGCACAGCTCACACTTCACCATCTGACTGTGTTCTTCTCCAGCCTAATCCAAGGGAAATAAGATGAATGATAATAATTCTAGTATACGGACAAGAAGCAAACATTATGAGAGCCGCATGCATTAAACATGTTGTAAGCAAAACAAGAATAGACATAAAACAACATAGCAGGCCTACAAGCACGTCTGTGTTCAAGTGTAGGACTGATTACTACAAAATCAGTATGTGCATAACCAAATTCTTCGTGACACTTAATTTGTTCATTTTATTTGTTATGATTTGATATTTGTCACATGTTAATCTGAGGGTTTGAGTACAGTTTTTATCATTTTGCAATTCAAATCATGACATATATTCATTGAAGCAATCAAAATTATTTTTCTCTTTTAATCTCTTGTAGCCTTAGTGTTGATAATGTGTGTGTCACCTCCACTATTTGGAGTGTATCCCTCTCCAAACTGAAGAATGACGAGGTGAGCAGGTCCTCATAAGTTTCCTCATGGTATGGGTCATCCATGTAACCCAACTCTGACTCCTCTTCGGCTGCATAAGGATGAAACTCGACCTGCTCTGGCCATTCACCAACTGCCGTGTGTTGTTGGTACAGCTGTGGGAGGTGGTTGGGTGATGGCAAGTCTGTAAAGATTAGGTAGTTTGTTTCAAATGAAAATGTCCAGTAAAATGTACAGTAAATGTGCAAATTTTAACTATGTGCACATTTCATTCCCGAATCGAAGCTGCTACTCTGACCTGCTCTTCGGAAGGAGGTCCTCTGAGTTGGGCCTGAGCGTCGCCGCCGTGCTGGAGGAGGTCTGTTCCTGGTCAGGTGGACATCCAAAAAGTTCTCCCTCTCTATCCAGTCCAACCCTGGCAACAGGCTGTAAAATAACAAAATAACATACAGTCCATCAGCCAGCTAGTGGTATGTATATAACAATAATATGGTACCAATTGCCAAATGTCAGTATGATGCTGAAATCCCCAACCTTTCATTCGGTTGACTGGTGGGGCGCTCTGGACACTGCACTGTCTCTGGCCCATCTGGGGACGGTGTCTCGGGAACACCCTCTGGTCTAAGTGACTCAGCTGCCTGCTGCTCCTCGGTCAGGGGGTGCTCTAGCATCCAGCTGGCCAACACCTCAATGGTTTGAGAGTCCAAGTCACCTGCTACATCTGGGAGGGACCACAGAGAAGTTGAACTGTCAGACCTCCAAGAAAAGGATGGCTCATGGAGTGCTACATTGCTACTTCATGTCGGACACCTCCACCAGATGACCACACTTCTGTCGACTATTTAAGGTCAGGCTGGCACATCTGCTCAGACAACCCGGTGTGTGACAAGGGGTGGTGTGAAATTTGTGATACAGTAAGTGAGGAAAGGACTTAAGTCTGGATAATAGGGGGAATTTAAATAATAAAAAGGGGGACAATGTCTATTGGTGTAACGTGTTTAAGTGAAAATGTTCATACACTTACTTGTTTACATGCTCATAACACATATATATTGTCTTTGCCCTACATGAACAAAAAAATCTGAATTGGTTCACTTTTACAATGTGGTGAAATTGTAGCCTTTGAAGCTTCTATGAGCAACATTTTAGTGAAAATGAGATGTACATGAAATTGAAAATGGCAAAACAACTATTTTAAAATGTAGTGTTTTAGGAATCTAAGTAAGAACATTTAAAGGCTTGAATGATTTTTTTTTCTTTTTCTTATGAGAGGTGGGAAAATCTGATGGCATTCCAAAAAATTACATTGCTCTAGTAGGTGCAGTCTCTGAGGTACAGATTGTTTTAAGGCAGAAAAGCAGGTTCACAACATGTCCTCTTCGAACACCCTTACTAAAAAAATATGTATCAAATATATGGTAGTTTTGATGCTTTTTTAATTTTTGCATTAAAACTAGAAACAACATGAACTAAGTAAGTAATAGCATTTTGTTGATCCTAAAACTAATAAATTAAGTCTTTTATCAAAGAAAATGCATTTTTACACACGTAACCTATATTTCCTTATTACAAATACTACAGGAAGGCTGTAGCACACAGTGGAGGACGGATGGTTAGATTAGAACACATATGAAGCAAAATTTCTGTGGTATCAGAGACACCCCACAAAGCAGTACCTGCTGCCTCCATGGCCCAGTAGATATGTCTCATAGTGAATCCCATTTCTAGCAACCGACTGGTGACAAACATTTGTGTCCGTTCTGGTGGTTGAGGAGACAAGGAAAAGTACACAAAGAACAGAAAACAAATACAAGCCCACAGCTAGGTTTTTAAATTTTTCATACATGTAGACTGCTGTGGATTTTATCTGATCAATAAATTATCTTCACATAGTGCTTTAGTTTCTTTTTCCTCACTTTAATCTGTTTTTATTACACAAAGAAGAACCTTTCCATCCTATGTACAGTACAGTTTTTCAATTTAGTTTTCATATCCTAAATGAATGATTACACCTACCAATCAACTGGCCTTTAATCCTAATCTATCCTAAAATATAAAAGTCAGAACAATGACTTTGAGTTTAATGAACTTCCAGCAATGTTAACACCAACCAAATAACACCAATATAAGTGACAATGAAATAGATGGTGCCATTCAAGCATGTAAGTGCACAAACTTTGTAATGCATGCAAGTGATAGTTTTAATATCATATTTGTTGATATGCAGAGCAAAACACATGCTGTTTTGAGCAGCAGATAATTTGTGATGAATAGCTGAAAATATAAAACCATGCAAGAGACAGAGTTTTCAGTGAGTTATCATTGTTCCGTTGTCCTCCTGTTATGATAACACAGAAGTCTAGCTGGGTTAAATTTATTTTCAAATTTCATTAATAGCATATTTGAATATGGAGGCAGGGAGCACAGGGAAAAAGTTTGTTCAAAACAGAACTACTTTGCAATTCTGCAGCAATTAGCAAACTATTCTCTTTAAACATTGTGTTGTTTTACAGTAATTCTAAATTAGGAGATACAAATTAAGTTTCAGGATTTTTCTTTTCTATGTACAGCTATGTATCCACTTCCTAAAGCTTTTCTGCCATTAAAGTCTCTGCGTTTGTTCTTACCCAGGCTGCTTCTGGCCTGTGTGCTGCAGGGACTTGGTTCCATGAAGCTAGTCTGCTGCTCTGTGAAGGCATCACAAGAAGCAGAGCTGGCCAGGCTGAAGCAAGGGTGCAGAACGGGGGGAGCGCTAACCAAGCCGGTAAGCGTAGGGAACCGAGTTAGCACCATGTGCCTAAAAGGAGTGAAGATACAGTATATACAGTAATAACACAATGCAAGTCGTGCTACATTACTAGTCTTCAGTCCAAAAAAAACTTTTGAAATATTAAGTATGTAAAAGAATAAGGTGAGCTCTATTTAACCAGATTTAAGATGCTGGAAAATCACAGTAAGTCTAGCATGTATCCTCTTATGTCAGCATTTTTCTCAAGACTGGTAACTCGGAGAAGGTGGTATAATATGTGCTCTGTACTGTGGAAGTCTTAGCAAAGAGCTTGGCACCATTCTTATCCAAATTCTCCTCCCTGGAGGGCTTTGATTTTATTTTCTGCTTTATTATATAACCCTGAAGCTGTTTGTTCGTTCGCCTCTTGACAGCAGGAATAACACTGACACTCTGGTCAGCTGGCTGGGTTAGGAGAAAAACAAGCTGGCAGAGCTGCAGCCTAGACTAAAGACAGTGCAAGCAGAATCCTCACTCTCTTTTTTCATATAGATCCTAACTCACCCATTCCCTGGACTTCAGACAAGCTGCTGCTGCAAAAGGATACAGGTCTGTAGCAATCAGTAACATGAGAGTTAATGATAACTGCAGTTACTGCATTTTTGTCTATTCAAGATATTTCTGAGTATGTGCTGTACTAAGCTCTTAGTATGACTTAGTAAACCAACAATTAAATCAAATGAATATTTTTTTTTTATGATGAACCCATTCTATACTCACTGGAGGAGGCTGATGGGGAGGAAAGGGTTGAAATTATCAAGGCCATCTGCTTGCAGGTTTGCTGGCAAAGAGGATGCCAAGTCAGTATTAGAGGATGAAGCAGAGGCTCTGCTTGATTGGCCAAAGATGGCAGTGCCTTCTGAACCAGCACTGTACAGCGACACAGAGCTGGAGGACTTGGAAATGGGCTGAGAGGACAAGTGGTGGCCTGATTCTGCAGGAAAAATGCAGTAATGAAGGTTAGATTCCACCCATTAGTTAATACTTTGATATATTTTTATTTTGACCCTGAATACAACACAACAGAGCTGTCTTTAAGTCTGTCTGTATAACTCCCTAGTCCTTGAGCACAAGTCTGAGTCAAGTCTTCATCAGCAAACTATTAAGTCAAGATTCAAGTCTTTCATGTGTGATACAGATTATCAAGTCATTTCATTTCAAGCTGTTCCTTTTCAAGATGTGTTAATAGTGTTTTTTACATACCTACAGTCACAATAGTTGGCTGATCAACATAAAATGCATCCGCTAATTTGCTTATAATGTGACTTCGGCTTCTCTTATGTGTAAATACAATGCTTTTCCTTGTCTTAACTTTACTGTACACAGAATATCTTTGGGTTTGGGCAAATTTGTGACTTGAGTCTGAGACAAATTCAAGTCTCAAGTCTCCCGCTCTGATACACAGTAACTTAACCAAAATAACTACCAAATCTAATCCATAAATTTAGATACCTTTGCGCTCTTTGTCCTCCTGTAGCCTGTTAAGGGCTCCTTTGTAGATCATGACCTGAGCCCTTTCCAGGTCAGTAAGAGTCACGCTCTGTTTGATGGGACAGGGCCTGACTGCCCACTTCACCATGCTCTGCACCACATACTGTAGCACTGATCTCAGCTCAGTGCTCTCATCCCATTGTTTGCTGCTGGCCTTAGCCTGGTCAGGGTTTAGGCTGGAAAGGGGACTCACTGAAGTGTTGGAGGGGTCATATTTAGGCACTAAAAGCAAATCTGACAGCTTTTCACAGCTAAAAATGACAGTAAGGGATTTCAAAGCTCCAATGAGAAGATATGAAACTCTAACTGCTCTCAGTTCAAGTGCAAAGGCATCCATTTTGGAGGTGTGGGATGTTTGGTGAGGTAGGGTTGGACAGGTCAACTCCTGATTGTCCACGATCTTTGTGGCGTCTTTGGTTGAGAGCGATGATATGAGGGGATCTGTCTCAACCTTCTGATCCTTAAACTTTTTCCTCTCGTCTTCTGTCAGCCACCTGACTTCGTCTGACATTTCTTCTTCCAGACAGCTCTGTGTCTCACCCTCTTTCGTGTTCTCCTCTGAGTGTTTCCTTTTTGGGGCTGGATAAGTCCCCAGCCAACCCTGCTCCTCCAGCCGCCCCATCAAAAATATCAGATCTAATAACACCGTCGGCTTGAGGCCTCCGAGTTGGGTCACATCGCAGCAGGATATGTCACAGGGCTCCAATGAGATGATCGGCATGTCGCTGGGTGACCAAGAATTCATGGAGCTTAGTTATTGGGAAGGATGGGAAGAACCCACAGATAGAGAATGGATTGACACCAGGACGGATTCAACAGGGATTAATGGATTTAAGAATGAAGAAGAAGAAGCAAGAAGAAAGTAAAATCAGAGGGGTAAATGATGAAAATGAAGTAAAATGTTAGACAAATTACAGAGGAGGAAAAACAACTAACAGAAAAGAATTATACAGAGTAATAAAGATGCTGAAAGGACCAAGACAAGAAAAATATAATAATAATTTAATGGAAGTTAATGAGATCATCATTTAAGAAACATATAGAAAGGCATTTAATCATAAATAAGTGGGCATATGAATATATATTTGTTATACCTGACAGAGAGGTCTGCCTCCTCCCACTGAAGTTTGGCCAGGGAGCTTCCTTCTTTCGGGACACCTAGCAGAATAGCCCTGCGTCCACTGGGCTTGTGCAGGCACAGACCTCCAGCTCGCAGACCGCCATCCACTCCCCCGATCAGGGCCAGCACTGGCCACACTTCTTTGCAAAGAGCAGCCAGCTTGGCCTCCGACAGGGACCGGCGATGTGCTAGCAATTCCCCTGTGTTTTCACCAGCCTGGTCTTTGTCTCTTTCATTCTCCTCTTTCTCTGAGTATGTGGGACTGAATCCTGTAGGAGAATTTAGACCATTTAGACGATGCTCTTCCTCAGGACAATACATTTCACATAAATGTACATGAACTTCACCAGTTGCCTTTAATAATGAAAATCAAATACTGGATGCTCTCTAACAGTAAGTGGCAGATGCTCAGGCCACAGATGTACAAAATCAAATTCAGTCCTCCATCTGTTCTTCACACCAGCTGTTCAATCCTGGATCCACAACAGATGGATAATAATTGATAGGGAATTGTTTTAGGTCTCTATTGCTAACTTCATTTTAGTGAAAGATAATGTGAAACCTAAATTGGTCGATGAGAAAGTTAATGTCCCTCCTGCATCCCTTAATATCATAGGGCGATATCATTACACAAATCTAAATGTTCAAGTTCACAACGTAAAAGCTGCTAGTTTGTTGATTTAATTAAACTAAAATCACTGTGCATCACTATATTTATAATAATATATTTACATATTAGTTTGATAGGTCTTGGCACATGTAATCAACCGCAAACCCAATTGCCTGCCTTCAAAAAAACATTCAGAGTGACATTAGGATGCCTTTATTCACAAATGACGATAGCCTATTGCTTAATCTCACTTGAAAAAAGTTGAGCAAGTGGTATAAAATATAAAATAAAACCGAAGTGAGGCCTAGTTAGAGTACAAAACTTGTGCCTGACCTTGGCTGAAGCTTCCTAAGTCATCCTCTTTCAGCAAGGGACCAATGAGCTCCAGGTGGGTATGTATATACTGGTTGATGTACGTGGCCCACTGGTCACACTGCTGGAGCTTACGGAGGAGCTGCACTGTTGACTCGAGCAGCACCGTTGTCCGAGGGCTGCAGAGAGGCTCCCCAGGAAGTAGATTACTGGGCATGCCTCTCATCTGAAGGTCACGAAGTGCAACCTGTGAAAAATACAGGGGCAAAGTTTTGTTGCACTAGAAAATTTTGCAACTTGCAACTAAATTATTGGGTGTGAAATTTCAAAAGATTTCCTGGAATAGCTAAGGAAACTCATTTTCTTTCCCTTTACAAATTACTACTAAATAGAAAGACGGCATAGGTCCCTACAGTATTTACAGAATATCAAGTACCTTCTCCCCAGGATTACTGCTGTAGAACAACACACAGGGGTAAAGTTCAGAGCCAACCACCCCTTCAAATGCCAACTTTGGCTCCTAGCAGAAAAACACAAACATATAAAGATTGCAGAAAAATACAACAGTCAATTAGAGCAAAACTCCTGAATGCTAGCTGGGAATATTTGGTCAGACCTTGTCATTCTTAGCAAATGATATGGTGTGAGCCTCCATGTCCAGGATACAGGTGATGGTGTCTCCCTGGGTAAAAGAGGGAAGTGTGCGGACTAGTTCCCCTCCATGGTACAGGTTGCCACTATAAGCGCGATACAGCCACATGTCAGTGGTGGTATGGTGGTTGTGATCTCTGACTGGCCAGCGTGAAACGCCAATACATGTGCCCTCATTGCCTCTATTCTCTTTGGTAATGAAGAACTGAGGAGAGAAGGTGGGCACATATGACGTTATTGGAGATGTATTCTCAGATCATTTTAGTGGTAAAATTTGGTCAATAAACAAGAAACAGAAAGCAGTTACCAGACCGTACCTTCCATATAAAACAGCCAGATGTGATGGCAGTGGTTGCCAGGCCGTAACCTTTCCCTCCTGAACCATGAGAGAGGATGTTCCCGCTCTCCAAAGAACAGCAGATTAGCTTGTGTGGGTCAAAGGAAAAGTCTCCAATGGGAATACATTCTTCGTAGCTGCCAGAATTCTGCAAAACATGCATTGGCTATCACTTAATCAGTGTATACCAGCAATGTGCATCAGCTGAATAAATAAATTACATGTTGCAGTTTGAAATATCAGTAGATAAATGTTTTTTAAAAATTATATAAAGATGAAGTTAAATAAAAACACGATATATGACATATATAACAACTCAATTCTAACTAACTGGCTGACAGAGTAACATTAAATGAATTATCAGTCATTAGCAAGTCACATTTTCAAATGCTAATTATCCTTTTATACTCATGGGTTATTTTTATATTCATGTTAATTCATGTACTATTCTTTGTAATTCGACACAGTCCTTCCTCCACAATGGAGAACAGGTCCATCTGTTCAGTCAAGTAGCCCTGCTGTTCTCAGTTTTATTCCAGCCAGAAGTGCATTTCACTTCTTCCTAAACACAGCACTTTCTCTAGTATTACTGCATTTATTCACTATGTTCATCCAGTAATAAACACTCAAGCTCTCCTCTAGAGTAATGCTATTTTGGTAATGGGCTGGTTATATGTAAACAATTTAATATAAATGTGAATGCCTCAAAATCCATTCCAATGACATAAACACAAAGCCTAGCCTAGCAGCAAATTAATAACATGCATGTAAAATGTGTTTTGATAATTTCTGCAATAAAAAAAACAAACAAACACTGTGAATAAATAGGAACATATGAGTTAAGTTGAAGGTTTTGCAGAAACATTTTGTATAACCTTTCCTCTGCAATTAGGCAGTCTACAGTGCAGTTTAGATAGTTCACACCTAAAAGATAAAAATTACAAACAGTTTATTACTCTGATTCTGCAAGGAAAAGGAAAATAGTTGCCTCTTTTATATATTTTATATATATATATATATATATATATATATATATATATATATATATATATATATATAAAAAGATGACTGGTCAAGTCATACGATGGAATCTCAAGGGTAATTTTTGTTTTACAGTTATAGAAAGAAGATATAGTAATGGTAAAATAGCAATATAATTTAATAAAAAGTATTATATAGTAGGTGGTACTTATGCATGTTACACAAGTACATAATATTATTAAAGTAATACTACTTTATTACCCCTGGGTCTTTTCCAGCCATCTCCTCATGGTTCCTCTCAGCTAGTGGTTCCTCCCACATATAAACAGACAAGAGCTGAAAGAGTTGTTTAACAATCTACAAGAAGACAAAAGAAAATTGGAAAACTTAGTGGATAATGCCATCTTAATGTATAATTTCAAACAAACAAACACATCAGGGAGGCAGTAATTTTCATGATGAATGCATTCATGTCTTCTCCAGTTACTTTAAATGAATGATTTCTTGCTATTAAACTGTAACTCAGTAGAATTGTTTGGTTGTTTTTTTTTTGTTTTTTTTTAATCACTGCAATAATGCATCATACCTGTTGAATTTGAACTGGCTCAGAGCAAGCAGGTAACAGTCGTTCTAAAACATGAAAGGCCAAGAGCTTAGTGCGAAGGTTCTGGAAGCAAGGAGATCCTGAAAAGAGAATGGTGGTTGTGAAAAGGAAATCAGATGGAACACATGCAAACTGTTTTGCCCTGTAAATATTATCAGTGCTGTTTCAATTTGTTATTTTAAAGTGTCTTACCTAAAGGGCACTTGTGTGAAATAATGGCCATGAGTGGATCAATCCATTTGACAAAAGTAGAAAGTCTTTTCATTACTCTTAATGAAACTACACGCCTCAGAAACACCAGGAAATCAGCAAGCTGAGATTCAACCACATTGCTGCTTTCAACTCCTAAAATAACAGATCACCAGAAAGACCATGCTCAAAAACACAAAGGCTTTTTTCACTCTTGACTTCACAAATGCCAAATCTGTCCTTTAAAATAATACATTTAATTGTGCTCTTTGATTACATTGCATTGACTGAACTTTGTAAAAATATTACAGTAATGTTAAATATAGCCTAATTTGCCACACCAACTAGATTTGCACTCTTGCTGCCGGAGACCAGATCGGTTTTCTCAGTTGTTCCTCTGTCTGCTTTCTGCTGTTTATTTAAAGTGTGCAGGACAGTTTGGAGTTGCTCGCACATCACTTCCATTAGAGCATGGGATACATCAATAGGCAGTGAATCCTCACAGGAGCTGAGAACAAAGGACGGTTTGTTATGCAAATGTAAACAGTAGTGTTTGTATGTTAATCTTTCTGTGAATTTAAGATTAGTCGATGTGTACACATCTTTACAGTCTCCACATTTTTACCTTGCAGCTACAGTCAATATCTGAAGCAGGCGTGCACAAGCTAGTCTGACAGCCCCACTCAGCAGCATGGATCCAGATGTAGAGGCTGCAAACCAGCTCTGGTTCATCAGAGCACAGCTGTTGTTGGTCAGCATGGAAAGGATTTCCAAGATGCCACATTTAATGACTAGCACCAGGTCCACTGGTTGGTAGCAGAAATTCAGTGCAAACATTGTGGCTAGGAGAAGGTGTTGGCAGGAACCTGAGTATGATGGAGACAATATCTCAGCTATATGCAGATTAAACTGAAAACTTCAACAAAGAAATAGCCAAGGGGGAGAGGTACAATGACGCAGAACTCTGTTTAACATGTTAAACAGATGCAAAATAAAGGAATGAACAAACCTGTATGTTCTTTTTCCAGCAGGACCCTTTGTCTGAGGACACGTACCACCTGCTGGTAGAATGTGTGAGCTGCAGATTGTAGCTCCCTTTTCGTATCCAAACAAGCTGAATGTGTACCAGACTGAATGGAGACCATAGGGATTGGAGAGAAGATTAAACAACAACAGTCATGAAAAAGAAATTTATAAAATAATATAATATCAGTGTTTGCCCTCTCTCTTAATTATTCATTCTTTCTTTCTCTACATCTTTACTAATCATAAACATCTAAACAAAAAATGTAATAGCATAACTATGTGTACCATGTAATGCTGCATCTCGTAATTAGCTCCACAGTGAGAGCCAATGATCTGTGTTCCCAAAGAAAAGCATCCAGAGAGAAATTGAAGCTGCACAGACTGCAACAGCACAGGAAATTGGGAGGTGACTGTGAATCCACTGCTCTTTTCCTCCATCTTGGACAGGAAGGATGACATCTGACACAAGGCTTCCAGACGCATCTGAAAACGAAGAAATTGTTAGTTGTTAGTTAGGCCCTTGAAATGTAATCATAGAACACCATTATGTATTCTAAATAAATTATGTAACTGTATTTTGAAAATTTTGTTGCAGTTTTTTAATAATCTCCCACGTATACTTGAGCCAAGGTGGCTGATTAACTCTCATTTCATTAACGATATGTAAAACATTACAGAGATAATGAAACCAGTAAGTAGGAAAGAAAAGCTGGAGGTGATATGGAGCACTAATTCCTCAGCACCATTATTTAAGTTTTGCCTGTAATATAATATGAAAAAGAAAAACTGAATTACCTCAGCCCTCTGTTGCTGCTGCAGTATAGCAAAAGCAATTGCCTTCGGATCTGCCTGACTACACATCTGTCCCCCCTGCAGTGTTGGTGAGGAGGATGATGCGTGGATCAGGCTTCCACATACAAAGTGGAACACCTGGTTAAGAATTGGCAGAGTGTTGTTGCCACAGTGGGACATAGTGGCGGTTGGGCTGATACACTGCCGCAGGCGATCCCATGCGTCTTTCATGATGCCCAGAGAACACAGAGGTAAGCCTGAAACAGACGGAGCAGGGGAATAAACGCAAGTATTATCTCAGTCTTTCCTGATACAATATTTCAACACCTCTTATAGTGTAAATCATTCAGTGATAGTTTTTGTTTGAAAAGATATTTAAGTGTCATTTATCTCACTGAAAAAAAATGTGTACACAATTAGCACGAAAATCCCAATGAGAGGCTCATCCTAAATTTTTCATACTGATAAAAAAATACTTACAAAAACAGTTCATCTCTTTACAAACATACAGACATGATAACTAGGTTCACTCCATGGAAACTACTGACTGTTAAACATAGTTGAACAAGAAAACTTTCAATCCTCTTTAAAACTGTGCCTATTAATAAAGGTAATTGACTAAAACAAATGACAAATAAAATTGACATTCTGAGGTCATTTTTTAAATTTAGATAAACAAAAGGATATATAAGTTACATGGAAGATGTAAATACCCCCTTAGATGTATCACACCTTCAAATCAATAAAATTAGAATTGGATGTTTCCAGATTAGGAGCCAAGGAGAAGAACTTCCTTAGGGAGTGCAAGTGGAACATGTTTTATTTAAACCTCTAGGGTCTCGTGTTCTCTTTTCTATTTAAGTGTGTTGTGCCGAGATCTAAAATGTGGTTCCCTATGAGTTTAGCAAGGTACCTATAGGCAGAGACCAGGCCCTTCTTGGATAATGTGCTCTGGATGGGCGAATCAAAGATAGTGCTGTTTGGCCACAGTAACAGCAGGCATGGTAGTGGAAATGTTATGGTCTGTGGTTCATTCACTGCCTCGAGGACCAGGCCGCTTGCAGTCTTTGTTTAAACTATCTATATTGAATCAATTCAAAGAGCACCTGAAGATACTGTGAAGGTATCTGTTTGAAGGTTAAGGTTGAACTGGAAGTGTAGCTTTCAACAGGGTAATGATCCTAAACGCACTAGCAAATCAACCAAGGAATGGCTCAAAAAGAAGAAATCGAGGATTATGGAATAGCTTAGTCAAAGCCCAGATTTGAATCCCAATGAAATGCTGTGGGGGATTTGAAACAGGCACTACATGCAAGAAAACTCTCAAATGTCTTGCAGCTGAGGACCAAACCTACTACACTTACCCATTTTATTCCTGGAAGATCCCAAGGAGCTTTTCGATTGGTCAGACTAAATGAGACATAGACAGTAAATTAGCACTGATAAGGAGGTGTAAGGTCAAATTATGCTGATGTACCAGACTAACCTGTTGTCGGCCATCAACATTCATCATAAAGGACTCTGTTGATGATTTCCTGAAAATGGAACAATGCGGACACTTCAGGAACAGTTAACAGAAACCACAACTGCTCTTAAACCAACGAAAGAAACAAGCACATATTGCCTGACATAAACTCTACCTTGTTCCAGGGTTCAAAGCCTGATTATTATCCCTTTCGCTGGGTTCCACCCAAGCAGGCCTGACCCCAAGCAGGAGGAAGAGACAGCGGGACACCACCAGATGGCAGGCGGCAGGGAAAGACAAGCTTTCCTCAGACTCCCTCTGCTTCTCCCACTGCTGCTTGGTATCTGGCTCCCTGACCGGGCTGACCGGGCTTTCCATGCTGCTGGGGAGGGTGGAAGTGCCAAAGGATTCATACACTGTCACGTTCTGCTGTACTTGCATGGCCTCCCGGGTGGCCATGAATGATTCTAGGACTTCTGCAGAGACAGGAAAGACGCTTGAGAACCAGTTGTGTTGTGATGATGACATATGCGTATGTAACGTTCAGTTCTGTTTGAATTGGATTGAAAACAAATTACATTTTAACATTACTGGGGTCAGGGCAGAAATAAGGATATGCATTTCTGACCTGACAGGTACATACGACTATTGCCAAATGTATCATCCTCTGTAACCTCCTCCTGGTTGTGGTTGGCTGTAAGCGGTGGGGTCACCTGCGCCTCCTGGCTACAGTGACCTCCTGACTGCTGCTCATGATCCTTTCCCGCTTGCTCCACTGAGGTCCCTGGCTCTTGCCTGTCTGTGTCAGGACTTTCAGGAGATTGAGCAGTCTGCAATTTCAGAAAAACCCTAGGCTATAAATATGCTAAATGTGTGTTTTTCCCTTTTTTTAATCACATTGATGTCAGTCTTTTTTAATTCAGTGGAAAAATGAGTGATGAAAGAAAATATGCCCCTTGAAGAGAAAGTGTAATTCTAAGGTGGCAATAATTGTTATCTTTATAAAGCCAAGCATGATTTTTCTGTAATATTTACAGTATAAATATTAATCTATATATTGTTTATAAATCACTCCATTTTGGTCTATAACTATTCAACTTTGTCAATTTTACCTGTTTGGCAGCAGACTGCACCTGTGACGTCCTTAGAGACTTTTTATGTGCCAAAAGTGTGCTCCTGATTTTATAAACAGTTTCATAGACTTCTAACAGCATCTCACAGGGCTCATATCTGTCTCAAGATAGATAAACAGAGTGGGTAATTAGCATTGTTCCGCATTGCATGGCCATACAGTGAAAGTTCTTTCACATCATTCTATTCTTTAAAAATGACAAAACCGATAACCTCAATATGTAAATACTGGCCATCTTTTAGTGTGTAAAAATAAATGTGTAGGCATTTCAGTAAATACTACCAACCTGTCCTGCCAACAGGCCTCATTCTGCAGACCTGTGTGTTTCAGAAGAGCAGCCAGACTGCAACGACAGACTGTCTGCAACAAACAGTCACCTGAAGGGCCTCCGCTCTCCCATTCTGCTCTCAAAGCAAACGACATATTTCATTTACAAAGTACAAAAGTAAAAAGTAGAAACAGGAAAAATACACAACCTTAAGAACAGAATTTTGAAAAAAAATGATGATATATATTGTGGAGCAAATGGTTACAGTGAGTGTGATAATATATATCAGTTCAATTTCAAGCAAGATTTTTAAAATTAGCAGTTAGTCCATAATCACCTGGATATTTACATTAAAAAAATACCTAATCAAAAGCATTCGCTCATACACACAAATAGAAATGTGTAAGGGAAAGTACCTTTGGTGTGAGCATACTCTTCCATCTTCCGCCACATTCCACTCGCAGGTCCTCTGGAGGAACCCAGTGCCAGTTCCAGTAAAGTCCTCGTTTCCTCATTCAGACTCAGCTCTGCCAGCCTAACATCACTACTGCCCAGGAGCACTACCTCAGTCAGCCATGCCATGCTACAGTCTACAGGACAAAGCAACATATCCAACATAGGACACGTGAGCAAGTTTAAACTACACATGACTTTTAGAAAACTCAGTTTATTTCCTCCTTAGGATAATAAAATTCTTTTTAAGTTACAGATGTCCTTCAGTGTGTCCCTGTGGCCTCCCGGTCTAAGATGTAGACCATGTAAGGTAAGCAAGGTAAATTTGTTGCTTGTAATCCCCCTCACTCTATCCATGTGTTTCTTGTCTATCTCAAATGTCAACTACCTTATAAAAAAAAAAACCTATAACATTCCTCTTCACTCATTGGTAATCTCCATAACATCCTGATTGCCTTTTGGCTTTAAAAACATTTGGCTTACTTTTATATACTGCAATGTAGCTAACAATGTGGTTTTATTATTATTGGTTCCAAACAGAATGTGGACACATAAGTGCAATGTTAATCTTGGGGATCAAAACTGCATACAGTTGATATGTATTTGCCTAAATATTAGCACATGTGAATCCATGAAGAGCAACCAGTTAGTTGTCCTACCCAGCTGTTCAAAGTCCATCTCAAGGCCGTTCCTGAGGAGGACATTTGATAGCCAGAACTCTGATGTTTTTTCCTGGAGTGAGGGTGGTGGGCCTTGCAGCATACCACCCAGGCAACGGCCGACTGCCAACGCTACAGACCGTTCCAGGTCCAACAGCCAAACCCACTTGCACTCCTCCTCCTCCTGTTGCTGCTGTCCAAGGCATGTGTTTTCTTCAGATTTATCTGTTGAGAATACCATTTGTTTTTGCTAAACCAGTCAATATATTTCCAAGTCTTATGTTAGTGCGCCATCCTTTTTTTAAATTTCTTTTTAACTGTATCCATGACAATTCTATGACCAATAATAATAATAATAATCATCAAGCAGGTGGGGGTCAAGCAGGTTGGTCAAAATCCACTGACCTAAAAAGGTTTTTTGAGCCTCCATCCCTAGTTCTTGTTCCTCCAGGAGGCTTGTCTCTGGCAGCAACCTATTGAAATCATTGAGATGCTCCAACAAGGCCAGTAAATGGCTCAGGAGAGGTTGAACTGTGCCCAGGGGGAGCAGCAGCAAGGAGTACATTACCTGGCACAGCAGGCTGCCAGCCACTGAGTTGTACAACACAACTGGGACAAGGGGGTGAGATGAGAGAGGGGAATTACACTTACTGATAAAAAATAACCAAGGAATACAGACAGACAACAGATATAGAAGCAAAGTATAAGATTAAATAATATATTTAAAAATACATTTGTTGAATGTGTATATGTGTTTGTCATCGGATCGACTGACAACTCAGTGTTGACTGACCCAAATATACAATGCTCTGAAATCTGTGTATCTGACAGTGCCATTTTATGAATGTGTAAAGACAGATAATTATATCATATGCCATCTTTGGTACACAGAACCATATAGTAAATGCAGAGATATCTGCTGTATAAATGTTGGAAACTGCCCTTCCTTTGGTCATTAAAGAAGAACCAGGAAAATAAAATACCTTCCCTGATGTTTTCTAATTGTATTTTGTGAATAAACTAATCAAAATAATCGTCAAGATCTGTGCACACAACTCACATAACGACAAAAAAATATGTGGGACTGTAGTGTAACTAGGTTATAATGACAAACACTTATTACTAGTTAACAGCCATTATTCTTACTGTTCAGATTCCTGATAATTTGTTTATCCAGGGAACTCTCCTTCAACAGTTTGGTGGATCTCTTGAGGGTCTCAGCAGCACAAGGAAGCAGCAGGTAAAGATGCTCACGAAGCAGAGTTACACTGCCGTCATCCTACAGAACAGCAGAATCAGTGTTAACCAAAATGCAAATAAAACATCAAATCTCTCTTGGTAAATATTTGGTTTAAAGATACAGGGCCTTTCAGCAAAATACTATTGTGTACTGTTTCATGGCCCCAGTTTCAGTAAGTTTTTTTTGTAATAAAAACTTAGAGTAATTTTTTTTCACTTTGTATAGCTGTAACTGGAGTACCTCAGGGCTTGAATGGATGAAGCAATGGGCGAGCAGGTGTTTGTGAAGTCCAGAAAGCAGTTGGTGAAAGTGACATGGAGGATCAGTCTGTCCCTGGCTATCACTAGAAAGCTGCTTGTCACTGTTTTTCTCCAGTTCCCCAAATGCTCGCTCCTGTAAGAGCACACACAAAAAGGAAATGCATGTGGAGGAGTAAAAACCTTTCTCTGTTTTAATGGTAACAATGTGCTAAAGGAACTGTAATGAGACAGGTAAAACAATGCTCTACATTTTCCGAAAAAAAAAAAAAAAAAAAAAAAAAATTTGTTAATCTCTCCCCCATTCAACACACTAAGACACAAAGGTACACACATATGAGGTCCTCTGATCCATACCGTGTAAAAGCCTATGCTGAGGAGCAGGGTTCTAAGGAGAACCTCTGCTAAGTGCAGAGGGTCATAGGCCTCAACAGAGCTGGATGACGAGGGCGGCCGGACTGACATAGAAGGTGTCAGAGGGGGTCCCAGCACTGTCACCTCACCAAAATTGCTGTAACCTAGTAGAGAAGCAACATGGCTCTGGTCCTGTAGGCTGCTGAGAACCATGTCTAACTGAAGACGCTTTGAAAGATAGGGATGAAAGAAGAAGGAAAAACAGTCTATTATTTGATAATTTAAGTGTAAGGTTTCTAGCTCCATCCATCCTTCTGGATAAATCATAGTTAAGATGAGGGGAGCCAAGCAGCCATGGCAGAATTCATGTTATGACAGTTTAAATGTTTAAACTGTGTGCTGCATTTACACCAACATCTTCTATACAGAGAACCTCTTGACAAAAAGTCATATAAACCACATTTGGTCTTAAGGAACTATTGCATGTAGACACATAATGTGATTTTCTAAAATGGCAAAACAGAACTCTGAATACCTGGCCTTTAGAGAGGACATTCAAGCTCTGAGGGCCCTGAGGCAAGAGGGAGAGGAGTAGTTCTGTTCTTTCCCTCAGTGGAGGCAGCAGCAGAGAAGCACCAATGGACAGCGTGTTCAAAACTGCCTGAGGATGGACAGGAATATCAGCATATGAAAATACACATGTTGATCAAGTATAAGTAAGTATTTACTCAGAGCAGTTAATGAAACAAAATTAGCAATAATAGGCTATAACAACTCAATTCACCCTTTTATTTAGACACAATGAATAGTTATTATCCTGGTTTTTACTCCATCAGTCGACACAAACACTTCCTCCAAATCCTCCTGTCATATGTGACCATAAATATATCATTAAAATAAGAATTTTACAACCTTTTAGTTTACCTGTTGTATGGAGTCTGGCATGTTGGTGTCTATGAGTCTGAAGAGCAGGTTTCTAAGGGGCCTGCTCTGAGCCCCCAAAACCATGGCACCAGTGCCACCAGCATGGGCCAAAGACAAGTGGATGGACAGCAGCTTCATGCACAGCAACAGAAACTGATGGTGGTCCCTGAGGGACAAATACGGAGAGCATTAGGAGCGTGGGTTTAGTTGTTAATAGGAAAACAAATGTGTGGGAGTTCACTTGTCCTCTCTTTTTTTTGTGAAGAACATTTTTTTGTATGTGCTTCTACACAGAATAAAGTTCTGAACAGAGATAAGAAAATACAACTTGAGGTTACTAAGTATGTTATCAAAAATGATTGTAACTGTAAGGTAGTTTCATACCTTTTAGATAAGAATGGAGCAGGGGGTGTGTCGTTCCCAATGCCATCACAGTAACTTTCCAGGAAGTTTCGTAGGTAGGAAAATGTACTCTCTTCCAAGTCAACACAAAAGGGCCTGTGCCATGCCACTAGTTGCCTGTAAAAAAGACTAAGTCACTTAAAAAAATCTGTGTCAGCACAACAGTGGCAGAACTGATTAGAGAGAACCACAGATTTAACATGGGATGAGCAAAGAACAGTTCAACAGCAAAACACTAAATACTCAATGGAAGTGTTGCAACACACAGATGCTATTCCAATTTCTTTGGTGAGGTCAAATATGTTTAAATTCTAGAGGAATAGAAAATATCAAGTTGAGGCGTTACCTGTCAGTTGGAACTGCTGTCCAAGCCAGGCTGTGAGAGGTGCCAGCAGTGATTTGCTGGATCGACACCCCATCTAGACCGAGCACTTTCTTAGGTTTGGTAATGGGTGTAGAAGTGTGGCCTTGCCCACATTGGCCCATGGTGTTGTTACCCCAGGCATACACTTCATTCTCTGATGAAAGAAGACCAGCATGTACTGCAGTCAGATCATATTCACAATTTTAAAATCCCATTTACAAAGCTAGAAATGATAATTCTTACCCTTAATTAAAAAAAATAATTCTGAAAGCAAGATGTAAGTTATTTTTCTTTTTAAAACATCTAATCCTCTGAATAATTGACTTATACTCATGGAAGTTATCTTACCATGGGACAGAGCCAGACAGTGGCTGTCTCCACATGAGATATCAATGATCTTGGTGATGCTCAGGTCGTCTATGAACCTGGGCCTCAGAGAGGTTGTCTCAGAGGAGCCACACCCTAAACACGAGCCACAGCCCCACGCAAACACCTTAAGAAATAACATGAATTTAAAAAGGTTAATGCGTTACTGACAGCTACTCCTTGTATTTAGGATTTAATCGAATACAAATATGTTATTTGGATTGATCATATCAAGCACTTACATAGAGTGAGAGTGACAATTGTTAAGCTGATGTTAGCAAGCTTTTTGATATAAAAAGCTTGTCACCAAAGAGAATTCAGAAATAGTTGAGTTAGCCTTGTTAAAATTAGTCAAAAGTTGGTTAGACTGCTCTTGTCAGAAAATCAGTTTTATAAAAGTAAGGTCACACTTTGGTAATAAATTATAAACAACTGTCATTTGGTACTATTCAGTTCTGAAGATGAAAAATCACCTCTAACCCAAAATGCCACATCTCACCTGTCCCGCAGAGGTAAGGGCCAAAGATGATTGACTGCCAGCACACACTTTCCTGATGATGAATCCATGAAGGGCCTCTATGATCTTGGGGCGATACACACGATTGGTGTCTCCATGACCTAGTTTACCTACAAAGAGGAGTCATATCTGAGTAACAGTACTAGTTCACAATAGCTACAGACATTTCTGTTATGATAGACCACAAAGGATAGTGCTTTCATAAAGGGCACAAAAAGCATGTTTTTTCTGCTCAAGTTAATATTTTAAATTTTGTACACAAAGGAAACCCTTTCAGTAAGAGTGTGATGTCAAACTGCCGTGTCATCTGTCAACATACCATTGTCCCCCCCTCCAAAGGACCAAACTGTTAGTCCGTCCTGTGCCACAGCAATGGTGTGGGAGCTGCCACAGGCCACCTGACCCACACCACTGACGTCCTTCACTAGTGTGGGCACGTTCCGACTCTGGCTGTCACTGTGACCTGGTCAGAAAGAAACATGGCATGTTGCTAACATACTAGAGTATTGATTTCATTCTGAAAATGGGTAGTCAAATATGCACAAACAGCTTGAGAAATAACATGTGTACCTAGTCTGCCAAAGTCCCCTTCTCCCCACGTATAAAGTTCTCCATCATTAGTCACAGCAGCACTGTGTCTGTAGCCAGCAGACACGCAAACAACAATCTGGGGGGGGGGGGCATGGTCATATATAAAAAATGTGAAATCACATCATGCATTTTCAAAAACAACATATGAATAATGTACAAGGCCACTCCCTACAAGTGGATGTGTTTCCTTACTTTGCCTAACAGCGGTCCTTGTATGATTTTTGGATATTTTTGTGTAGCACTGTTGCCATGGCCAAGCTTCCCATACTCCCCATCACCCCAGCTAAACACCTGGGAAAAAAGAAAATTTTAAAATCTTACTATTCTTAATAAATAAAGTGCTGAATTTAATCTGTTGGTTAAAATCTCACAAATACCCAAAAGAGGAAGTAGAAGTGTAGTTAATACTCTCATGTGTTGTTGGTTTGTTGTTTGGTTTCACACTGCTGGTTTTACTATAAACTACTTAATTAATAAATTTGGAGAAATCCATTACTCATTTGTATTGTGTAACAAAAGCAAAGTATTTACAAGCAATCACAAGTCATTTCGGTTACAGCAGTCATTTTAACTGCTTACCTCTCCCTCTACAGTGATGGCCAAAGTGTGACCATCAGAGCCCTTGGAGGATGACACTTTCTTCATGTTCCTGTGTGGCTCCAGCACAAGTTTCTTGGGCATGGATTGGTTGTTGGAGTCCCCCAGGCCCAGACGGCCATAGCTACCTTTTCCACATGCTTTCACTGAACCATCTGCAGATACTGAGAATGTACAGTACTGACCTGCTTCAATCTAAAAGAAGAATAAAGTGGGTGAAAGTAAGAACATTGAAGGATGAGATGTAATGTAGCAGAATGAATATTATTTTAAAAACAAACAAAAGTAGGCCTTAAATTTTCTGGCACGCTTTCAATTTCCCCACCCCACCCCATAAATGAACGGAAGTCACTGTTACAAATTGAAGAGATTGTTGTGTATGTGGATATGTGATTTATATTCTGACCAGCAAAAAAATTTCTGATTATAAAATTACTATGCCTATCTGATAATGGCATTATAGATGTGACTGAATGGAAATAACACAAAGAAATGTGTATGTTTTGCTGAAGAACAAAAAAGACTTGCACTGACATGACAAAAGGAAAAAAGAACTTCTTTCAAATTAAACTGCTGAAAAAGTGCAAAATTTTTTAAATTTATACTGCATATATATAATTTATAAATAGTTATTTTAATATATTGAATATAATTAATGATGATGAATAAAGTATAAAAATAAGTAAACCTGTAAAATGGGAATAATGTGCCACCTGTAGTCAATGTTAGTCCTGTTCTTATGTGTAGCTATACCATTTGGGCATCACTGAAGCCTTGCGTCAGTTTTGGCAGCAGAATTTTCTCCAGAGTTCCCTCTGCCAGCTGATGGCTGCTGTTGCTGCCCCACACATACACCATGACTGTGTCGCTCTCTGCACTAGAGGAATCTGCATCAGTGCTGCAGGAGCACAGGCAGTAGGATGCTAGGTTACAAATCTGCCAAAGGGGAGGAAGGTGAAGTCCTTTAAATCAGTGCAACAGTACAACAGTTCTTAATAGTGTCTGTATGTGACTATTGACTACTGTTACCTCCTCAAAGAGGCAGAGAGCTGCCTGAGAGAGCCGGCAAAGTCCATCTGCATCCTTCTTCAGCACCTGAGTATTAACAGAGTCTCCACGGAAACCCTGAGAAAAAAAATCAGTTTTAGCCTCCATCATTTTGTTTTTATTATAACTCAACATGTTTAAATGTTATGTTTAGCTTGATTTATAGTAAATTAATTATATTACTTTTTTATATCATTTTATATATATATATATATATATATATATATATATATATATATATATATATATATATATATATATAAACAAGAAAAGCAACTTCCCTGAAACAGTCACATATCACTGTATGATCAAGCAGAGGGTAAGGTCAATAATGACAAAACAACAAAGCGTAAATGACACAGTTCTCAATGGAGATACTACATAGTGGAGGGAGAAGTAGGCTGCTTTCCCCCTTTTCTTTCACCAGAAACACAAACTAAATTGTGTTTAAAGGTGTGTGATCCCCCAGGTCTTTATTTTAGCTTTATACGTGGGAAGTACATGCAAATGCTTATATCTGTAATCTGAAAATCTGAAATCAAGTACAGTATCATGAGATTGTTGGCAATGCCCAGCCAGCCCTTACTGTCATTTGTATAGAAATACTGGAGAGCTGATTAACCTGCAAAAGGATGACTCAATATGTAGAGAGGACAGGAAGGCTGACTCAGTCTTAATCCTTATCTGCACACTAATGCATCACTTCAAGCTTCAAATGAGACTTTTCATATTAAAATGACTATCTACAGCAGTGATGAATGTGGCAGTAAAAAGCTATTTTCAATCTTAACAGGCAAAGGGCCTCATTCATCGTTTATGTTCATAAAAATTTATGTAAGTTATCACTTCCCTTAGAGATGTATGAAATAACCACTGCTGCCATTGCAAATACATGTATGTATTACTACATATGATCTAATGCTGAAATGTTAAACTTCCAAAAACTAATAAATCCACTTTCCTTCATCCTGATCTCAAGACAAAGGCAATTAAATGACTCTACACGTAGCTTGATTAATGCTGCAAACAATCAATGACAGAGACACCAGTGGTCTGCATAAATAGAGTGACTGAATAGAGTTGATGGAACGTATAGCAAAAAGAAAGGTCTCCAAAAATTTTTTTAAAAATAAAGGTTCAAAAATTAGAATAACATGTCACATACCGAATATTGCCTCATTTGGAAAAGGGTCTGATGGATGACATCAAAGCCCACACCAGCTGACTGCTGGGAGCTCAGTGAGGAGGAGGAAGACAGTGTAGAGGTGCAGGAAGACATGGAAGCAGCCAAAGCTACCTCCACCCACTCCAGCAGAAACTTCAGAGAGCCCCTCTGCATGGCCAGGCCAAGCAGCAGCTCCAGGGCTAGCCTCCGACCAGTGGGGTCTGCCCCACCAGTCCCACTGCTCACAGATGTCTTCTTCAGGAAGTCAGCCACCTGCGCCAGGCAGTCCAGCCCCACTGACGGGATCTTATTCTCATTGGCCAGAGAGAGTGGTGGCAGCGAAGCCAGCACCGAGGACGCTGTGGCAAGCACATCATTGCAAAGCACCGACTCAGGATGCACAGAAGCTGCGAATCTCCAGTTCTGCTGCAGTAATGAGAAGAGCAGACTCAAACCTGTCCTCACACCCATCTCTATTAGAACATCTGTACCAGACTTGACTTTGGATGCTGCCACTGGCAGGCAAGGTTCTGAGGCCAGCTCAAGTTGCCCACACTCAGTCCCACTGTCTGTGGACTGGGAGGGCAGCTGCGCACGAAATTTGTCATGGTATTTGCTGTGAAGTGCATAGTAGATCCTCTGGAGAATGACCAGCCTGTGGTGGAGGCCGAAGGTGTAGGAGGTTTGCGTCAGCATGCGGTGAGCCAGCCATCGCTGGCTGTGAAGCAGGGATGACAGGTACTCTTCCTTCTCCTCTGAGGCACTGGACTCACACTCGAAGTCTGGCAGGCGTGGGCCAACAAGTTCTTGAACAGGCTGGGCCAGAGTCACCACTTCCTTGTTGTGAAGAAGCTTACTGTAGAGTGCAGCAGCTACATGCCGCTTAGCCGTCTGTACACTGTCTTCTGCTGCCCAGGAGCTATTGAAGTGCTCCTGCCACTTTAGCAACACATGGGTCTGACAAGGCACCATGTTTGAGCATTATCTAAACGCTTATGTACACCTGAAAAAAAAAGAGTGAACTATGATTAGAGGAGCTAATGAGGCCTACATAGTGGCAAATATTTTAGAATTCACGCGTATCACTCCCTCACACTTGATTAATATAATGAAGTGGCACTTTTATCTCCATCATCAAATTATAGACAACATTTCCTGCTGAAAGCAAATGTTCTAATGTCTTTCCTGTCAAGTAAATTCACTGTAATTGTGTCAGGTTCCCTCAGCATACAGCACATCCAGGCTATTGCCACAGACCCAGTGGGTATCACTGAAATAGTTCAGGTCACGCTATGATTACGTCTAACACACCCTACTAATGAAGGGTCTTTTGTCTCACAAGCTGTTCTGCTACACAATGAATGAAGACATGTATTTTGTCTATTTTCATTTAAAAGTATTAGTTTCAAAATATAGTCAAAGAACGAAATCTGATTTGAGAGTTTAGGCTCACTGGTGATGATAATCTGATCCCCCTGGTAGTATATTCATATTCTCCGTCTCAGTCAACACTCAAAGTTGATCACCTGATGCGCTGACATACAATCCTCTGTAAAGATCACTGGGGCTCCACCTAAACCCCACTCTGCTTGTCAGCTTTCCAAACAAATAAAGAGCAAACCTGTTGTTGCAGTGGAGTGGAAATTTTAGATCTCCAAAGGAAAAGCGTTGCTGGAACTAAGAAATTCCAATTTTTTTCTTTTGCCAGCTTGCATTTTAGGTATTCATATGTAGGTTTATTAAAAGGTCTGAAACCCCTTGAAACCCATGTATCCTGTCTGTAAATAGAGTTTAAAATGGGACAGTCACAATATGGAGGTCAACAGTCATAGCTTAGTAGGTAATTTCATGGCAAGATGAGTTGCATGTCACTGAATGCATTACAAATACATTTCTCTTATGAGTTTCCGATCCTATCAAGCACCCGCACAAGGTTCAGGCTAAACTAAAAAGTTAAATCAGCGGCTGATGTGTGGAAATCTCAACACCCTTGGGGCAATGCTGAGACTCCTGCTACTATTAAAACTTACAAAAAAAAAAAATGAACTGGTGTGAGTGAGAGAATGCTAGCTACAGCCTGCTGAACATGTGAGCATGCCACTTTTACTATAGTCCACAGTAACGGAGTCTCATCTCTCTTGCCTTGCCTGAGGCCTGTGGGGCTATATGGTTTCCACTTTGGCCAAAAATAACAGCAAGCATTGATACAGTAATGGGCTCTTCGGTCAGATAACTGCCAGCAAGCAACCACCAGGGCACAACCATCATTGATTAAAAACAATCTTAGATAGTAGGCCACAAACATGTAGGACACCTCTGAAGTTTGGCTCTCTTTTTCCTTCAGACCAGCTAGCTCCATGACTTTTTCTATGCTGCAATACTGGTCCATTTAAAATATACACACGTAAAAATACGCATCCTATATTACTTTTTATTACCTACAAACTATGAATTGATCCAAATATCCCAACAACTTTCCATTCATCTCTAAACGTAAAATGATGAGATAATAAATTTGTAGGCCTAAGGGCACATGATAAAACACAGCACTTATACATTAAAAAAAAAAAATTTAACGACTGACTTTAAATGCAGGCAGTCTTCTTTTTTCAAAAGCTGTCATTATACTGACAACTGATTAGTGGACTCCAGTGAGTAAATCTCAATCGAAAAATGTTAATTCTGACTGGGATTGTAATTAATAATTACTTTCATCCTCCACTGATGTGTAAATTCTTGTCCTCTATTAACCGAATAATTATTAGCCCATACTCAAGGTGACATATTCAAATTGCTTTTTGAGAAATTCAAGCGATAACCATCCGAACCCCAAAGACATTCAATTTTCACAATATATGACAAGAGAAACCGCACACGATCCAACAGCCGCCTAGTTTCACGATGAACTAATGGCATCGTGCATGCATGTATGTTTCTGCGGGATAGCACGCCTCAATCCAGAAGACACTGAGCTCTGCATCTCTGGATCCATCATCCATTACATTGGGGGAAAGCAGGGGCGAGATGGTTTTTGTGCCACCTCCTCCTGTGACTATCCGGGCCCTGGTTCGGGGGAAAGACCCCCCCAAAAAACCTGGATTTACAGTCCTCCATCCCCTTTCAGATCGGATGGGGCTTGAAAGTCGCTGGAGGAAGCTGCTGGACCAAAGGGGCGTCTGGGCTGCTGTTGCCAAGACAACGGAAACGATGCACACGCGGAAGAGCGTCGATCGAGGAGCCTCTTGCTAATGTAAGCGGCGGATCGGTGATATCACAGGACGTTAAAACACAAAAGGATGAGCCACATACTGGCTGATTGCACCTTATTTGTGTTAAGCTGCTAAGGTATATATATATATATATAAAGACAGAGAGATAAAACACGCCGTTGTGTTCCACATAACGCACACAAGCCTTGAAGTTAGGCGTTGAATCGGGTGTTCACGCTACCGGCTTTAGCCGCCCGGAGGATGGCGTCGTCCATCCTCGTTACCTGGCTCCTCGCTCCGAGGCGCCCGTCCGACGGTTTTGGGTTTTTTTGTTTTTTTTTTGCGGCGTCAACGTCGGGCGCTTTCCGCGTCCAACACCGGCCGTATCCGCCACGGGCGACGCAAACGAGTCAAATACGTGAATCCGAAACGCGGTCTCCCGCCGCGTCGTTCGCAAACGCCGGTGACATTACTCCGCATCTGCGGTGACAGCTGAGCTAACGCCGGCCGCGGTGCGGTTTTGCTAGTCCCGCTCCGCGGCTGTCAAATAGCGGCCGAGCCCCCTCCGCTCGTTCGCTGGCGGCTCTCGGGCGAAACGCTCCCGCGACCCGTTAACGGCGCTTATGTCGCTGACCAGAGCGTCATAAATGTCAAAACAGACCGCGGGAGTGTGAGTTACCTTGACGGTAAACGGCCGCCGATAGACGGTTTGCGGTACCTGTCCCGTCCCGGTGAGGTCTCCCTCGGACGCAAATATCATATCAGCCGTCCCTGCGTTCCACTTCTTCTTCGTCGGGTTGGAAACTCGACCATCGAGGGCGAACACTATCGGAGGATCTCTTTACCGCCACCTTGTGTCACGGAGGGGACTCGTCGTCGTCGTTGTCATCATCAATCACCCTCCTCATCCTCCTCCTCATCATCATCACCCCCTCATCTTCCTCATCATCATCATCACCCCCTCATCTTCCTCCTCATCATCATCATCACCCTCCTCATCCTCCTCCTCCTCATCATCATCACCCTCCTCATCCTCCTCATCATCATAATCAATCACCCTCCTCATCCTCCTCCTCCTCATCATCATCACCCTCCTCCTCATCATCATCATCATCATCACCCTCCTCATCCTCCTCATCATCATCATCAATCACCCTCCTCATCCTCCTCATCACCATCATCATGTTCTTAATCATCCCTTTCATTTTTCCTCTGTTTTCCTCTTCTGTTTGCAAATGTCCGACGCGGTCCAGTGTAAGCGTTAACCTGTTCGAGACCTCCGCATGGTTTGCTGGTCCACGTTTGTCAGGTTTTGTTGAAGCCTGTGCATGATTCCGAAACCCCATAACCTCGAAACTATATTAAAATAATGTAAAAAGTAAAAGAACATAAACTTCGGCCAATAAACCAGAGACTCTGTTCAGCACAACTTTTTATATGGATCCAAATATTTATTTATTATTATAGCAATAGCCTATAATAAACAGGATACGATTGACCAATGGAAAAAACACGTTTAACACGTGAAGGGCAGGTTACTTGTCATGAGGTTTACTACTCGGCCTGAAATTACAACTGCATAACGTCCGCTGAGGCTCTGGAGGGGGCCTTGTCAAGTCTGAGAAAATAACCTTAATGATGTTGCATTGTGGGAAATGTAGGATCCAGTGGGTTTTTTGGAACTTGTCCAATAATAGGGACTTAAAAATCAGGATAGCTCAGGCACTCTGCTGCACAAATCTTGGCCATTCTTGTCCCATAAGTTTATGGAACTGCCCCACTAAAATTGTGAAATACCCCTTTAAAGCACCTCACATTTGTGATTCGCTGGTGTTTGTCAACTAATGATGATTTGTCTCCTTTATGCCAAAATAACATTATATTTTTCCTGTATTACCAATGAATTAATGAACAAAGGCAACTTTTCTCATTTAAAATAGGAGGAAAGATGAAAAAACAAAAACCAACAAACTTTAAAACATTTCCAGTACAAACAGGGGATTAAGCTGCTGTTGCATCATTAGAAGACAAGTTTATTATTTATTAACATTGTAAATGTTATATAATAAATTACAGGTGTCTGTCCATGTAGGCTAATCCACATTTTCATTTTTTCTTCTTATCTTTCTTACTCAACCACTCTTCATGTTAAATAAACACCCTTTTACATTCCATTCCCTTTTAACCTTTAATCGTAAAAGATTTTTTTTTAATTTACACAAACTCGATTCAACAGACTTTCCTCATTAATTTCAACGTGAGCCCACAAGATGGTTTCACTGAGCCAAAACGGATTTATCCTCGACTGTGTTAAATATCCTAAGTGTGATTTCCACAGGACGCATTAAAATTGAATTCTTCAGAGGTTTCGGGGGGTTCCGTCACTCACACGAAAACAAACCAAGGATAATTTATGACATCAGGTCACAAGAATTTCAATTCCTGGATGGCGGTTCAGAGTTAATCCCACTTCCAAACCGGATTTCTAAAAACGGGATTTGACTGGCAGAGGGTGTGTTTGTGTGTGTGTGCGTGTGTGTGTTTGGGGGGGGGGGGTCGGACGACAACACCGGAATGAGGAAATTGACGAAGCTCAACCATGTGCAAAACAAAAGTTGTCCATCGCTGATAACCGCGCAACCTGATGAACCGCGGGTCACTCCGCTCGAGTCTCCCAGAGGCGATCCGCGTCTCCGTCTCTCCGCCGAACAGCCGCTCGCCCCGGAGTGACAGCAGACCGTCCACCCCCGGCTCCCCGGACCCTGCCCCGCACCCAGCGATGTCTCTCCTGCTCGTCGCGGTCCTGTCTTCGCTCCTGGTGCGAGATGCTGAGGCGTGGGGCGCCAACGTCAAGTACGCGGTGAACTGCCCCGACAGATGCAACGCGGAGCGCTGCGGCGGCACGCAGCGGTGCGCACGGACGGTCCTGGACGACTGCGGCTGTTGCCAGGTCTGCGCCGCCGGCAGAGGGGAGCACTGCTACCGCACCGTGTCCGGGATGCACGGGGCGAAGTGCGGACCGGGATTATTCTGCGAGTTCTACAAAGAGGAGGACGATTACGGTGACGAATATGGGATTTGCAAAGGTACATTTTCATTAAATAGCCCGCTCTTAAATTTTGCTGCTCTTTCTGCCTGCTGCGTTTTCATTAGAGTGATGCTCTGCTGCACCAAATCCAGTATCTCATTATGTTATTACAGTCTTTTAGGGCTGTATTTTTTTCAATTAATTATGACAATAAATAGCTCTGTTTCCATATAGGCAAGGGTTTTTTTTTTTCAGGCACATGTGCAGACCTTTGCATGCTTGCTTTAAATATTAATTGTTATTTAACTTGATGATTTTATCCATTATCTTTCCCTCATCTGAGGCTTTCAGTTTAAACACTGAAAAACCAAGGCTGCTGCTGACCACTGATCAGTTGATCACTGATTCTCAAGTGGACTCTATTTAAGTCTGTAACACTAACTAACCGAGATGGGAGGCCAGTATCAGAGCCATTCAGGTACACTAATCATTTTCCCTGTTTATTCTTCATTGCAAATTTTTAAGTTTTTCTTTTTCTTTACAGACTGTCCCTATGGAACCCATGGGGTTGAGTGCCGAAAGACATGCAACTGCAAAGGGGGCATGTGTGACAGGGAGACAGGAACTTGTCTCATGTTATTTGCCAAAACCACTGGCAAGCTCAAGACCGACCCGCAAGCAGGTAAAAATTAGTGAGACTTCTTACGATAAAGATTCCTCATACTGCTTTTTGAAATTGTTTGTCACTGGTAATTTCTCACTTTGGTTATAACAATCGAACGTCTCACCAAAAGGACAAAATTAAGATTTGAAAGAGATCGAGATTGCATGGCTGTGTGTATTGAAGAATCGATGCATTCTTTCCCCTGTGTTTTCAGGGGGAGAGGTGGGCTCAGGAGAGGTCAGCACCATCCAGAACACGGATCAACACAAGGACAGATCCACTACTTCAAAGCGACTAAACCCTCGCTGACAAGACTGATTCTATTCAGTGTAAATGTAGCGTTAACTTATAAATGATCTGAAAGATATATTTTATTATGTTAAATGATAAACAGACTTTTTTACAGCATTTGGAAGTTTTATTTGGTTTGTTTGATCCTTGTTTGACACCAACATCTTTTCTAATGAAATATGCAGACTATGTAATTATATTCAAAGCCTCTATGTCTCTTTTATTGTTCTTTATCTGTTTATAGAGTAAAATAACTAAAATTATCCCCTTCCCATTAACTTTAGTGTACACTTGATTCTCTCATTTAGTGTGCCTTCATACATAATTGTTGCAGAAGTGAGAGTTAATGCCACAAGAAAAGGCCATGCATTAATTTCGAAACTGGATACAGCAATATTTTGAAGTTCTCCATAATGATGTTTTTTATTTTCACTGTATATATGAAAAGCCGACATTGGAAATATCATGTATATGACACCAGCCAATGTAAAGAATGCTCTTACCATTAAACCAAAGTTATCACTGACTGTTTTCCTTGGATTTTCATTGCCTAGTTTATTTATTAACTATTAGCTGAGAATGATTTCATACAGTAACTACATCATCTAAAAACCATAAATAAAACATTCAGTGGTTTTATTACATAGTGATCAATAATTACAATGTAGGCTGTTGCAGATTTATAATTCAGGAAAAAGTTAATGCCATTGAAATAATTGCAATATAAACATTATAAATGGAATTCAATATATTGTTCTTTGACTGAGGAGCTAAACAAATAAGGTGCTATGAAATAAAAGACAACACACAATCACCAAAAGGGTAGAACAAAAAATAGTCAAATGACCAAGTGAAAAAAGTACATCAAGTAAACAGAAAGTGTAAAGCATAAGATTAAAAGATGAGTTTTCCTCTGACTATTTACTAATGCAACACTGCAAGTCACAATCACAGTTCTGTGTCCTTTCTGGTAACAGCGCTATTGCTTATCCAGACCTGGATCTGGACAGTTTTAAACCTCACAAAAATGTCATCCTCAGTTTTCTTCGTATCAAGTGCAGACCTGGGTTTGTGAGGGGATGGCAAAAGTAGCGAGAGACTCCAGTGTCTTGGCTGTACACTTCAGTTTTAGTGTCACTTAGCTGCAAACAATGGCATAATGCCAAGACCAAAGATCACCACTCTCACGCACTCAGGATGAGAGTGGTTACCTGTATTTCACCTCTCCAATAGCCCCTGTTCTCTAAATGCCTATAGTGGTTTCATAAATGCTACCGAGACTGATCTCTATCAGGCAGATTCTGTTTGCAAAAGAGCTACACACTCCTGTTATGGTGGCACAGGGAAATTAACATAAATTAAATGTTATTGATAATTGTATTCATACACAGTGAGGGAGTGTAGAGAGGGGAGGATGGGGCAGCTCTGGAATAAAAGTTCTCACTTAAACATCTTTGGGATTGGTGTTTTCTTTGTCAGTCCATTATTAAAGTCAAATAAAATGCTGGCTGACTATGAGCGAGAGTCACGAAGACTGAGGAGGATCTCTGACATGCAAAGCTTAGAACTTGTGTGTGCCTGATTCCCCAACATCTTGCGAAGACACCTGGCACCTCGGAAAAATGGGTGGACCAAGAGACTGTGGTAACTTAAATTCTGAATGGGAGCTCCATGAAAAAAAGAGGAGGAGGAGATATATTCTCAGGATAATATTATTTATGGGAGGTGGAAAAAGTGCAAAAATGCTTAGAAGTCTGGATAGAAGTATGTCTTTTGCGCAAAAGGAATTCTCGTTTCCCATGATGATATGGGACAGTATATCAAAACACAGCAGCAGAAATGGTTATTGCGGCTGAGAATTTTTCAGGAATATTTGTGGAACGGCCTACTTTCGCACTAGCTTCCACAAATGGCAAAATATTCTTTCTTCCCATGCAGAAAACATCACAGTCATGGAAAAAATATTTTTACCACCAATAGAATAATAACTGAAGAGCATCGACTGGGTTTAAAAGCTTAACAAATGATGGTGTCATGCCGGTGTGATTTGTAAAGGTTCTCCCACTGGTGGGAGAGAACTTGGAGGAGTCTTTGCAGCTGTATGGAGAATTTTCTCAACGTAGCTTTGCCTATAAAGCTGTATTGAAACAGAGGAAGATCTCGGGATGAATCAAGAATGCCAACTTACATGAGTCAACATGGGCAAAAAAAATTGTGAATAGAAATTACTTCAATTTCGAGACAATGCTCAAGGTTTCTTGAGAACTTTGATAGAATTTCCCTCCTAAAGGAAAACAGTCATGACAGTGTTTATGCTCCTCTCTCAGCCCTGAGAATTTTCAGCTTTTACAGTAGAACGGAACTGACTTATTTTCCCGAGAAAGTAGACTAGACATCTTCATTTTGTAAGCATGTGACAATGCCACTTAGCCCAAGAATAAAATAAAAAATGGTCATGTCTTATTAATAATATAGGCTTGCTAGGAATTTAAAAGTTCTATAAAAGTCCCCAAATCCATTTTCTTTTAAATACAGAAAATGTAGGTTTTTGTTAAATTAAACTGGTAAATCATACTGTATCACACTAATTACATTAGTCAGTGATGCATTTAGCAAAGAGTTGTGATCATCAGAAATCTTTCTGTAGTACATTATCTGGGTTTATGATCATTCTAAAAAAAAGAGAAATGTATGGACTCCTCAAAGTTTAACTTTTTTTAACATTTGAAAAATGAAACATACCCACATTTACACTGGTCTGTGATAAAGTTGACCCCAATAATATGATAAAATTTTCAATATTTTTTCAATTTTAAATTGAAAGGCCAGAATGTGAGCTCAAACCATTTATGATCAAACAAGATATGTGACTCTTGATTAGAGGAGGACACGGTATTTAAGTCCAAAACTTGTAATGGAGATAAAAATTATATCAAACGTCTCAGACAAAATTTAAAATAATCCTGTCCCAGTTAAAAATATCTCTTATTAGCCTCACCTCCGATTCTTACTGGTACAAAAATGTTTTCCAGTATTCAGCTTGTTTATTTCCTGTGCTTCCTGACACCTGTGAAAATGGCCCTTCTTCCTGTTGTTGTTGTGTCTGTCCAGGGCAGGAATTTAAAAGCAAGGATTTTTTTCAAGTGACACTCCAAAAGCTTGGAATTTATAAGTGACACACAAGTGCAGAGGCCTTATCCTCTTATTGGGAGTTAGAAGAGGACACTTCCTATTCAATTCAGTTCAATTATTATTTAAATGAAAGCTCAACACTTAAACCCCAGTCGCTATCTCTGAGAGCAGTTTTGAAATGGGGCAAACTTGGATGTGCTTATAAATCGGGCTAATACGAGTGACAAATTGTTATTCTACAATGATGATCTACATTAGAGTTTCAAGTCATGTTTTAGTGAAAAAAAGCTGGAATTGAAGAATTAAAAATATAAATATTACAAGAAGAGCAACTTCTTTAGGAAAACTAAAAAAATCTGCAGGATCAAACTTGGCATTAATGTAGGTAAGTTTTCTCTTCTTATTTTATCTTTTTGTTTCAATAATTCTGAATCAAAAACCAAAGCATTAATGCACATTGATGCATAGCGAAATGCATTTCCTGAACGTCACAATTTTGTATGATCACCCAACTGTCAAATTCGGAAAGGGTAAAGTTTCCTGCAAGACATGAACACACTACAGGGATGTATCTCTTCAACACAAGGACAAAGTGACACGCAAGTGCGCATGCATGTACACACACAAACGCAATGATACAGGTATGGGAGCAGGAGTGTTCTTACTGCTTAGACTTGAATGTTCCTCTCATTCCCCTGAGAACCGTCAGGCTGCGGCCTCGCAACCAAACAAAGGACCCTGGAAAATAACAGGAAAGCGTTGGTGAGAAATACCCTTTATCTGACTCCCTGAACACGTCACTGCCGCCTCTGCAGAAACAAAGGTGCGTGAACGGAGTAGTAAATAACACTGATTTACTGCAAATAGATGTTCTGGTATTTACAGTTTGGCCCTGCCTCAACAGGTTGTTTATCGTAGCTGTAGAGTGACACGGCTCATTGGAGACAACACATAAACACTGTGAACAAGGAAATTGAGTGATTTGATTGATTACATCGATAACAGATATCAAAACTGAGGCTTGTGAAAAGCAACAAGAGGCCCTCTGGCTAAACCACTGTCGTGTCACTAGATTCAACTAATGGAACCCAGGCCGATTAATGAATCCTGATTAATGAATCCTGATTAATGAATCCTGATTAATGAATCCTGTGGCTCCCTCATCCCAGGGTTTCCACCTACTTTTTCTCGTCGTCTTTCTTTTTTCAGTAGTTCTCTGAAACACACAGTTAACTAGCAGTAGCCAAATAAGCAGCCAGAGCCTTGACCTCAGCGACCTAACAGACTGCTGATCCCTGGTGGGATTGTCTTTTTCTTGACAATCGGACGTCAGGAGGAACCTTTTTCCGACAGTTGTTTTTTTTTTTTTTGTTTTTTTTATCAATAATGGCTGACACCAAAAGATTATGGATTTTTTTTTAAATAATTTTACTTTTAGTAACCAGTCAACAAATAAATCAAAATTTTGCATAAATGTCAGACAGTCTCTTCAAGTAATTGTGGCACTTTAAGTGTGGTGCCCTGTTACATGACTGGTATTACATGATATTCCATTTCGGTCATTTTGGTCATAATTCGTAGGAATATTGAGTTTGGCTTACACACCTCTCACTTATTAGGATTTCTGGATTTAATCTTTTTCCTGCTTCTCTTCCTGAATCAGAAGTAAATTAAACATACTAATGCTCTCTTCGTGGCCACAAGAGTTTGGAAAATTTCCTTTGAGATTCTGATCCATGTTCACCTGATTGAATCACATCACTTCTGCTGATCAGCTGCACATTCATGCTGCCAATCTTCTGTTCTACCACATCCCAAAGGTTTTCTACTGGATGCAGTTCTTGTGACTGGGGAGGCCAGTGAAGTTAGCTAAACTTATTATCGTCAAATCAGTTTGAGACGACTTTTGCTTTGTGACATGGTACATCATTGTCCTGGAATTAGCGATTAGAAGATGGATAAATAAATTGTGACCATAAAGGGACACACATGGTCTGCAACAATATTCAAACAGGCCTTGGCATTCAGACGATGATTGACTGGTATTAAGGGGCCTAAAGTGTGCCAAGAAAATATCCCCAAACCATCACACCCCTACCACCAGCCTGAAGGCAGATTGGGTCCATGGATTCAGGCTGTTCACACAAAATTCTGAACCTACCATCTGTTTGTCTTAGCAGGAATCGAGATTTAATCTTATCATGGTCAAAATCGCTGAAATCTGAAATATTTTTCCCCCATTGTAATGTTTGATGTGAACATTAACTGAAGTTCCTGAGCTATATCTATGTGATTTTATGCACTGCACTGTTGCCACATCATCAGCTGAGTGGTTTATTACACAGGTTGACAGGTGCTTCTAATAAAGTGCTCATTGATTATGCATGATATAAGGATAAAACAAAACTTTTAGAACTGTGAAAAAATACCCATAAATAACATATATTTGGTCTGAGGTTTTCGAATTCATGCACAATCATTTTGAGTGCGTTATTTTGGTATGAGACACGGACCTCTGGTGGCTCCTTGATGGTATTGTATCATATAGTTATTGTGCATTTACTTTTCATTCCATTTTTCCTGAAGCATTGTCAAATACTACGATATGAGATTTCACAGATTGATTGTTTTAATTTGGGTTTATTTCTGTCTATCTGCAATAAGTCTGATGAGAATTTATATCATTCAGCCTCGACATTAATGATGGCCTACTGCAGGATATCGACATAGAATAATGCCTTCAAATAATATATTAATGTATGACTATTAACGTGTCTGCACAACTTTAAAGATGAAGAGAAATAGCTATAAACAAGCTTGTTAAGTTTCCTAATCCAAAAGTTTTACAAATCACCACCAGAGAGCAATATTGCATCAAAGAAAATCATGAGATATGCTCTTTGGTGTAGAGGAAAGCTTACTACTGTCTCTGAAGAAAAGATCAACTATATCTGGCAGAAAATCGGGCTACAGCAACAGTAAAGAAAATACTATAAATGAGAGCAAAATAAAACAATTGAAAACTGAAAATAAAGAATTTTTACTATCCGAATAAAATTTTTTTTTTAAAGTAGAGATTTCCTATACTGCATCAGTGGCATATGTAGAGGTGGAGGGATTTTTCCAGGTTATGAAAGTCAAGGTCAAGTGAATTTAACAGTTTAATGCAGCCAGGAGGAAGGAAAAATGCCCAGGGGGCAGATTAATAAATAAAAGATAGGTTGCGCGCTTGCGTGTGTGTGTGTGTGTGTGTGTGTGTGTGTGTGTGTGTGTGTGTGTGTGTGTGTGTGTGTGTGTGTGTGTGTGTACGTGTGCATGTACATACTTGCGGTAGAGTGGACATGACTTTTCTGTGTCTTTTTGTTGTTGACCTTTCAAAACAACTGTCAGCAAGTTAAAGGAAGGATATGCAGCCTTCCTTCTGCATTTTTCTGTCTCATTTCAGGTCAAGGAGACAAAATGAGACACAAAGTGACATCGGCAAAACAGTGTAAGGAATGACCTTGAAGCTGACACATAACAGCGTAGTGTATTCCAGCACAGACTCACGTAAAATACCATCTCCTTTTTGGCATTTTATGCTTTCATTAGAGCATCAGCGAAAGAGGGCTGAGAGGAACTGAGGGAATAGAGAGATGGGTTGGCATCCAACCCCAGACATTGCGGTTCACGATCTATTTCCAGGCCGCCAATTTTAGAATTTTATTTACTTCTTTGCTGTTGTGCTGATGATGGTCTCAAGACAGAAAACTATTTTTGTCATGGTCACCTCTTTGGATATTAGATCGGCAATAACTGATCTTGGCCATTCGGGGGCAGCAGAAGGTGTAAAAATGGACGTGATCACCCCTGTTCAGTTGATAGGGCGAATTTGTTAGCGAACAGTTGCCTACTGACGCGCAGATACGAAGAAACAGCAGCACTCGTTTTACGACACGTTTGCCTTTGTTTGTCTGCAAAAACAGAACTAAAAGAGCCAAAAAAATTTAGCTGCCATTTAGATATTAGCTGCTAAATGCCCCCAGTATGTCCAATAGCTAGTTGCTTAGTGTTGGGGATACAGTCGTTTTTTTGGGAGTTTTTCCCTTATTGTAACATCAAATATTGATTATTGCTGATTGATTGTTTAAATAAATGCATCTTTTTGCACCTACAGAGCCTATTCAGTGCTTGTCCGTGTTCCGGCCTTATTTTTTTCATTACGATGGGACTGCTCTGTTTAGCTACACACACGTGTTTACAGAAACAAAAAGTTTTCCACTTTCCTTTTTGTTGATATTCGTCGACCTGATGTGGACAGGAACTGCTACTTTCGCCGGACACTTGCAAACAGAGCTAAAGCACGCACTCTGAACACCGACCGACCGATGTTGTTCAACTACCGCTTTCATCCACAATATCCACAATATCACATCAAAGACTTACCTAAAGCCATAAGTACAGAGCAGTGAGAGGACAAAAGTGAAAACTACATATTAATCCAGCGAGGGTAGAAGCCCGGAAATCATATAATCAAAATAGCCGAGTCCTAGCGTCCACTCAATCCGCTAGGAGAGGCTTTTTCTCTGCGTGGGCCTTTCAAAGGTTTTCATTATCTGTCCAGAAGTCACCAACTGTCCAATACCCCTGACACAAAGGCCATGAGAACAGCAGACCCATTGAGAATATTTTAATTCCCAGAGGCTTCCTCTGTGAAGCTTCATCCATTCTACTCTACGAGTTATCTGCTATCAGATAGAGTCCCCCAGAGTATCTCACTGGAGTAGATGTGGCTCCAGTTTGTTTACAGATGGCCGCCTCTTACGTCACAAGGTCACAGTGTTTCATGTTCAGCATTCCACGTCCGGCAAATATTATAGAACACGCTGAGGGATGGCTAAGCACAGATGGCCCGGGGCCGACTGTTGTTTGTTCTCATCATTTCATTTCATCTTCATCTGATCTAATGAGGCTTTTCATGACACCTAAAAAAACTCACCTTCTGTTTGGTGATTAAAATTTATTGGAATGAATGAATTCTACTGTGTTTTCCCAGCTCACTGTTGAATATCAATATCCCTGCACAGCAAATAGAAAAAAATCATTCTAACAGTTACTTTTCAATTACATCCAATTCAGTTTAATAATGATAGTTCAGATAGGGTAGCAAAAAGTAACAAAGTGGATTCAAAAAGTGCAAAAGGTGTTCTACCAAGTACATTCAAAAGTTAGTGCACATAACAAATCATTGGACACAGTTGATGTACCAAGGTCAGTGTGGCAAAAACACACACAGCAGCAAATGAGCGACCACACTGCAAATACCTGGCGCTATCCAGTAAGTTACATTTAGGGTGTAAGTCTCATAATGATGGCTACTGAAGACACACACATTGACCTGAGTTAAGGCATGCAGCTGCAATGTGGTGCTGCTCGTCCAGGAAACAGTGGATCGTTTTTGGAGGGATCAGAAGTCAAAAAGTTTGGGGACCACTGGGCTACAGGGCTAAAAAGATTGTGCGGTGACACAAAAGCCACAAGTTTGATCACATGCCATCAACGCAATGTGTCCATGATGACCTCTCTCACATAGTCCCGCGCCGAAGAAACAGTGAAACACGGAAAATAAAACGAGGACAGGTTTCCTGGTCCAAATCTGATTGTGGTCTGTGTATTCAGAACAGTGGCAGTTTGAAGGCTTGGGCAGATTCATGCACTGCCGCTGACTCTTTGATTGATTATTCAACAGTGCATGCCATTAAATCTGACCCCACCCTTGCCTCGATGCTTAGACTCTGCCTGTAGATCAAACAGATCAATACGTCGTGTGCTCAGCCTGGCCCTACACTTGACCCTCTAACACCTTAATAACCCAGCCAGGATCATGTTTGTTGACATCTCCTCGTCCAAATTCAACACCGTGCCAGTCCTCTGTCACCGCACTCGACCAGTTGTTCTAGAAGCCCATCACAGTGTAAACCACACCATTGAGATTTATCCCCAGTCATGTATTACTTTATGTGAGTTTGTGAATAAACTAATTTTCACCCAGATGATTTGATTTTGAGGAAGTAATTGCGATGATGTATCAGCCAGCTCCTACATAGACAAGAATGTACTTCCTTATTAATAATGAACTGATTTTCCAGGAGCAGTGGATGTGGCTGGCGCATGCCGGAGACACATTAAAGTCTTTTGAAAGTTCTGTATCTCTCTTCTGTTGGCAATTTAAATTGTAGCTTGACTTTTGTCCATGTCAATATATTGTAAATTGGTGGTGGTATTTCACGAGATTTCGATTCCCGTCTCTTATAAAACAACATTAAAATTGAATTTATCCTACATACTCCATCCTCCTCCATTTTTCATCCTCTGCATTGAGGTGTCTTCCAACCTTTTCATTTTGCATACAGTTCTTTGGGAGCCCCATGCATTTTTAAAAGTGCTCTCATGTGAACATTTTATTGTGTATAATTAGATGTAACTACCTACTTTTCATTAAGTGACAGCTCTGTGTTGGAATCTAAGAGAGTAACATCTTTTCAATTTATTTTGCTTGTCTTCTGGTCTTAAATCAATAGTCTGTGTCTGGAGTTTAAGCAGGTTGTGAGAAGTAGATAGGGAACTTAATGATTGCATGATTGAGCTCAAGAATGTGCTGTACATGTCTAACATTCGCAGCTGCTGTATAAAGGCTTTACCTATGATACCATGTCCATTTCTCATATCCTTTAATGTTTTTTGGTACATATAAAAGTAAAAAATAATACAAAGAAAAATGAAAAACTCTCCTCTTCAGGCTTGTTCTTCAGATAGAACCACTGCTAGACTATGGAAAAGACGGAAATTGTAGACCCCCCTCAAGTAAATAAGATGCACTTTCCACTGGTGTGTATACAGCTGGGCATTCACTAAAGGGAGGATAGAGTCACTGAATAAATGTTTGTCAAACTGCATGCATGCAGTCATTTGTATGTGTCATCCCAAACACGCCTTAAGACTGGTGCTCTTTTCTGTATTCTGTGTGCTCCCATATTATGTGTGGAAAATCAGAATTTATATCTCACATTATGAACCATAGAAAAATCTAGTCATTTTTTTGGCTGTTAACATTTTTTGAGAAGAGTGGAACATAGTGTGAGAGTTCGAAAAATGTGTTTTGCACACAAACTGTTGTGTGTGTGCAACCTGACATACAAGAGAAAGTCAGATGCATGGCTGGGGCACTGCTCAGTCAGAGTTCTCATCTTAAGACTTCCTCAAACATGCTCTATCTCAAACATACACTTTCCCCCTCCCTCTCTCCTCCCTCCTCCCTCCTCCTCCTCCTCCTCCTCCACCTCCTCCTCCTCCTTGTAGCCAAGATACGCACACTTTTCTCACACTGTGAGCGCGAGCGTCTCACAAGCAAGGATGACTGGAGGAGTTGGGACTGCATAGGCTTCAGTGCTGGGAGACAGTGTGTGTGTAAGTGTGTGAGTACATGTGGGTGTGCATGTGTCTGGGTGGATTCCCACTGTAATGGTGCCCCAAGTGTGTCTGTGCTGACCACGACAGCCATCCTGTCCATAGCAGAGACTTTGTCAGCATGCAGATGGTGTGAGCAGTCGGGGGAAAAGTTTTTTAACAGCTTGCCTGGGCTTCAGCTAAACTCAATCCACTCTGCACAAACTGAGTCAGTCCGGGAAGGGAGCAGAAGCAGCAGCAGCAGAAGCAGCAGAAGCAGCAGAAGCAGCAGCAGAAGCAGAACTGGAGTACAACTTAAGCTTGTCTCACCCAGAATTTCTGCCCTTGGTTGATTGATTGCCTGTCACTGGATTGGATAAAATAGTAGTGCATCACCCCACGTCACAGCTGAGGGATTCAAGGCTGTTTAACGGTGAGTCTGCTGTTTAATGTTGAACAGTTTTCCTGTCTGGTTTTACCTCTGAGGTGTTGTTTTACCTGTATGTTAATGATTTGGGGGCAGTAACCCCATTGTTCTTGAGGCACATTCACATATATCTAGACACTTTGGCATGTAATAGAAATCTTAAGATGCTGCAGGCGAATGGTCCAATCTGGAAGGATATAGTCACACTTACAGTTTACATTTTATATTTATTTACATTTTAAGCTACTATCCCTGGTGCTGAACTTTATATAAAATTGCAACAGTACTATCACAGTACAATTTCTATTGCATAGCACCACATGGAAATATGTTTGAAATTTAGTGGTTCCCAGAGTTGTTTAATATTTTGCATGTGTTTCTTTTAACTTTTACCAGAGACCACAAGCAGAGGAGGTTAGTTCAGTTGAATTTTGTTCAGTTTAGTGAACAATGATGACTGAACTTCAGACTTCAAACAAACTTCTGGCATTGCTCATTTTCTAATGGATTTGATCGCTAGGTCAATAGTTCATTAATGTAATCTATTTCCACTGTGTTAAACTAGTGACAGAACTCATCCAGCTGTGTCAGCATCGCTCAGTGTCATATTGAGACTTGAGCAGAGATGCACCAGGGGGGATAAGCGCACAACTTTCTATTTATATATATGTGTCTCGCACCTGGGTGAGAATCTGTGAAACACATTCTGAAAAAGACAAAAAGCTTTAATCTTTATGTAGAGCATATTAATAACATTGCCAGCTTCTAACAACATAACTGAAACACAAATCTACTGTGGGTTACTATAGCAACAACTGTTGGACAGCTGGAAAGCATCAGTTTTCTGTGGTTTTCAGGTAGGTTTTAGTCACATATTTAAAATGCAGTGGCTTTGTTAGACCAGCATTTTGCAAGGACTTGCTAATTTGGTACAAGACATACAGATGGTGAGACGGTTGCATTTGCCACCCAATACACTGACACCCTGTCTGGCTGTCGGCTGAACAAACTGAGAAGAAAACTCAATTATATTTGGATTAATGTGCTAATTGTGCTGCATGTGTGAGGATGACTGCAAATACGCACAGCATACCCACAATGGTACGAGGATGAAGAAAAGGAGAATGACAAAAGATTTCAAACAACAAGAATGAAAGGAGGGGAAGAAAGGACAAGGAGGGAAAATGTTGATAAAATGGAAGGGGGGGGGCAGAAAAAGACATGTCTGCAATTTGTTTACCCCACCTGGTGTGTCAGTGGGGAAAGAAAGGAATAGAGGGCATGAGCTGAGGTAGAAGGAGGGAAGATATGATGAACCCCGTGTGCCAGGAATGTCTGCAGTGCACAAGCTATGCTGCTGGAAAGCCCAGGGATCAGGTTCCCCATGTCAGCTGCTGCACTCGACCGTTCCCAGGTCTGGCTCTGTGATATCTGTTTATCGGGGGAGAGGAAGGGATGGAGACGAGGACGACTGAAACTGCGGCAAAGCTAGACTTCAGATCAAACTGGAGAAATACTTCGGTAGAGGGATAGTTTTACATTTTGGGAAACGCAATGATTCGCTTTCAGGCCGTTAAAAGAGAAGATTGATAACCACTCTCCTACATAAGGCCACAGCCGGCAGCTGGTTGCTCTTAGCTAAACACAAAGACTGGAAACAGAGGGAGACAGAAATACTGGCTCATTTGGAGGGTAAAAAAAAATCTTCTACAGTTCACTAATTAACACGATATGTCTCAGTTGTATAAAAAAAAATTAAAAAAACCAGGGGTGTTAGATTGACAATTTGCCATTTTTATTTTGTTGCTAGGCACAATAACTCCCTGGAATCTCCAATGGTCATCTGGCAACAGCTCAAAGGCAAGCAATGGTCTAGCACATAACCCCCCCCGCACACATTAAAGCGATATCTTCTCATATAAGTTTCTGCCAAAAATGAATAAGCGTAAAAATGTCAAACCACTCCTTTAAAACCTGATAAATTTACTTGAAACGGGGCTAGTTCACCTGGAGAACCTATAGTGAGGTGACATTTACGAAGGTTAAAATTTGTCAACTTGGCTTTCCTCAAACCGCTATGCAAGCAATGTCCTCGGGGAAGAAGACTATGATCAAAGACATGATTTTCAGTTCACCCCCATACTTTTTAAACTTGTGTCTCTTATTTATGCGAGGAAAATATCCCACTGTGGTCTCATATCTGACTTACAAAAGAAATCCAGATCAACAGTATCATTCATTCAGTTGTAAATTCAGTCTGTCAGGAGCATGTAGAATGAGTCAGAGGTCAGTGTGAAGTTTTCATCCTCATTTCTCCACACGGCCGTTGCTCGGTTCCTAGACACCCTGTGACACATGGTACGGAGGAAAATAGGGAGGGTGGGGTGGCGATGCGAGCATGGGGCTAATGAGTGGTTCACACCAAAGGGGCTGCATTGCAGACTATGAAGGGGGCCACATATGGTGTGTAGACAAAATAGACCCTGACTCATCACATTGATTCATCGAGGAAAGCCTGAGAGTTTATTAGGGATTTCAGAAAATTTATCTCGAAGAACTGAACCCTCTGTATTTGTGATGCATTATACCACCAAACCTCACCTCCCTTCCTCTCTTTCTGCTTCCATCCATCCACAAACTGTGACTCACAGTGGGCTGTGTGGGAAGTGACTGATCATGGACTATGCCTCTGAGATCCCGACCTCACTGTAACCCCCTGCAGCATTAAATCTTGACAGACGTGACTTGTGCGCGTATTGGTTTGCTGCAATGGATCAGTTTTTAATTTTTTTTCCCTTTATGCGTGCATGTGTGTGCCCGCGCCTGTGTGGGTGTGAGTGATTATGTGTGACTGTGTGCATGTATGAGTACTTCTTTCTTCGACTGCTCTGAAGCCCTTCCTCTTTCACATCCTTTTCAGCTATTAGCACAGCAACAGCACAGCGAGAGACATGCCCTCCTCTCACCTCTGCAACTTTTCAGCAGGAGTCTTAACAGAAACAGACTGCTCTCGAGGTAGCAGCTTTGGTAGCGGAGGGTTATATTTGTCTTTAACACATGTGGGTCATGGAGGCCCTACTATTGCAGACTTTAAGGGGGAAGCTTGCTTAGGGATATTTAAAGGGTTGACAGCACCGACTGACAATGTGAAGTTCATGTTTCCTCTGTTGTGTGCTGTGTCGTGTTTTTGCTGTTCGCAGGGCACTTGGTGCACATGCACAAACAAATGAGACTCAGGCTGTGTAGAAACAATTGGCTCTGATTTGAATTGGCCTTGCATAAATCGTTAGTGCTGAAACACAGTTTTTGACATTTCCAGGTGTATTCACTCAGTTATAAAATATATACATAACAAAGTCAGTACAGCCAATGTGTCTACAATATTTGTCACATCTTGCTGGCGATTTTGTGGTGGAGTATCTGTCACTTGGTTGGATAGATAGATAGATAGATAGATAGATAGATAGATAGATAGATAGATAGATAGATAGATAGATAGATAGATAGATAGATAGATAGAGAGATAGATAGATAGATAATACAATTCTAGCTGTCAAATCAGACCTAATACGGCTAAAGAGTAGCACTGTTTTGACCCACCACAGTGACTTTCCTGTTTCACGCATCATTGACCTTTGCATCATCCAAGGAAAGTTGGCACAGAGACTATTGGCAAGCACAGGGGGCAATGTGGAGTACAGCAGCTGCTGAAAATGTAAAACTCAGGACTGAAGATAGACAGATGGTAGCAGCACTGTCTGCCACATGTTAGGGGATATGAATAAAGATTACATGCCTGCCATTTATCAGTGAATCATTAAGGCTTCAAGCAAGAAATTTTTTGCATTCCTCTGATCACTGATAACCTTTAATATTACAGAAAATGCACAGCGTGACTATGGGCTTTCATCAACGTGTTTTGACAAAAATGAGACTGACCATTAGCTAACCCCCCCGAGCAGCTATTTTCCAATCCTATCTAAGGAAACGTAACTAGGGATGGCAGACCTGTCAAGCTCTGGCGATGTGCAAGAGTGTGGTGTGGCAACTGGACTGCTCGTGGATGCTACCAGGACTTAGGCCAGTGTTAGCAGCTTTTTTTTCCTGCTCCTTATTGCAGTTGGGGTGTTTAACGCTCCAGCAACCCTCGCCAAACTTGTTACCTGCGACGCAGCTCTGTTTACCAAACGCACTGGTCGGTTAGTCCTTATTCTGAAAGATCTTTCTCTTGCAACATTGGAAAATTGAAAGCATATGGTAAAAAAGAAATGAACATGTGTGTAAGCTAAGTGGCCAAATGGGGTTGTTAGAATGAATAATAATACAAGGAAAAATGTGTTTTTCATACACACATCATCCGCATGGATCAACTGTTTAGGATGCTTGCCACCAGTTTTGGCCTCAACCTTTCAGCATGATATCTTGTATGTAGCCATTAAATGCATACTTATACCACCGGAGACAGCAGTTTCAACCAACTCGTGGCGCTATTTGTAGCTTAATTAGCCAGGAGGAAAGACGTTTAGTCTTTCTCTGTCTGAGATCAACGACACGGTGTTTCAGAAATCACTATAGACTGGCAATCCTTCCCCCCAGTATTACTTTGAGTGCTTTGCAAGAATGGTGGAGGGGGTTTTAACAAACTGTCACCAGTTTCTGAAAACTGTGAGATCATGTCACATGATGTTGGTAGAATGCACTTTACCACCCCTGTCTGTGATGCTTTATACCAACAACAGGATGGGAAAGGAGCAGTAGACCTAAGTTCGTTGGGTGTGATTTTCTCTTGATTGAGTGCTGCGTTGCTGCTGTTGCTGACCAGCCACTTCCTGTGGTCACAGAAGATTTCCTGCCGCTGCCCCTGTCTGACACCAAAATCTTTGACATTTTAGGAAACAGCCTGCATAGTCTCAATAAGCAGTGAGTTGAATGCTCTTTTCTCTGCAGCCTAAATGAATCATTTAGGTAACTGCTGTATTTTACCCCCCCACTAAAAAACACAACTTTACTTTCCCAAAAGATGAGCCCAGTTTTGAAGCTAGGCCTCTATCTCTTTTCCTCCAAACTGGCTCAATTCTGATAGCCCAGGCTACTGTACACTGCTTTCTCATATGGAGAACAGACATCCTGTGTATGCACAGACAACCAGCCAAACTCCTGATGCTGTGCTGTATGGACAAGAAAGCCTGCAGTATCACGAGATTTTATAGTCTCATCAAGCTCCCTTTCCTTTTTAGACCTCTAGATATCCTCATTTTTGTGAATGTGTTGATTTATTTTTGTTCAGGATGTAGCGAACATATGGTGCATCTGACATAGTCTACTCCTGCAGACAAAAACTTTCCTGAGTAATGTAAAAAGGTTGCTACCACTTTCTTTAGACCTGCAGTCGGTAAATTATGCTAAGGTGTGCTTCATCCTACAGAAGCCCACAGAATACTAAGCCCATTTTTTTTTTTAATTTTATGACAATACTTCTGTGCCCAAATGGAAACAAACACTAATTGCAGTTCAGCAGATTTGTATGACTTATAGAGACGTTTGTCCCTACATTTTTTTTTTTTTTTTTTTTGCTTGTGGTGTTTGAATTTATTCATTTTTCTTCGACTACCACGGAGCCATAGATATTTTGCATCCCAGTAAGAAATTATAGTGCATGCCACAAAACTTTAGGGGGCTGATTTGTGACTATATTTGTGTTGTTCTTTTAAGTGAGTGACAATTATGTGTTTGTAGTATGTCTCTGTGGCTGTTTGTGTTGTATACTGAGCTGTTGTTGTTTATAGTAAAGGTCAGGGTGTTCCTTCCCACAGACTCCTTAGTATAGTCAAAGTTCCTAGGCTTGCTGTGAGAAAATTATGGGGTTTTCTTACTCTTGAATGTCACTTGACTGTTGAAATTGTGTTGCTAGACAAGAGCAGATTGTAAAATGGACCGTTAATATCTGCTTTGGAAATGAAATCTTCCATTATACTGCCACATTTATAATTCCAGAGATCACACTGTGATGATATTGGAAAATCTCAATGTACTTTTCTCCCCAGTAAGTGAAACATTTAATTGAAAAAATTAGTCCTCTAGCAATTCTTTTTATGCAAGTATTGCTTAATTTGAAAAGTCTGACTTTTTGTTTTTCTTTCCATTTTATTTTTCTTTAAACTACTGTTCATGATACTTCTCATATTTCAGCTGCCTTGAGTAAAGTAGATATTTTCATTTCTATGTTTTTTTTTTCCACTATTACTTTCTAATCTTCTCATAATGTTCAGGAGAGAAACATCACTATTAGATATCTTGTTCTACCATTTAATTTGCAAACTGAGGCTCAGGGGACAGAGACCCTACAGCCAAAACAGAAAGATACAGCACATAAAGTATGTGCACGCACAGGTGTTTAACGGGGACACAGCATGCACCTCTTTGAGGCTGTTTTCAATATGCTGAATGGATAAAACGGTCAATTAGTGATGTGTTCTTGCAGAATCTTTGCAGTTGCTTTATGAATGTGCTTAAAGCCACATCTGGGACCATCATGGAGGTTTATAGGAGAAGTGTCTGCAAAAAGAATGGCTACATATATAACCCTAGGTTTGGAAATGAGTCAGCTATCCTGCCTTTAGGTCTTCTTGGGCTGTTGCCTCTCACATTTTTGGCAACTAAACAAATACATCTGCTTTGCTAGCAAGCTCATTAGCCCCTCATAGCACCCTCTGTTATTGTTAAGATTGATTATACATATGCGCTGGCTGTTGCACAAATGTGTTTAAAAGAGGACTAAGATAGTTGTGCTGGCTACCAAACTGTAAAAGACAGGAGAGTGAATCAGTGAGGAACAGATCAGATCCAGAAAATCTTTCTTTCTGAGTCAGCAGGAAGCCATATGTTTAGTCTGCACAATGAAAAATTGTTTGATTCCCTTTTTTGGACTAATTCTTTCAAAAGACTGCAGGATGAAAAATGATCAGTATTATAACTAGATTGAGACTTCAGAAAATATAGAAATTAAGATTAATACATAAAAATATTAATGATCTTCTCCTGCATGTCATCTTCGTATCTTCAGGAAGAATGTAGCTGCTTGTCCAAGCATGTGTTTTTGTAAAATTTAGTATTCATAACATTATAGCTGTTATCAACACATCATTTCCCTTAATTTTACTACATTTGTTTAATAGAACCTACAAACTGTCCTTTTGCAGGAACATAAAAAGGAAGACTAATAACTTTTTAAAGGTCAGGATTCATAATGCTGTGACTGAATGGGCCAAAGAACAACAACCTTTTAGAAATTCTTAAATAATTTATAGATATAGTAATGCTTATGCCTCCTATCCCTGTATAGCAATGCATTACCTCTGGACTAGACCACAGTGCATTGTAAATTTTAAATACTGTTTCGACTCTCAACCAGCTACAAGTTATTCACATGAAGAAAAACCTGAGTTATTTACCAATTCATTTCGTAGCAGCACAGGCCAGTCCCTGCAGTGCAGTTAACTAGGCCCTGTGCAGGACGCATGAAATTGCAAAGGGGCTGTGGCACCAGACTGGCAACACAGTAGGGGACTCCATCAACAGATGTGTATACCAACACTAGACTGCGATTTATGGTGTGTGTGTGTGCGTGTGTGTGCAGGTGTTTGTGTGTGTGTGTGTGTGTGTGTGTGCGTGTGTGTGTGTGTGTGTGTGTCCATATGTGTACTTATAGACTGTTAAGCTAACAAAAAAGTATGTAGTAAGTAGAGGGAAGTAGAGGGAATTTGCTCCATTATTAGTGTTAAATGATCCTACACAAAGAAGAGTCCTTGAATGAACTGAGCTCAGATGATGGATTTCACTGCTGTTGAAGTAAGAGCACTGCACTTTAAAAAAAAAAAAATTGAACGTGGAGCAAAGATGGAGTAGAGTAAGATAGCAGAAGGCCATAACAATGCAAAACAAGTGAAAAAAAAACCAAAACTGCTATTTTCTGAGAGGAATGCAGAGGAGTGAGCAGGTTTCTGCATGCACACACATACAGGACACGCTTGCTTGGCTTGGGTGCCTGAAACCACACAAACTTTTGAAATCACCACACCAGTCCCGCTGCACTTGCTGCACTGCTGCTTGGAACACTGCTGGGCTGCATCTGGTCCTCATCTGGACCTGTGGGCTGTTTGGATGTCCACCAAGCCAAGCTCCACCAGAGCCTCTGATAACATGGCAAAATGCTTAAAGCTGACAGCAGCACTCCCCGATTCGTAGCAACTTTCAGTGACTGATAAGCAATCTCTTATGCCTATGGAAACAATATGTGTAGGTTGGTTTATGGCGCGTGCGATGTTGCTGTGAGTGCACTCATATTTGTACTGTATGCGTCAACTTGTGTGAAGGGTGCAGGCAAATCTACGTAGGAGGGTGACACAAGAAAAAAAAAGATAAATGAGATTTGAGGATCGTCTGTGGTGTTGTTATCTGCCTTATGAATTCCTCCACCCACATTTCCCCTTCTGCCATAGTCTCCTTGCAACGCTCAATTCTGTCCGCCCCTAATTCCAATTTTCCACGAAAGGCAAACCACAACTAATAGGCCAGACCTTCCTGCTAAGGGGTTGATTCCTCTAAGCTATAAAAAATAATTTGAAATAAAATCCAATTTATTTACCATGAATTTTGTTAGTATTGAAAAATGACATTTGAAAAGCTCCACAACAATATCTTCTTTTCAGAAATAATGTTTGAGGCAATCAGGATGATCCAAACACCATATTGCTAAAAAAAAAAAAAAAAAGAAAGAAATCATTCGATGAACTGAAAGAATAGTGAAAATGAACAGACTTGTTGCTGCCACAGTTCACATTTGATGGATGTTGATATTTACAGTGGTTACACTTTATTATTTCAGTACATTCCTCTCTTGATTGAAATCTTTCAGAGTGCTGGGATTTTAAGATCAATAATTACTGGTCTCTCTTATGATTTCTACTCTAAATGCCTGTACTGCATTTGAAAAGAGGACATCTATGAACTCCATATCATCTGTTGGGAATATATTGCACAACGTATGTGTTTGCTTACCTTATGTTTGGGTAACTAGGATCTTGCAGCCTCAGTAAATCTAAACAGATTCAAACTGTTTGCCTGTTTACAGATCAGAGCTGTCTGGCTGTAATGGACGACCAGTGCGTGTCCCACAGCAGCCCCCAGCGCGGCGGAGGTCAGGCCAGCACAGAAGTTCAGAAGCAGGGACGGCCAAATGTCATCAGGTGTGGGTGGCTCAGGAAGCAGGGAGGTTTTGTCAAGACTTGGCACAGCCGCTGGTTCGTGCTGCGCGGGGACCAGCTCTTCTATTACAAAGATGAGGAGGAGACCAAAGCCCTGGTAAGGCTGCGAGCGCACTAAAAGACAGATCCCAGATGGTTTTGAAATAATGGCATTACACGCACTTGACAATTATTACTGACTGATCATTGAATTTGGGCTCAAACAAAATGTTTTTTTCTTTAATGAGCACTTCAAGCTAACAATTTAATAGGATTCCAGCAGTCAGTTTGAAGAAATTGTGCCACTGGTGGAAAGCAAATAAGTACTCAAGTACTGCAGCTAGTGTAAGGACAATTTTGAGGTACTTTACTTCAATATTTCACTTTTATGCTATTTACGCCTCTACTCCAATATATTTCAGATGTGAATATTATAAAGTTTATTCCACCAAATTTCTCTGAAAGCTACAGCTCCTGGCCACTTTAAAGACTGAGCCTGTATAAGCCTGTAAAAGCATATAAAAGACACTGTATAATCAGAATACAAACCAGTAGTTCCAAACCTTTCTGGCTTGTAACCCCTTGCATTTTTTTTTTGCTCATGTTTTCAGATGCCTTTCATAAAAAAGGTTTCCTCTCTTAACTTCTCAGATGGTTGCATTTAAATAACTATTTGAGGCCTAAAGAAGAAAAACTATCCACAATTTCAGTAAAAACAGCAAAGAGCAGAGAATATTACAAAAACTGAAACAGATTTGTGCTGCAGAATTTTATTTTTTCTTCCTTCCTCTGTAGTTAATCATCCCAGATGCCCTCAGATTTATCGTGTGATCCTTTGGAGGGACCCCACCAGGTTGGGCACCATAAGCCAAAACTAGCTAAGTGTATATAATTAGAACTACCCCACTTTGATCAGCTGCAACAATAAAATGCTGCTTGTGCATTGATTCATCATTAGTAACGATCTAATGATGCTGCCAGTGGAAATATTTGATGAATGATTTGGTTCCCATGCACGGTGCCAGCTGCCGCACAGGTCCCGCGTCAGGTTAATTGATTTGGAAAAAGCCCGTTCAGTGGCACACAGAAGCAGTAAAGATTTACATCTGGACACGCAGTCCTTTTTTCCAGTCCAGGAGTCGATATAAACAAATGTGGTTTTATAATACCCGCAATAAATGACTGTGTTAAAGACCCTGACATTCATTAAACACCAGAAAGTCACTAAATTATCATCAAGCTTTCCTTACATCGAACCAGAAATCAACACATACCTAAGGACATGCCCAGACATCGGTTTGAAAATATCAATCTTGTGAAGGCTTTGAAATACAACCTAAGGGATGTGGGATGCCCAAAACCTTGTCTGGAGGGGATGTGGGTGTCCCCTCCAGACAGTTGACTCCTACATATGCCTTTCAGCAGCTTAAGTAATCCCCTGGTGCCTCTCCAGCCAAAGTCATCACTTCCCTTCACATGGTAAGATCAAAACACAAAGAGATATACAGCTATCCAGGCCAAACTTACAGGTGACTGCCATTACCTATAAGACAAAGAGTGATAAAAAACAAAAAATATATATATATTTGTGTCTTGGCAGATATACACCGATATACAGTATGTTTAACTTACGCAGTGTGGAGAAGCCAAACCATTTCCAACACTAGAGCCCTGAAAGTTCAGAACAAAATACTAATGCAACAGGATTGCTAATACTAGTATTAGCTTCTAATGGGAATAACATTTTTGGCGGCTTTATAATTCATATTCAAATCACTTTCCAAAGCCCAGAATGCACAGGGGCTGATCATAAAACGGCGGACTAACGGAGGGATCCTGCGACACTTTGTTTTATCCCACTTTCATGATTTGATATGAGATTGCTCTCATGTACTTTTTCAAACAAAAGGACCGTCTGTCGCCATCTGAAGCTCCAGTTCCCGTGATACATTCAAACTGCCATGCCTCTGAAACAGCGGACACCCAGCATCCACAGAGCAGATGCATCTTACAGCCAGATGACATAACAAGATCAGACTCTGATTCAAATGAGTCGGCCTGTTTTGACTGTTTGATTACCTGTCAAGGGAAACTGTAATGAGCTTGGTTGCGCCGAAGCCACCATGAAAAAGCTATACTGAAGGAAGAGGAGACTATGAGTAATGCAGACAATAAGGCCGTCTCTAACGTTACTGTAACCAGGCAGCATCTCGCACTGAGCATGTGTAGACTGAACAAAGAAGCAGCCAGACACCCTTTGGATTCTCATTGCGGATCAGAATCACAGAGATGTGGAAATGTGGAGGAGGAGGTGGAATTAAATAATGAATTCCACAAGGTTAGTTCAGCGAGGCACTGTATGTTTTTTCACAAACTGTCTTCCTGGTGAAGTTGAACTGACAACTGTGATAAATTAGACTCTGGTCCCATTGATTTTTTTTCGCTGCTTCTGTTTTAGGGCTGTTCGGGGATCATTTTGCTGGGATTGAGTGTCAGAGAACCAAGGACAACTGAAGGCACATAACAAGGGACATTAGAGGAACAGTTAGACATTATGGGGGAAAATGTTTGATGGCTCCCTTGCTTAGAGATAGATGAGAAGATCAATACCACCCTATATGTTGAATGTATGTTGAATATGAAGCTACAGCCAAGAGACAATTAGAAGTGTGGCTTCTCTACCAGACTGGAAGCAAGAGGAAACAGTGAGTCTGGCTCTGTCCAAAGATAACAAATATGCACTGGGGATCATTAACATTGTATCTGGCAGTCTGTTAGCAAGCATATCATCATCCTTGACCCAGAGTTATTCGATGACTACCTGTTTTCTTTTTATTAATAGGCAACCATTTAGTTATTTGACATGCCCTGTTATCCCCCTTTGCATTTGAAGAAGACATTTTTTTTCACACCAGAAGCTCTGTTATTTGTCTTCACAAGAATATACACATAACCACAACCTTTTCTAATATCTATTGCATCCTTACAATATCCTCTTATTTCCATGGGAAGATACTTGAGCACAATTGGAATCTTCATTCTGCTCATCTACCCACACTTCTCTCTCTGGATGATTTCCCAGCAAGTTCGGCTCAGCCAAACCCAAGCCACATCTGCAGCAGAATTATCTGAAGGTTAAAGCTCCGGCCCTGATGGTGGGCTGCTGGCCAGATACAGGGACAGGAGATTTTCCTCACTGCTATTTTTGGGTAGCCCTGGTTCTTAAGCAGCGTATTTAAAGTTGTGTTCTAATTCTCGGTACTGTCCATATTTATCTGCCAAGAAATATAACAATATATTAATGTCCCTTCAACTTCACCTACCTAAGGAGCACTCTACTCTTCTATGTTTTGCAAACTTTCCATCCTTTCGCTACTTCTGAGACAAAGCCAACATAAATTTCAGATTCCTAAAACTGCTACTTTTTGCAGAGAATGGAAATTGCAATAAAACTAGGTCAGGCAACGAGCAGTGCGTTCAAAGTTCTTAAATCTCCATGACCTCCAAAGCGGAGCGGCATGGAAAAGCACAAAAAAACCCAACAAAAAAAAAACAACACCCTAACAAGATCCAGTACCCAACAGAATATAAGATAACTAGTCTAGAGTTTCCAGCAGCCTGAAAGAAAGAACACAAGAGGGTCAAAGAGGAGAGACAGCCCTGTCTCAAATCGTTCTAAGCCTCTAACACTGATGTTCAAGATCAGGGAGAACATACACACACGAGAGATACATCTTACTGACTGTATGTGTGTGTGTGTGCTGTTCAGTCCAGAGCCATGAACCACATAGTTGAGCAGTGCAAAGCCAAATAGACATCAGCTATTAATTAATTGCCTCATGTGCTCTGAAGTCTCCATTTGTTACCTGTCACATTAGCCTAATTGCCGACTCCTCTGTGGGAGCCGCAACATCTGCCTTTTCGTTGCCTATGGAAACACAGACAACAACAGAGCGCGGACTGCTTATAACATCAGCAGTCACTTTTTTTAAACACAAAGAGCATGTCAGAAATATTTGCCGATTTTGCTACTTTATGCACATTATGCACTGTTGGTTACAGCGGCTTTAACCTTAGGTGGCAGTTCAGAAAATGCTCATGTGAACTGTCTTGGTAACAGTCGTTGTGTTGTGTTGGAAGCACTGATAAATTCCTGTCAAAACGGGCGCCAGATAAAAAAATCACTCGAAGAACATAACAGGTTCTACAGAGGAGCTAAATGAATATTCTCCAGGCATAAGGACTCAAGGGAGTTTGTTGCAGGACTGTTGTATTAGGTCGCAGGCATTCAAGATATGGCTTTGTCCACTTTCTGTGCATTTGTATGTGCACTTAACATAGGACACATACTGTACTGAAACAGTATAGTTAACAGTTCCTGCGCGGAATGACTCATCATCTTATTTCTACTGAACTAATATGAGGGTTTTTCCTGATGCCGCTGCTCAGAGGAATTCTGATGTTTGTAGATAACTTTATTTGAGAGAGAACGTATTATCCCTGTCAATACAGGGGACCCTGTTGTGTCCTATACGGCAGGGCCAAGCCTCTCTGAGCAACGTGTGGAATCTGAAGAATGGGAGTCAGATGGGGGTGAGGGGTCACTGAAAAGCATGCGTAGGGTATGGCACGTGTGGGCTTAGCGTCAACATGCCATCTGCCTGCCCTCGCTCGTCCATGGAGATGTATGCACATGCAAGCAAGCATGTACTGACTCACACTCTCAGATACATACACACACACACACACACACACACGCACACACACACACACAGATTCTCATATTTCATCTGGCTGAGCCACAGACAAAGACAGAATTCATCTAGTGGGTGAAATAGAATGATTACAGTAATTTAAACCACTTATGCATGGCATGTGTATTCCAGGGAGTAAGTGAGGTAACATTATGAATGAATGATATATTGTGAGTGAATACATTGAAGCATTTTTATTTTATTATAATGTATTAGGAAATGAAAAATGTATTAAAATTTGATTAGGATATTACAATTCTGGCCAAGACAAGACTTACAAGTTAGTCAATTAATATTCATAGCGTGAGGGGCCCTGACATAATGATCTGAAGAGAAGTCAGTGGCTTTAATGAGAAATGGCATTGAATCATTAATGCAACAGTGCAACAATGCACTAAACTGTTTTCGCTTCTTGAGCTGGAAACCGTCTGACCTTGGCATTTAACAGGAGCAAATAAAATGCCACTGCAGCTCTGTAATTTTTCACACTGCGAGACTGCAGTCGTCCTCCTGCCGCTTTGACGAAACATTAAAACTGTAGCATTCATCTGACCTCCGTTTCTACAGTAGCCCCGTAGACAGTGAAGTCACTTTTGACACTGACAAAAACGGACGACGGTCCCACTTGAGAGTGCAGTACCTTGTAATAGCATAGCAGAGTGCAAACTCGACATAAAGTGTGAGGGTTCCAGTGAGTCAAATCCCATCAGAGCACAATTTGACTCGCGTTGAGTTTGAATGCCGGGGGAATGCGGACAGTAATGCGGACATTACCCAACCGCTCTCTTGAATATGTCATCAAAAGCCCAATGCATGTGCGGCTGGGTGACTTGTGATGTCAGCTACTGCATCTTCTTCGTGACATTATTACTGGGCACAGACATTCTCTTCAGCATGGTCTATAAATTAGAGCAGGAGAAAAATAAATCACTTATGCAAGACACCTCTGGATTTCAGTATCGAGAGTACGCAGACTAAATACAGAGACTATTCCCTTTGATTCCTGAGCGGTGACTGCATGTCTAATGAGCTCTGTATTGATGGATGGAAGAGCCAATTTACTTTCACTGGATTTGCAACAAGTTCCAACAAGCCCTATTTTCTGCGGTACCTGATGTGGTAACAGGGCACTGCTATGAATTTGAGGTATTTGCAGGTGTAGCGGTATTTGTGGAAGTGGAGGAGCACATTTTCTCACAAGACGCGAGTACACAGCTGGTGCAGGAGCTGTAGGGAGTGTTGAATCGCATCAACATTCTTCACACACCGCGGCGGTTTCAGCTGGTATCCCAGGGGCAGAGACCTTGTCTGACTTAAAACACTTCACTTTCTGTTGTCTACATGTATTAGCCTCTGCATTATCCCACAGAAAAGTAAGCACTGATTAACGCCTGTACTTTCCCGAATTAAACTTAAAGCGGCTGTAATCAGTATATTATATTAACTATTGATCCCATGATTACTCGAACAAGTATGTGAAAGGTATTGTGATGAACTCACAGGGAATTTAGCTCTGCAGTTCCCTCTGGAGCGATTCGGCATCTTTTAGCTCATGGTTTTGGTTTTCTAGCCCACAACTTTACTGTTTACAACTTTACTGCCACTGCATCATATACATACATCATCAAATAAGAAAAATTTCGCAGCAGACAGTCAAAGTTTGAAACCAGCTGGTCAACATAGCTGAGCATTTACCGGCTAAAATTTTCCCGCAAGAGCTGATGGAGACCAAGAGAGGTAAAAGCTCTCCAGAGCCAAAAGAAGAGTGAGTATTGGACTTAAATCGACAAGGTGTGTCTGCTGGATGTTTAAATAACTGTGTTCACAGCTCGTTCCCACTGCTCTCAAATGGCCAAAGGGGCCAAAACTGTTTAAGCTTATCAGCTGAAGTTACAAATAATTCAGGCAAATTTAGAGGGCTCCCATCCAGCTGGCGGGTGAAAAGCAACAAATGTGGAAAAGCTAACAGAAACATTTTAAGTCACTACAGCATGTATCACTGTTCCTCAAATCCCCAGTCGCCGACAGAAGTGGCCTGTCAGACAAAAATGTGCATCAGCAGTATCAGTTTATGGCCCATAATCTACTCCGCTGGTTCCTCACAGATGCCCCAGGGGAAGGTCTGAGAACAGAATCAAGTGTCAGATATAATCAAAGATTTTTGCTCTTATTGATTGTTTTGGATTTTTTTCAATTCTTTTTTTCACGATGCCTAAAGTCGGCCCTGGTTGATGCAAGTAGCTGAAGTGATGTTGTGGAAAAACAAGCAACCCACAAGGACTTTGTCATACTCTATACCGTATGCACACACACACACACAGACAACACATACCCTAGGCATACATACTACATACGTAGACATATAGAAACAGACCATAACTTACCAGCAGAATCCAAAGAGGTTTAGACATATGGCCTTGCATTATCCCTCCACTGCAAAACTGAATCATAAAGCTCCCGTTTTTACCTGAAATGTTGTCTAATATCTCTGTTGCAGGGGGATTTCATGTCCCCTGAACAATATAAACTGAACTTGTTTTTCAGGGGAATAGGGTTATGGTATATAGACATTGGCATTATAGTACAATACCATCTACAAACAGGGCGTAACAGGACACAGTCTAGAAAATAAGTTTTAATTAAGGCTATAAATCCCGGTACTTTGCAAAATGGCGCAATAGAACTGATCTTCTATCAGCTGCACACAGATTTCCCCCTTTATCAAAACTTAAGATACCTTGTCCATGACAAGGTATCTTAAAATGAATGGTCATGTTGAACTAATGCTCCCAAGAGGAGGAACTCTGGTTTTCATCATTTGTCTATGATCTCAAAACTAAATTTTAGACAAAGAATATACTGCACTGTTGTGAGCAGATTGTCATGAGATCTACTGAGTAAATTTATGCTTGTATATTAATATATTCGTCTGTATTTCTGGGTGCCTGCCGTTCACCTCTAACTATGTCAGAGATGTCACCGTTTATCACTTATGCCTTTAATTTACTACACTTTATGTCTTTCATTATTTGCTGGAGGCCGTGTAGCTCAAAGCATCACTTGTATGCAGTTCTGGGAGCAGTATACACTGTGCCTTCTACATTCCTTCAATCTTCCAACTTATTTCAGGCAGCGTTATTCATTTGATATAGCCACACTAAATGTTCATCATATCATCAGTTCAGGAGCCATGCAGTTTATTTATACAGCATAGCCATGGAAGGGAAGTTATCTTCAAGCCTCTGGGATGTTTATCGTGTAAGACTCCAGGAAGTCGGCAGAGAAATGTTTAATTTTACTCATCTTTTCCTCCCTCTCTGGCTTAATAAAACAACATGGTGACAGTCAAGTTTAATTTGTCGACTGTGGAATACTTTATTCTTTGCGGGCTGATTTCAGACTCGCTGCTATTAAGGTCCCCAGGGGGGAATCACAGTGTTATTTATTATTTAACATTTGGATATTTGTAACAGGACATATAAACAGTACAGGACACAGCCAGACTACAATGCAAGAATAGGAATCATAGCTTCTCTCTGCTCTGCGTTTTGTGCACCTGTGCTCTAGTTTTGAAACTGTGACTAGATTGTAACTGAGAGCACAGCTAAACCAGGTGAATATCAGTTTCGCTAAAATACAGTTGATGAGCAGGAATATACCTCCTGCCTGTTTCGGGTTTAGGTATTTGCATACTTTGCAAGCCAAAGTGGTAATGTCTCCTACAGCTGTTCTCTAGCTTTAAAATGTCGAAATATACTGGAAGTGAGACTTCAGATGGAAAAGCTATAAACTAATTTCACTGGGAGCATGAATAAAACTCCTACCTTGAGTTTAGACCATGTGCATACAATGTGTGTCCATAATATCATACTTATTATATGAAAAATGCACATGCTCAAGCCTCTGAATTGCTATTAGCAGTGAGAAGAAATCACTACATTCTTAATTTTTAAATATTGTCATGTTAGTACAGATTATACCAGAACTTGAGAAAAGCAGGAACAACTTGAGATGATTCCCGCTGATTTTTAAGTTTGATCCACAATATGGCCACACAATGTCCCAGTGCTTTATGCCCGAATATGTTTTGTGTATTATTGGCCTTAGAGAAAGATAAATCCACAAAGCTCATAAAGTAAAAACAGCTCTCTGACTTTAATAAGGTTATATAAAGACTTTACTTACATATATATAATACTGAGTTTCCAATAATACTTACATGTATTACATGTACTGCAGAGGAGAAATATTTATTAGTAAGTTATTTGTGCATTATTGTGCTATTATAGAATGCATGTTACGTAACATTTTGGCCAGAGGCATGTCGAATTATGGAAGTGAGTAGTTGTGTCTCACAAGGTCAAAAATAATCTATTTGACGTAATTGAGCAGCAATAGGTGGTAGAGACTGAATGTCATTAACATTCTTGAAATTTTTAATTCTTCCTCTAGAGACAATACCTTTTCCACATGCCAAGAGGCCATCAGTCTCTATCCTTTTATATCATATAACATTTCAAGATAATTGCCTGGGCATTTATAGTGTTTTGAAAAAGATAAACTGGCCAATGTAGCAACTACTCATTATGTATTATTCTGTTTTTCTCTTATTCTGTTTATGTATTGTTTTATTTTTAAAAAGTAAGAACTGTTTTTGGCCGATGGCAGCAGCAGGCAGCCACCGCAACAGCGACAGCGACATGTATTCCCAACAAGAATGTGACAGGACATGGTGTGTTTTCCAGCTGCTTGCACCACAAACACTGTAGGCTCTCTTGCTTTTTTATGTCTTGGGGATCTTGCGGTTTTCTGATGGATTCACTGTGTCAAAGAAGGACACTTGAGACCATTCTTGTCCACGTTGTCTTCGTCAGATATTAGTCCCAGATTTTGTTGCACATTACACAGTTGTTTGCTAGAAGGCGCAAGGTTGTGTTTGTATTCAATGCCAGAGATCTTTCATGGTTTTCATTAAGTCTTCTTGCATTAAAGCAAGACTGATGATTATGTCATTTTTGTAGTTGTTGTTGTTGTTGTTGTTGTTGTTTTTGCTGAACGCCGAACAAAAACACCTCAGTAGACTAAGAAATGTGTTCAGGCCATGATCAGATCAATATGTAAGTTAATGGCTCCGAACAGAGGTTGACTTTTCCCACTGCGAGAAACTGATCATTTCATAGGTTACTGTTACCTGCTCTGTCTGTTTGCTACTGGCTGTTTTCAGCAAATACTGTATTTCATAAAATCCTTTGAAATGGTACCAGAACTCGAGTTGTGATTTCCCCAACTTTTTTTTAATTGCCCCCCTGTTAATTTCTGTCTTCTCAGTATCATTGTTTATCACGTACCAACTAACTTCTCAACTGAATGAAAATTAATGTAGAAGTTCACCCTATTTCTGTTGATTGCCATATTAATATTTCAGTGAACATTAAGCAGTTGCAGCTGTGGGTTTACTGAGTGTTTTACGATGGCTCTTGAACGTGGCTTAGTGAGTTAGAGTTGAGGACCAGAACTACCTGTTTTATAACTGTGGAATAATGGTGACATTTATTGGACTGATGAACTCAGTGGAGCGATCAGAGCAGGACGACCATTAGTAACTCTCTTGCCACTTGAGCAAGCAGGTCTTATAACTCTTGCAGGCAAAAATTGGGGACTCGGATGGAGGAAAGAATAAACACAGAGACACACGAATGCACCGACGCGCTTAATATAGTACAGATAAGTACACGTAACATCTCCGGGTTTGACCTCCTGTGTCTGAGAGGTCACTGAAGCTCGAGAACGGTACTGGTAAGAAAAAAAAAAGAAAAAAGACTGCTGATCAGGATTAATGAGCGCTTAAATGACCTACTACATCAATAAATTCAGGTTAATCGACCTGCGTGTAAGCATTTATGTATTTGCAATCTGAAATCAATTTCTGCACCAAATTATATTGCTCTGCATTTGATTACTTTGACATGTGCCCTGATTTCTTCACTGATTTATTAAACTGGGTCGTTATTTAGCAAGCTAAGGTTCATTTTTAACTTAGACCTCCAACTTGATAAATGAACGATTTCTTTCACTAGCCTTGAACACTCGGAACACAGTCTCATGGAACAATTCCAGAGAGTTCCTAAGCTTCTATTTTGCAGTTTTTTTACATCAAAAGATCACATGTGAAAGGAGTTGCTCAAAGTGATGAACTCAAAGAGAAGAATCACCTGTCTCTGCAGTCGCCCTCAGCTCTGCCGGGCTTTATACCATCCGGCAGGGTTGGCATTACATTGCAAGGCTCAGGAGTATTCTGTTTCCTCTGAGCATGAACCCAACCTCATCCCTACCCCCAACCAGTCGCATCTAATTATGCTTAACCCGACCCCAACCTTACCCTAATCCTTTAAAAATCCAGCACGCACTACCGTCCTAGCACTTAACGGCAGGCTGACACAGTTAGCTACTAGCTGGGGAACATAGTGGAGCAGGAAAGAGGGAACGTTAGACCGACATTCAACAAAAGAGCATTAATGTTGTTGTAACTGCTAGAAAGTAACTTGCTAGAAACTTTGACTATCAACTTTAATTGTCTGTGTTTTCTCATGTTTCTACTGCAAAAAAAAGAAACAGAAACAAAACTTTCTTTCAGGTTTAAAGAAAAATCACAGTATTTTCCAACCTCTTTCATATTCACCCTTTCTGGTAGGTTGTGCTTACAAGTATTAACTAGGCCTATCTAACTAGGAGACATTTGGGAAACAAGAACATGGGCAAAACAAAGTAACAAAGTTCAAGCACAGAGAGCCTCTTAAAACCTTCAAAATAAAATAGATTTTTACACATATAGTTTCAGTTGCTTGTCGTAAGGCTTATACAGAAAGTGACTCGATGGATTAGCTACGGTAGCTAACTGTATTGTGACCGACTTATGAGACAACTTTCTTGCCCCAGCGGTTTTCCATGAGACCTTAAGCTCTTTCTTCTTTATTGTGGAGAGGAAATACATTTTTAATGGCATAAATTCACCAAAACAACATGCAGACATTAATAATAGATATCTTATCATGTGCCATGGCGAAAGAGCTGGTCCCACGGTGTCTTCCTATCATGAGAGAGCCAGTCTGAAAAAAGCAGTAAGTAATGAAACATCCAAAGTTGCAGGAAACACTGAGCTGAACTACTGCATGGAAATTTACCTAGTAACTGACAGTGTATTCAAACAAACTTGAATGTGGCGTGTTCACACGGGTAAAATATTTGGTTTATGACCCAAAGAGAATGTCATGTCATGATTTCGGGTTTACACACTACATGCAGACTGATGAGTGAAACTTGTGTCGCTGCCATTCAATTCTCAGAGCTGGAGTCACAGTCTGTATTCTGGTATTCGCTTGCAGTCCGAGACAACAAAACAAAACAAATCTGATTTTATTCGGAGAACGAAACAGAAACAGTCCCACCGACAGGCTGGGTTGCTGCTTGCAACCCTGAGCCCCCTGCTGTCACTTTCCCCAGACAGATTTCTCGGAGCCTCTCGTGTCCATAAGTGCGTAGGCACTTGTAACTTTCTTCAAGAAAAGATAATTGGTTTGGGTCATTACATTCATTTCCAAAAATGACCTCATGCTTGTTAACAACATTATAAAAATGCAGAAAACACCCAAAAATAAGTTGGTTTATTCAAGCTCACTGGGCTGGGCCTGGCTATCGTACTCTTTTTTGGGTAATTATCACTCTGTCTGTGGTTAGGTTTGTCTGCAGCAAACAAAAGACTGCCAGGGGATGTGAGTATGGAAAGTGTGGCTGTGTCGGAGAGGAATATCTGTGGCGTTGTGGTTTTACAGTATGGAGGGACTGGACTGGCCCTTCTTTTTTAAGAATGTATATAAGGGGCGCATATAAGTCTATCCCAACCACACGCAATTCACTTAAGTCATCTCCTGTTTCTCTGGGATCAGGACACTGTGCATGATAGTGTACGGTGTACATTGTGCATGACAAAAAGATCTGTGTTCACAGAAAAAAAAAGAAAAAAAGGTTCTTAAAGTTTCTTTTAATCCCGAGATATTGAAGCTAAGCAGATTCTCTTGCTGACATCCACATCAAAGGGGCTGGTTCTCTCCCTCACTCCTCCACTTTGGAGCACGTCTGTCCCATCGTTACAGCCCCCTTTAAAGCACCTCATCTGGGGCCTCAGGTAGGGTTTCCACTTCCTGGTTGTCACAGTTATGGCTCATTAAAGCGCCCTCTCTCTCAGCAGGAAGGAAACCGTCTGCCTCTCAGATCCTGTTGATGTGCGTGGGTCCTTAATACCGATGCTGTCACCAGCGCACATCTTGTCTTCGTTAGCATTAACCCGCATAGAGGTCAGTCTAATGACTGTCAGATGCTACATCGTGGCACTCGGGTCCAAGTAGTTAATCAAGTGAAAAGTCGTTGTTTGATTGCGTGAACGGCAAACCTGCAGCTGGTTATGTTGTGATCCTTTTTTATTGTCCCTCTAATTGAGACAAGGTGAGGTATTTGCCAGCTAGTGCACTTATGTGGAGAGAGTATTGAAATAAACAGCACTTGCTCACCAGTTCATGTATCTGCTTTGTCGTTCTCATAACACATTAACACATGCAAGTTCTCTGTAATTTACTTGCCGAGGTTATCTAATTACTGAGTGTGTGGTGCATCGAGTTTATATATGTAGTCACATGGGCTGCAGTCAAACAAAACAAAACAAAAAAAAAAAATCAGAAATCATACCTACTCTTCCACCAACCGGTTGGTTGCTAGGTAAATAAAAGTCGGTATGTCTTCCAGATTAACTGAATTGGTCACAGGGCACTGAGTGTACTCTACCTTCCAGCACAATTAGCCTAAACGAATTATAAATAAACAGAAAAAAGCTATTATTTGCAGGAAATTAAATCATTTCAACTGAATTATTTTATCCTGAAATGATCACAAGACTCAGAGCCGACCATTGTGCACCTGCCCATATTCATATGATTTCAGAAAGGACTTTCAGGATTATATCAACTGGTGATCCCAGCACAACAACTACTGAGAAATGTATACTCTAAGCCTCAAGCGTTAAATACTAAAGCTGACGGATCCTGATGCTGACAGGTCAGCCAACTGTTTTCGTTGACCTGTGAAATGCAAACTGCTGTTGGCAAAGCTTACACTGGGCTTTTTAGCACTTTTCCCTGTAAGAAAATAGCACCAGCAATTGTCTTACTGATGAGAATTTGGTCTGACAAGAACATATCAACCAACCAACTGACCAGATGACCTGGACATTACAGCCTTGTTAGTCTCTCGCTGTAGATGCTTTACTTCAGAAGGGTTGTAATTATTGATTAATCGCGTTACTAATCAGTCTGAAGTCTGGCCGATAAATTGTCAGAAAATGTCAAAAAATGGCCATCACAGTTTCCCAAAGCCCAACTTGACGTATACCAACCCAAACATTTTCAATTTGCAATCATCGGAGTCTAAAAACCACCAGATATTCACATTTGAGAAGTTGAAATCTGGGATTTTTTTTTTCAATGAAAAAGTAGCAATACCACAAAAAAACTGTGATACTTGTTACTTGTGATAGAGTTAAACTACTTTTACACTATCACAAGTAAAAGTGCATGCATATTGTGAGAAAAATGAACTTAAAGTGTCAAAAGTAAAATTAGGCAGCTGGATGGCTCCTATCAGTGATTACATATTAGTGGATTATCATAACTGCATTAACATGTAAGCAGCATTTTGATGCTACATCTAATTTGTGTGCTGGCTGAATTTTAGCTGCTTTATAGCTTGGTGGTTTAATGAATGACAGAGTATAATATTATATGAGGCTAACTTGTGTTTACAGGGTAAAATATTAATCAGTTTAACATAACTACAAATGAATGTGAATGCAGAGGGGTAAGAATTTGTTTCTGAAATTAAGTCAAGGAAAAGAACAAAAGATAAGTACAAGGACCTCAGATTTGTGCTTAAGTACAGTACCTTAGTAAATGCACTCGCTTTCCACCACCATCAATAATGAGACCCTCAAAGACTCATAGCTATCTGCAGGCACCCACTTTGACCCTCCTGTTCCCGGCAATATTAGGTTTACAGTAAAGATTTAAACATCCAGTATAATGATTTGTCACGGCATCTATGGTCCAGCCAGTGGCAGACAGAGTGTGCCGGCCTGTTATTTAAAGAAGACAATCTCTGGCCTTAAGTGTCACAAAGATGATGTACCGTATCGTTGTGGGCGGGGAGACGGTGATCCTCTATAATGTTGCCACTTTGCCACAATCTATAATAGCTCAGCTCCATCATCCAGACACATCCCTGGGGGCCTATACACCCTCTCCCGGGCCAGCAGAGATGCTGATGCCTATGACAATGCAAAACCCTTTGACAAACGCGTCAGTTTTCTCCCACAATAATATCAGAGAGATGAACGCCGCTGAGCTCAGGGATGCTGATCATGCATGAGAAGAGCTGGATATGCCGTGCAGGCTGCACAAAGTAAAGTATGTGATGAATACCATGGCAAATCTGCAGTTTGTGGTATAATAATAATTTGCACATTATACATATGGCAAATATAAATCAAATGTGGACTTTGCAGACCTGTCACTGCTTCAACATGAAATAGGGGAAATTGAATATTAGAAATGTTTTGTGATGTTAAACACACGATGATGTCAACAAATGTTTTGTGAGAACACACAGAATCCTTACCATACATACTGCTGAGTGAAAATATGGTCTTTTGATTGATCTAGTCAACATAAATATTCTTTGTAAACCATTCACTGATAGAAAGTCAGCATGTTGACTTAAATGTGTGGGACTGAACTATTGCTTCTGATCAGTCTCCTCCTTTTTTCTCCGCAGGGAGCCATTTTCTTGCCCGGAAACAAAGTAACAGAACATCCCACCAGTGGCGATGAAGGGGGAAAGTTTCTTTTCGAAGTCATTCCAGGTAGGCGAAGATAAAAGCAGTCAAATCACCTTTTATCTTTACTGGGGACAGAATGACGACAGCAGTGTTGACTGTGAGAATCATCAAGGGAAGAATTTTGCCATTTACTGATTTTATTCAGCTTGCTCTCTGTGGCAGTTGCAATCTTAACTGTATGTTTGCAAGCTGTTTGCTGGCGGTTGATAGCTTTCCCGTCATCATGTCCTTTCCTGTTTTTACATCGGATCATGGACTGATTGGTTATTGGTTGATTAACGGAAAAGGAATTTAACAAGTGCATTTGTGTGGCATTTCACCTGTAGTGACAAAAGCAACAAAGAACCAGAGATCAGAAGGATTTGCTATAAAGGTCATGAGACAGCATTCAGAATAAACAGATTATGAATTAGACTGTTGATCCCCTATGTGCTCAGGCAGCACTGCAAAACAGACAAATTGTGACACAGGAAATGGCAGGGAAATTTCATTGGAAACAGAGCAGTAAGGGCGTCATAAGTTTTGAAATTGGCATTAATTTAGTCATACAGTATTTTCTCTCCAACTTTATATCTTTAGCACTCTCAGTTTATTTTTATTCCACTAAGTGGAACCTTTAGCTCACCACATTTCCCCTGCGAAAAGACAAAATGACCAGCGCTGATGCTGATTCAGACCTTTACATTTGTTTTGAAGTTTTTTTCTGAAGCTGGAGTCAGAGGCTGACTTAAACAACTGACCTCACATGTAGTCCCAGGAAGTCAAGGATGCTCACATACAAGCAGACTGCATGGAAACCTGGTCGATGCAAAGAAATAGTGGAGCATTTTCCCAGCAATGCAGAGAATGTGAGTGTATGGAATAGATATTTAAAACACATATGCACACTGGGAAAATACACACAGCTGTCAAAAGATAGAGGAGCAGAGTGCACCAGCTGCACCAGCTGATCCATTCAAAAACCCTGTAGAAAACACCGGATGTGTGCAACAACCATTTAATATTTATTTGTATCTATCTTTTCCCTGGTGTGTGTCCAATAGAGTTTCTCTCAGAGGAAACCAAAATATCATTATCAAGACATTTTCTCACAAGATCAGTGGCGTCTAGTAGACACGGACAAACCAGCAGATAATTTGTCAGTTAAAGGTCAAATAAAGACTGTCCCAGATTAAGCAAATATTAAGCAAGTGATTTGGGCAGCGAGCCAGAAGTGACAGTCCAGGTGTGTCACGAGTTTGCTTGAAAGACTCCCTGGTGTTTTTATTTTTGTATTCTTATGACATTGCTGGTTATCTAATAATCTCCACATCAGGTGAGGATTAATATTTTCCCAGTGAGATAATTTCATGGATTTTTGAGTTGTTGATTTTCACATTAACACTGGAAAATGAACTTGTCATATTGTGATTAATAGTTCGCAATGTCATGGTGATTTTGTCATGGCAGAAACATTACAACTGTTGGCTCAGGCACTATTTTTCCATAGGCTTGTGCAATGGTAGAATGAATTTTGATGTGTCAGCACACATATGGTGGAATAAAAAAAATATTACTCCCAATATAAATGCATCCAAATGTATTAGATATTAGATATTTTGATGCTGTTTTTACTGCTATATGATCAGCTTCCAGTGAGTGAGCAGGTGTGGGTCTGGAGACTTGTTCAAAGACATACAGGATAATAATACATTGGCTTGTGAGTTTTCTCTGGAACAAGAATATGACTGAAATTCCCCATATGCATTCTAAACGTTAATCTGGTATCTTAAAAAAAAAAAAACATGATCAAAGGATACAAAAGATCATTTTTTCAAAGCAGAACAATATTTTCGCTTCTCTTTTGTTATTTCCACACACGTCTGCTAAAAAATACCCACAATACAAAGGGAAGAGTCATTTAATGTAAGAATGGCAGGTTTCATTATTGACTGAGACGCCGAGTTCCGTTTTCTTCATGTGAAATTTGTAATACATAGCGAGATTGCGGCCAGCTTCGGTCACACTCTCAGCCCCCCCCTCGCCAGGTGCTAATGTTAGTTTTGCAAACTGAAATAAAATGTTATTTCATATTGTGGCCTATCATGTTATTTTTGCAAGTAGAACACATCTTGATAATGTAGTTGCATAAAACAGCCCTACAAATAACACTGTGTGAGCACTTACTGAAATAACATATTAATAGACATGATGTACTTCGAGGAGACTGTTAAACCACTGCAGTGTTACAGTGTCCAGCGTAGCCCCATTACAATATAAATAAAAAAACAGCAGAGGTATTTTATATATCTTTTTAAAATGTAATTTTTAACATTAGGGTTGGGTTTTCTGAAACCTAGGTCATCATTTGATTGATAAGGCTTTTATCACTGTCTTGTACTGTCTATGAAATTTTTCTTTGCTTTGTGGAGTGGAAATATAATAGTAAACTTAGAATGGATGAGATTTTTCTTCAGTAAGATAACAATAATAATTTAGAGGTGGAAGAGTGGGGTCATTTTTACATTGCTTACCTAAAGTGTGTTAGGCTAAGGCTAAATGCTAGAGCAGTTTAACAGCATCACAAATAGGAAAGAGTCACTGCGTCAGCGAAGAGATTCTATCTTGATCTAGCTTAAGGTTGCTGGCATAGCTAACATTAGCCACTGTAACCAACTCGCCATTCATGACCAAGTGAGGCTGTGGCAGGAAAAAAACCTGGCTGTCCATCTTATTGCTTTTTTATATTCGTGACACAAACCATTTGTTATTTCTTCTTTCAAAAGTTGTTACAAAATTTTAATAAATGGCATAAAGACTTGAAAGAAGGGGAAAGAGCTAGCAAAGCCCCTACCAGCACCAATAAAGCTCACTAATTAATACATTACATATCATTGTTTACTCTGTACAAAAACCAAAGTCTAAAATCAAGAGGACTCTATTTTATAGGGGTTTAACCCCTGTATAAGCCTTGTTTCACGGCTAAGCCAAGATAACTTGCTGCTGGCTATGACTTCATATTTAATGGACAGATATGAAAGTGGTACTGATTTTCTCGTCTCACTCACATCGAGAAAGAAAATAAGTGTATCTCCAAAAAATTTCAAAATACCCCTTTAAGTGCATTATCTTGCTATGTAGGTCCAGTACACAAACTTATTCACATCAAACGTTTATCTGAATGGAACAAAGGTTTGTACATTATTCCAGTGAAGACAATGTCTGTGGTAAACTTGCAGTGTCAAAAGCTGTGTCTCAGCTACTGTAAAATTATACACAGCCCAAAACATGTTGATTAAAAAGTGACTAACCACATGTTCACTGTTTCAGGGTCCTTAAAACACATCAGGACTTAATAGAGGCCTCAAGAGTTTCAAAATTTATTACTACTAGGTTAGTACCACTATTACTAAACTGTTTCCCACAGTTCTGTACAATCCTCCGCGCCCTCATACCGACAGAAAACAAGAACACGGCTTGTTATGAGGCAGCAAATAAAGAAGCCTAAGAGAAGCAGAGAGAGAAAATGAAAGGAAAACACAACACATATATTCCACTGGTCTAAATGTGGCCCAGCAGTTTGAACACAACACACGGACAGTCTCTGGCAGGCAGACAGACGGGAAGCGATGGGTGTGTGTATTGGGTGGGGGGGTGGTGGTGGTGGTGGTGGTGGGGGGGGGGGGTCAAGAACTGCGAGGCAAATCGGGTGAAAATCAGGAGTTGCACAGAGATGTCCCTTGTCTTGCAAGGGTGGTGATGAGATTTCGAACATGAGCCGGGTATCTGGTGACCGCCACGGGCTGGAATAGCTGCATTAGGACATACAGTATGTACGGGGAGGGAGACTCTGCTCCCGGATTAAAACCCAACACTGTATTTTTAGCTCCCGTGGAGAGTTTTACTCAGTTACAATGTGCCTTGGAAAAAGCCCAAAAAAAAAAGTTGCAGAATAGCTCGGAAAACACCTCTGCAACTTTTACTCACCTGTGCATTTGTTATTCTCTCTTGCCTTCGTCTCGTTCTCTCGAGCAAAGCCACGTCTGAACGCTTTGTGATAAACCCGCAGAGAGACTCACCGAGGAAGAGCTGGGGGCTTTTTGAAGCAAGCTCGACATATTGCCAACAATATTTAGACTAGAATCATGGTTTTGTCATATTTTCAGCTGACTGGCAGAGACATACAGGTACAGACACACAGGGGCTTTTGTTTTGCTCACCCAAAAACAAGTCTTTAAGTACCAGTGATGTCTTACATCACGCTGACACGTTGCAACATGTGCAAGTACACATGGGCCTGAGCCGGATGGAACATGGATAACAACGAAAATTCATGAAAACAGCCTGTCAAATTTTCTATCTTTTTGCATTAAAAGTTTATTTTTAAAATAATTTCACATGATTACCTGAGAATTACACTATCACAGAAGATATATTTTGTGTTGTCACATTTAAATTCACCTGCAAACTTCTATAAATTTTGTTACTTCCTAAGGGATCGTTGAAAAACTATCTCCTTAATAGTATTTCCTGCTCACAGGCAAGACTGACAGAATAAAAAACGGATTTCTTTCAGTCCATATTTCTGGAATACATATCAGAACATCCTGCCACTCAAGATCAATTTGCATTCTTATCTGTGCTTGTTGAATTCTCCAAAGAATATCTGTTAGGATCTGAATACAGTCGCATGGCATAAAGGGCTCTGAGCATCGGGGGACCTGGATTTGGAGACTGCAATGCAGCGAGCGTGCAGAGTCTGCCTTTAGCAACTTATGAATTTAATCAAAATGGCAAAGACTCGTCATTTATTTACCCATCAAAGCTCTCTAAATACCTGTAGCCAAATCATTCCTGAGGTCCAACTGTGATTAATCATCCTATTCCTACAAAACAAGAATCAACACAGGAAACACTCCCGCTGTGTTTTTGATGGAGTAACAGTGTGCTCCTCTTTCCCCAAGCTCTAATAAACACAAGGTTTTCGACTCCGCTATGGCTTCAGTATGTCACTCTCTCTCTCGCTCTCTCTCTCTTTCTCTCTCTCTCTCACTGTCTCTCTCTGTCTCTCTCTCTCACTCTCTCTCTCTCTCTTTGCCTCAGGCTCAGTCTTTTGCTCTTTCACCCTGTTTCTCTCAGTTTCTCTCGGTAGTTTGGTTAAAAAGCTGGTCAGGCCACAGCAAGACATGGCTGCTGGATTATGGGAATATTTTCCCTCTTCATCCCCAGAGGCTGCTGTCCCTTCATTCATGAGAAGACCTTGAGATCATGTTGCCGTGAGCAGGTGGATGGTTTTAGGCTTAAATGCTGTTTACAGAGCAAAGCCAGAGTCCATAAAACATACCTGAGGAGTGGAGGAATTTCCTCTTCTACGAGTAGCAGAGAAGTTGTTTGACACCAGCTCTTTGTATAAAGTAGCTGTTTCTTCATTTCAAGTGACTTGGCTCTTTGCTGCAGTGAAGTCAGGATGTAGGGAAGCCTCAGAGCGCCTGAGGTGACACTGCCATCGTGTGGTTTTCTATGTAATTACAGGACAATTAAGCTGAAGTTCAGTAGGAAACAAAGCAGAGTGAAATTACTATTTGCGCTGCTGTGTGATCCAATCTCAGTGAATACAGAAAGATTTCAGTCACTGCGAGAGTCATACTGAGTTTATGACAATGTAATATAACTAGAGGATACATCTCACTCGAGGGGTTTTGTTTCATTCATATTTGATGTGAGACAATAGCATTGCAGACAAGCACAAAATAAGTTGTGGTGACATGATTGATATGTGCAGAATTGGTATTTGCAGAATAAGCATTACTTTAAACTAATGTTTGCAATAGTGTTGTTATGAAATAATGAGAAAAGGTGAATTATTAACGTACAATCACATGTATTTATACGCTGCTATTAGTATAGTGGGAAATACTGCAGTTTTGTGAAGCACAATATAGTTTTATTATTGAACATTTGTAAACCTTTCCTCAGCAATGACTGATCAAACTCTATCCATCGATGAAGACTGTGAGTTTCACGAAAGTCGACACTGAGTTAAGGATGTTTTGTCAGATATACTTTTTGAAATGGCTCAAGGTTTATTACAGTTCTTTATGGTCTGGTCTTATACTTTGCCATGAGCATGTGTCACCGCAGTGATAACATACGAGGAGTTTTATATGTAAATCTGTCTTTTATGATTTCATTTTTTGATTTAGTACATCTGTGATTAACGGCCCATCATGATCCTGCGACTGTTTGACATGTGTGCCTGACAGGTAGCCATAGGTAGCCACCTTGGTGACCTCTGCAATGAGTTAAGGCGGTCATATGTCACCAAGGTGCAAGTCTTATTCAAACAATGTGACTTGTGTGACTGAGTTATGATGATTACAATGTAGTTGTGAGGGGGCAGGCAAGAGCAGGAGTAAATCAGACCCAGAGAGCAGAGGATGGGTCTGCGAAAATCGTTATTATTCCGGTTAATGAGTGAAAATCAAATATAAATTTTGTGATCCATCTAGGAATGTGCACATGCTTACATGCTTATTACATGCTTATCTTGCCTAAACCTATATACTCACAGTTATTAAACTTATTAAACAGTAATGACTGAATATCAGTCTAATACTAGAGATCAGTATTGGAGGGTGAAGACAGACATGCAATTTTAAGACCACGGACCACTGTACTGTTCATTATCAGGAAAGCCAGACATTACTTATAGGCTGGCAAATTGGCATGTAGGCTACAAGCGCCTAAAGCTGATGATGGAATGATGGATGGAAAACCCAAATCAGCAGGGGTTGGCCCCTTAATAACCAAAACAATTATCCCACTTGTTCTTCTAAGGTAATGAATATTGAAGGTTGAGATTATTGCCCCCTAGGCATCAGTTTTTGAGGGTAAAGAAGCCCCAGTGGGGTAACTGAGAAAGCATATTAATCTGTGGTGCTGACATTTCAGTGTCAGGATGTATGGAGGTGGTTTTCACATAGCCCCCGTGTCACATTAGTCATGGATAACTTCTGGTGCTGGCATGTTTATTTCAGAGGGTTGGATGGCTGAGTCCATCTTTTTTTTCCTTTTAACATTTGCATATTATCTGCAGATCTACTATGCATGATACTGTATAATGATGTTTATGAATTGTCTAAAAAATCCTAATTCCACAAGAGACTCACAGATTCATCTGCAGTTCCACTCCAAGGCATGGTCAACAGGGAAGCAGCTCATTTGCACACAGTACCAGGAGTTTTCACATCTTTTTATCATATATGTTAATTCATTTACAATTCAAAGGAGGAACAAGCACAAATTTATGGTTTGGTTAACAGGGATAGAACTTTTCAACAACCAGGCATTTCAATGTATTTTATGTAAGACATAAAAGGCAAGATAAGATATAAAAGTAACATGAGAGAATATATAAACAAACTGATGAAATAACATAAATGATAAAATAAGCTTAAATAGAAATAAAAAACTGAAAGGAGAATAAGTAATCACAGTGCAGGCATATCAGGTGCATAATTAAACAAAGCAAACACTGAAATAGGTCACATAACACAGATTTCAAAGGAAAAGGTGTGGCAATATGTACTGTGCATATTATAAAAGATCAGCATCAAATGTCAAAAGCAGAAGAGGAAAGACAATAAAGGCAATAATATACACAAAAAACATACAAAATTAAAAGCAACTAATTCACAGCAGGCCCGGCTATTGCACACGATGCAGCCCAGTGAGGGAGCCCCACCCAGCTATATTAAATTGAAAAGCTCCTGGAAAAATGACCTCTCCATCCAACACACGCACACACACACACACACACACACACGCACACGCACAAACAGCATATCCTGCACCACTTCACTGCCGTGGCTTGAATATATAATAATCCATAGACAAGTTTGATCAAATAAATCTGACACACTGGACATAAACAAGCAGCTCTCTGTGTTTCAAGCTCCATGTTTTGATATATTGATTTAATTAGTGGTAGGATGTATAGTGCCCACACCGCTTCTAATGCATCATAAATCCAGGAGGAATATGAGCATCAGTATGAGGGAATATATTAAGAGGGAAATTGATTTTCAGGATGTTGCTGTGGTGAAATGATGAAGCCCAGAGAATCATGAGTGACAAGGGTCTGTTTTGCATATAAAAGTGTCGACTGTCTTCATTTGTGCACCTCCAGCTGATCTGCCTGCTCGGAGCCTGTGTGATGTTTTAGTGTCCCTTTTCTCTCAAGGATTCACTTTGTGATATCACATTTCAGAAAGGTCAGTAACTGAACCACTCTCTCCTTTCTCTCTCTTACTCATTATATTTTTATATATGGGTATGTGCTTGTGTGCATGTGTGCAGACATTTTTTACGCAACATAAATATGAAGTCAATAACCTTGTGCCTGTGACTCTGCGCCAAATGGCCTCCTGGAGGAGTTGTGGTCTGGCAACCTGCTGCTGTTGACATTTCTCATATGTCGCCTCAGAGATTCACATCTCTTGTTGTTGTTCCCCTGATATCTGAAATTGTGGCCCTGAGTGCACGGCACCACAAAGGGACAGAGGGCAATCCCAGAGAGAAACTTACACAGTGAATGTTAATGTTCTGGCAGCAAGAAGTGGGCTCAAAATACAGCCTGGGCTACAGTAAAATGTTGGTTTTAATATCACCCCAAAGGAAAATACAGCTTGTAAATTCCTATTAATCTCTGTCACTCTCAGCAAAGACAGTGGCTTCTTTTTTTTCCACGCTGATGCAACACAGGGGTTTTATATTGCATTAGCGATCACATCAGCCAGTTGAATGTTCTTTAATATTGTAAACCCACACTCCAGTAACTGATGTCCTCTAATGCAACTTGATAGAGAAGAAAATAAAGGCTTTTCTGAGCCACCCACTGGCTTCATTAGCAGCAGTTTTCCCCAGAGAGAATCTCAGGGGAGGATGTTTGTGTTGGAGACTGCAACGGTTCAAATGAAGCTCAGTGCTGAGGCACGACCTCTGAAACTGTGAGCCCTTTTGAACTAGGAGACTAAATGCATTTTCTTGTTGTAATCATATAGACTACTATGTCTCTCTTTCCATTGAGACACTTCAGGGAATATATTTTTTAGGTATGTAAGCAGCATGTGTGAGCCATTCTGTCCACCACCTCGGTCCGGACTGAAACATTTGATTTATTGTAGAGATATTTATTCTCCCCAGAGGATAGACAGCACAGACTCTGGTGAACCCCTGACTTTTCCTCAAGTGCCAACATGAGTTCGATATTTGGGGTTTTGAGTAAAACGTCATGACCACTGTGGACTGCCATGAAAATTGAGACGCACAGTTATACCCCCCCCCCCCCCGGAAGATTTGTGTTAATATAATAAAGCGCCATTTTTGGGTTCAAAATTAAAAATTTGCCCAGTGCTTTGGTTTATGGTTAAATATCTTCAGAGCTAACGACACTCTCATCAGCCTCAGGAAATGTCGGCGTGCTGACACGCTACACCGATGGGAACGCGGTGAACATCACACCTGCTAAGCATCAGGATGTTAACATTGTCATTGTGTCCACGGCTGTGCTCATAATAATTCCCATCATTCCCTCATTCCCTACTTCCTGTATGATGGATATTGAATAGTAAGCAGTGAGTTGAGTTTTTCGGACAATTACTGATTGTCATCACTTTGCATCGTCACTGTCAGCTGTTAACTTGCACATGGGCAATTTTCGTATATTTTAAATGTTTTGCGTTGCATTGACAGCTTAGTGGAGCTAGTTGGCGGTAATAGCTTAAGATCCTGCTGCCAGTGAGGAGAAGAGCTGTCAGTTTAAAATAGGAGGCCCTCTGGATCCAGTTCATACTCCTTACCATTAAAGTTATTTGCAGGCTGCTGCTGCCTAGTTGCCAAATCGGAAGTTTGGGTGGGGAGGCAGCAGAGGGTGATATTAAAAAAGGTTTTCGATCTGGTTCTGGAAAACCGTTCAGCGTCCAAGAAAGAAGAGGAAGGGCGATGCTCAGTGTGTCTTTGCAGAGGCGGAAATGCTGAAACTGACTTGAGGGGAAAAAAAAAAGTTGGACAATTGTAAGAAGCAGTTTGAAGAGGAAAAAAAAAGAAAAAAAGACCCAGCAGACACATCCTATATTCGGAGGGAAAAGGAGGAAAAATTTGGAGTCTGAGAAAAATTTCCTTAGCAGAGGTTGCTGTGAAAAATTCAAGGCAGTGGGCATGAATGAAATCTGTCTGGATAATGTTGAAGTGCCATGAATAGAAAGACACTTAGATGTCACAAGGAATTTAGGAGCAGTTCCACTGTATAGGGAGCGGAGCGTTTTCGGGCAGACAGCGCAAAAGTCCCTTCCTCCTGAAGCCTGTGACAAGGTGCTGGAAAGGAAACTCTGACTGACTGTCAGATGGATTTAAAAGTAGCAATGCAGACTCCTGTTGGCTCTAGAAGCAGAGGTAATTTTTTTTTTTTTTTTACCATCTCACAGATTGTTGAAAGAGCATGAGTTTGCTAGACCTGACTACATGTGACGTGCTACGTGGATTAAGAAAAAGGTCACTGACCGGGCTACCCACGGTACCTTGCAGGAGCTGCCGTGTGAGCTGCTGTAAGAGAGTGTACACTCGCAGACGACTGCGCACTCTCTTAAAATGATCAGGTTTTTTTTCCTCAAGGATGCCTCCTTTTTATGTGGGATGTTCACGGACTAAAACAGACGGTCCTGAGAGTGCTCAGTTGAGTGACGGGTGGAACGTGCACTTTGTGGGAAATCCCTGTACCGTTATCAAGGTTATTATTTCCCGTGTGAAACTGAACCGTGTGCTGCTGAGTGACGGCGGAAACACCTCCAATTTTGAAGCTGACATGCTGGCAAAAAAAAAAAAAAATACTAGCCTACAGCCTTCGGATCTCCCGTCAGCCACGCGGCCTTCGCCTTGCGAGTTGTAGCAGTCCGTCGAGAGCGTCCAGGTCAAGGAGCAGTCTGGCACTTTACCGCCTATAGAACCACAACTGTTTCCAATCTTTATGCAAAACTAAGCTCGACTGGTATCAGTGTTTTCATCTGACCCTGTAAAACCACAACTTGTTTTTAAAGAAGTTTTTTTTTTACATGTCACAGCATCCTGGCTTCAATCGAAGTACTGCAAGTAGCACATCCTAGTTTCTAAAAACCGGGACTGGATCTTATCCCGGTGTCTGAAACCAGAAAAAAGTTGTTTACATACAGAAATTATAACCAGGATACTGATGTGAATGTGAATGGAAAATGATTTCCCTCACTTCTGCCCATTTAGACCAACATTTTAACTAAATTAAAAGAGAGAGCAAAATAAAAACCAGGAAGGAAAGCGAGAATGACATGGATGACCTGGATGTGACAGTTTGACAGTTAACAAAACAGTTTGTTTTGTGGTTGCAGCATTGTAACGGCACATCATAAAGATTGATGGTTTTATGTCGTTAGTATGTCCAGTAGCAGTCTGATACAGCAGTGGTCACAGTTCCTATGTTCCTCTGAAACAACAGACGTGTCTGTTTTAGTGATCGGGGCCAAAGCCCCGCGGGAACCGGCAGGTCTCAAACTGCACCTCGGATGATGGAGCCCATTTTTCATAAAGCCATGATTGATCAAGCACAAAATGGGAAAAGGCATTCGCAATAACAACACAAGAGGAAAACGTGCAGGATGAGTGGACATGTTGGCCATGTTGCCTGCTACACTTTTTCTATCATAGGCTACAGGGGAGATATTTCGCTTGGTGATGTATCCTGCATTAACTCCCCGCAAAGCTGTCGTATAAGGAAAAGCTGACAAATTAGCAGCTTGTGGCGGCAAATGGTTCTGTGTCGGAGCTGTGGAGGATAACGAATGGCACACAGGACACCGAGAATAAACAAACCGTAACCTTGCGATTTTACATTATTACAAGAAACAACTTTCTGTAATGAGCTTTTGTATATTTAAAAAAATGTCGAATTGCTGATTCATAAATGTACGTGACAAAAAAACAGGAAGATGGGGAATCCAGCATATCTAAACAATAAGCTGCATACCTTTTGTATGTGGTATGTGTCGTTTGAAATATCCGCCTCATTGTCAACTATGGGTTGAGAGAATTCCAGGCCCTCGTCTTCCTTTCTTGCGTCCATGCGTCATTGGACGTCTGTGTGAGAGTCTGCAGCAGTGAGGTCCCGTGGAGGAAATGCACCGAGTCCTGCAAACAGGCCAAGTCTCAGGACATGGAGAGGGACGGGACAGGAAGCTCGCATGCTTACATAACAGCCTTATTGAGGGGATTGGTATGTGACATGTCACATACCAATCTCCCCCATTGACGTCCCACGCTACCCCCTGCCCCCGTCCCCGTCCCCGTCAACAGCCCCCCCTGCCCCCGCATGTATCAGGTAGGCCAGGTCTCCGCCGGGGCACATGTTGGCCTCCAGTGAATTCGCTGCTAGACTACTACAGCATGTTTGTCTGATAGGGACACTTGACTTGAATGTTCAGACCAATGGTATGTAAACTGATTTGTCTCTGGATAAATATTTAGATTTCTCCCCGCCACATTTTTTCCTCTGAGTTCAATCCAACAGGTAGTGTCGGTTTTAAATTTAATCACCCACTGAGCTTAGGTTCGACGGGGCGCCCTCTGCCATTTTAATGGAAGCCAATGATGTGTGGCTCGCTTATAAGTCTGGGCGAGATTGACATTTGATAAGGAGGGTTATTAAAGACCTTCCTCCTCGAGGGAGGAACCCCAGTGTCTCAGGGTTTCTCGGCCGGCAGTAGCAGCAGCCTTGCCGACCCTGCACGGCTGTATTTATAGAGCGCTGCGGATGAGTCATTTGGCTGAGTGCCCACTGTGCTTGATTTACGATACCCCCCCCCGACCCCCCCGACCCACCGCCCCCGCCCCCACCAGCCTCCCACGCCCCCCTCCTCCCCTCCCCCTGCTCCACCACCAGCTCCCACCCCACCCCTTACACCACTTCCCTCAGAGACAAGTAGACACACCATCTTGCCTTCGGCTTACTGTCTCACTCAGTTTCATTCGGCCGCTCTCTCCTACACTTCTTTTGTTTGTGTCTTTGAAATATGCTTCCTCTGCTCTTTCAGCTCCTTTGACAGAAGTAAATGTAGGGGAGAGGCTTCCTGAGCGGCAGACAGACTAGCCTTAGCCTGACCTTGTCTAAGTGCTGCAGATTGGTGTGTCCCGTTGATCTGCCTTTGGCTTAACAAAAAAAAATGAAGTTTTAGGCGAAAGAGTTATATGTGGTGGAGGAGAAACGGAGGAAGGAGGGGGAGAGTTGGGAGGACAGTAGTAAGTGCAGTGGTGTGTGTTTTAGCAGAAACAGAAGGAGAGAAATCTTTCTGTGGCACAGAACAAGAACAGATGAAGAAGTGGCACTGGGGGGCCGGTGGTCAGCAGCGACAGTGTGGCTTTCACTCCCTCACCCTTCAGCAGAGAAGGGGGCACGTCTTCCTCTGCGCCCCATGGATCTTAACTCCAACCCAGGTCTGTGTCTTTACATAACAGTAATAAATGCTAACACATTTGCATGCGGTTTGGACTGTTTCATTATGATGGCAGGGATATTATTAGGCTGAGCACTGTTTTTACTTCCAGTTACAACTTAAAGAATGGGCGGAAGGACCTTGAAACAGCTTTACTCTTTCAAACATGAGGCACAAAGCTACTCGGAGATGAATTGCAAATTATTGTCTGTTCCCACTGACGTAACGTCTCTTCCATATGGTTTTTATTCTAGCATTGTCAAAATTGGACAAAAATGTTGTGTGATTGTTCTTTCTAAAAAAAACAAAACAAAACACATAGTTCCGAGCCATTCGGATTTCTATTCTTACACATTACCCCTAAGAGGGTAAACCAATGCAACGGGAGACATAACTACTTGGGTGCATATTTTCCAGATGTGTCCACAGGTTGCTAGTGCGAGATGGTAGGCTAACCTTAGCTTACATAGCTGGCATACAACTTTATCCTGAAGTTCCGCACTTTTGTCGCCTATTGACCAAAGTTGGAAGCGTTTCCAACAGCAACTTTTTACTGGAAGCGCGGATTACTCTCTCTTGGGCCGAGCTGGACTGTGAACTCTCTGCCATCATTACCACATGGTTGTTGTTGAACTTTTTTGCTTATTTGCTCGTTTCAGCTTGACCTACATTTTCAATCAATGAAAGTTATTCAGTGCATTCAGTGAAGCATGGGGGTTTTTTGTGTGTTTTTTTTTTATAGTCAAATTTTGAATATTCATTGACAGCCCTTGCTCATTCATGTCTGCAGATGGATGTTTTACAAGTAACATTTCATAGCTCATATTTATTGCAGCTGTGATTTCAGATGAGCGATTTATGATGGTTGCATTCCTGATTTTCCTGGGTCCATCCCTGTAACTTCCTCAGTATTTGTTCAATATACCAACATCTGAAAACATGTTCTCTGATTGTGAATTTTGGAATAATTGTTTCGGACAAAATGATTCATTTCATATGCAGAAATGCTTGAAGTTGCATTTCATAAAGATTTCACTGAGAGCTCAGCGCTGTATTTACAGGGAATGACAATCAGTCTCTTAGAGCTTGATCAAGCTCTTCCTTCCTGTCATTCACTTTAATTTTCAGTACATGACATTTACAGCCATGCTAGCTGCATTACTCTAGACATGGCAATGTCTCTTGGTTTGCTAGCCAGTCAGTCCACCAGTTTGCTCCAGGATAAAATAACCAACTAACTAGAGGATCAATTGCCATGAAAATCTGTATAAACACTGACAGTCCCCAGAGGATTTATCCTGCTCACTCTGGTAATTTTGAGTAAGTTATCTCATGAACCATGGGATGGATTTCCATCAACAAATCATGTCTTCCACAAGATGAATTGAAACAACTCTGGTGATCACTTAACTTTTCATCTAGTACCATCATCTGGTCCAAATTTCAATTTCCCCAAGGTTTGGTTCTTGACCAGATACCTGCAAAACTAATGACATTCTTAGCAGCCTCATCTGTGCTTTGTATTCAAGGATAATTGGCCAATTTTAGACCGTTGACATGCTGATCATCAGAGCTATTGCAATATTTTTTATGATAATATAAGATTTTAAACCACATATGTAGTTTAAATGTCTCCCAGTTGTTTTTTTACTAGATGTCACTTTAAAAAAAGATCTTGCCAGGGGAAGAAAAATCATGCTTAGTAAAAGAGCACTCTCATAGCTGGATCAAATTTCACTTTGCTTGGCTGCTTGAGGCAGATAACAGAACAGACTCCTGAATTCATAGCTCCCAGCCTGCCTGTAAATCCACCCTGGTAAAGGTTCTCATGCAAAAATCCCAAACCAGCAGATGGTAGAGGAAGCAAGTAATTATACAGAATGGTGGAGCAGAAATGAGGTTTCAAAGACCGGTGCTGGAGGTGAGGAGGAAAACTAGCACAAAACCAGGAAGCGCATCAGAACTAGTGAATTACCAACATCGTCTCTGAAAAGTCCCTTTTTTGCTTTGGTCAGAACTAACATTAATGGACAGGACAATAAAATGATGAATTTAGAAAATAATCCTCTGATTAGTTGACTATGAAAATAACTGTTAGTGTAGTAAGTAAAATCGCCTGTTAGTCCATCCAGCAGGAAACAGTGACACTACAATGATTTCAAAAACCTGTGTGGCAACTCAGTGGCATTTACCACCGACTGTGGCTATGAAAGCTGTGTTTTAAGCTTCATGGCACAGGTTTGTACCTAGAGTCCTGACCGAACAACATCAGCAGAAGTTCAGCACTGCTCACTCAAACAAACAGAGAGCCAACCTCATCGTCAGCGTTTCTCTGTCTCTCCGCTCAGATCACCACCGATCTTTCCCTTTCACCCGGCTTCCCCGCACTGCAGCCCTCTCAGGCCCACAGTGCTTTGGCCAGATTTGTCAGAGAAAACAACGAGGATGTGGGGCGGCAATGCAGACAGGACTGCTGCGATGGCCAAAATGAAAACACGCTTATCTTGCCGAAGCTGATGGACGCTGTCCGTTGGCTGTCCAAATAATTGGGCAGCGAGTCAACAGGAGGCTTTACGCTTGCCTCTGAGTTTGGCCCACGAACAGATACGAGTGAAGAAATACGCATCAAAAATAACTGGCATAGGCCAAACTGTGACTTTATTGTATAGTCACACTCTTCTCTGGTGAGCCCACAAATTGTGTCATTCGTGTTCCATGTTCCGGTTCATCAGTGACTGAGGAAAAATATGAAGCGGTGGGAAAGGCTCGCGCAGGGGCATGATTGATGCATGTCAGATTTATCTCTACTTTCTATCACAATAACGTTCGCCTCTGACAGGCCCTTCAATCTCCTAAAGCAATCTAGCAAATGAAAATGTTGATTAATGCGTCAGTGACACCAAACCAGATTGAATTTCTTTTATAATGAAATTACTTCAGGTGAATTGAAATCATGGGAGGCATTTTTCTTGAACACCCAGCTGTCAAGATTTGCCTCACGTTTGGCGCGTCTCTCTGGCCAGAGAGATCCTTCACAACATATCCAGAGGTTGCTCACCAAAATCCAAACTAAGGCTATCTATGTTTCGCTTCTGAGCGCACATACTCCTTCGCTGACAGTTCTCTTTGGTTCTCACTCAGACAAAACAGAGCCAGAAAGCTGCTCTGCCTCCATTAGTCACAATAAACCAGCAGTCAGGTTTCTATAACCCTGCCTGAGAGGTTGAAAGGGCTTTCCCAAAGGCTGGGCTGACACAACCTGCCTATTTTGGCTGCGGGGAATGCAGGTGTGCATCTGCCCTGAAGCCCTCATCAGTGTTGAAAGGTGATATTAGAAGGTATTAGTGAGTGGAGCAACAGGCACTTCGTCAAGTCCACCCCTTGTTTTATTCTCTGGTGTGGACGAAGGGAGGTACACTCCCTTCTCCAAGTGCCAGGAGGTCTGTTCCTTCCAGCATAATTGCTCTTGGGTGCTTCATCCTTTCTTTATATCAGCATTGAAATAAAAAAAATAAATAAATAAATCTGTAAAAAAAAAAGAAAGATGTGTTATTCTGCATTTAAAAAAAAAGATTCAACTTAAATTTGACACTTGAAACACCATCCTTTTGAAGATCATTTTAGCATAAACATCCTTATCTGGTTTGTCTGCGTATGAAGCTCAAACAGCATCTGTCAAAATCCAAACAAATTTGGATATCAGGTAAACATCGTGAGAGATCGTTTGTTTTGGGTTGCAGAGTGCACACCAAGAATGAATTCCCGGCATGCACGCCACACAGATTTACAATGTCACGGCCACGAGTGCATGATACACTTGTCGAACTGGTGATCTGTCATAGTGAGATACGTTTACGTAACGGCCTGCATGTTTCACAGAGATGCACCGAATGCACACGTGCAGTACGGAGATGAAAACACCCATCCAGTCGAACAAACTCTCCATAGAGACTGTAGCTGGGGGTTTAAAAACAAGATATATAAATTATCTGACGGTATGTCGATGATGCCCGGCTGAAAGTGCATTAAAGCAAGTGTCAGGTTGACTTAAGAAAGCTCTCCTACGGAGCCCCTTGAGCTTTTTCTCTTGGATCTGCATGTATTGCCCCTTTCCAGGAGCTGTTTGTATCACTGATGCGAAGGTCTTAAGCCTCCCAGCGCTGCATGCGAGCGCTCAAGTGACGGCAGCTGCCAGCCCTCACCAAAACTCAACACTCTTAACATTTTAATGGGATATTAATCCCCCAGTAAGTAGTCACTGGAGCTGTCAGTGGTCTTCGCGGTTCGCTCGTAAGGATTTTGGTATTTTAACAAACCTCAAAGTGTCGCCATGCATACTTTAAAGATGTTTGGAATTAGTCTAGAATTAATCTCACGTTATACGGCAAGCCACCGCAGAAATGAATAGGTTGAACAGAATGTTTGTGGTTTCATGCCAGTGGCTGAGAGCTTCCAGAAATGTTGTGTGTGATTTACATTTACAGTTGTCAGTTCAGGCTTTAGTCACTGTAAAACCAAGTTAAAGGATCATTCTGTTGTTGTTGTTGTGGGGTTTTGTTTGTTTTTTTTTTATGTGTTCTCATGACACATACTTTACACTTATAATTCCCATTTTCCGACAAAAAAAAATGTTTATTTAAGGCTGTTTGGTTCAAACTTTCTACCTTGAAGGTAGCCCCAGGTTTCCGTGTCGCCGAAGTATGAACACCAACTTAAAGAAACACGAAACTGTATATAATCCATCATAATTAAAAGGATGCATCCTTTTATTACACTAGAGTTACATTAGAAAAAGAAGAAGAAGTCATTGTTTAAAATTACTGGAATGTACGGCTAAATCATACATCAAAAAAACAGCTATTATGATGCTTCGAAGTGTCCCAGGGAACACTGGCACACTTCTACACCTCTGTTAGTCTTAATTATCATGTCAGCTTTTTTCCTTACATACACTTGGGAATTTAAGTCTAGTCTGAGTCGTATTTTCTTAAAAGCTGAAATGGATTCCCCTTACATAATGCTATATTTACAGCAGCCTTGGCAGGACATGGAGACATAGCTCTTTATTTAGTTGGCATGAAATCAGAACAGTGAAACTTGGCTCTTTGACAGCCCTGTGACCTCCTTGAACGGACTGACCCAATGATTCCCCGACTGTCCTCATGTCAACTCGCACTAAAGCTCCGCACACTCATACCAGCCAACAGCTTGACCATTGCAGGTCACTCCCTCTTCATCCAGTGTGAGAACAGAGGAGTGAATATGAAAAGACTGAATCGCTTGTTTTTTTAATCGAGAAGATTTATTACCGGTGGCTCGCCACACTGACCTCCAGCGCCGATGCGGCTTATCTCGCGGCCGCACAACCCAAGCCGTCGGGGTATTATGTTTGCATTTCAGCACCAAAGGGGAGATGATGAGGCCATTACTCTCCATTTTTCAGTGCCAAGATTACCTTTTCCCCTATGGGCGTCTGTAGATGGACAATAGAGCCAAGCATTCCCTGTCCCCTTTGACCTCTCCACTCCTATTCACTTTCTTACTCAGGCAGCATCAGATGGTAATGGATAGCCATAGGAATTCTATGGAGTCTATGTTCTCTACCAGACAATGTCTTTGGGGACGCAGGCGGAAGCTAATGTTTTGGTGTCTGCCCTCCGATTATGTCTATTGACAGGCGGGGACCACCGTGACATCAGGAAGAGAAAGAGCCATCGATACCTTAGCAGGGGTCAGGTGAAACACGGGTCCCATTACAGGCCCATTATAGATACATAAGAAGATACAGCTGCATAGAGAGGAGCTACAACACAAGGAGTTTGTGCAGCATGACAAACGCACAAACTGTAGAGAGAGTGTAGACTGTTTCTGATAAGAAAGACGAAGACGTGGCATCATTTTGATTATAGGCCTTTTGACATTTTTATATCATTATGAACGATTTCAATATAAAGATGGTAGGAATAAACTGTCATGTCCTAACCATGTCTTCACCATCCCTGATAAAAGCCTAATTTTTTTTCTTTTTTAATTCCCCACATTTGAGAGGTTGAAACTATTATCTTGGAGGGAAAATGCTCATCAATATTTGACTTATTTTTGATCAATTTAAATTTTTCAATTTCAAATGGACTCTATAGATTATAGATTATATATTATAGATACGTATATCATATGTTTTACAGGATTTTGGATGCCTTTCCTTTCATATTTGGGAAATATTGAATAGTGAAGATTTGTAGATCTTTAAAGGATGCTGGATGCTGAATTTGTCTGTGTTTTTAAAAAGTACTTTACTGATTTCGCATTTACTCCCTCAACATGGGCGGACTCACAATGGGTATTGAAGCAGCAGAGCCAGGGATATCAACCATTTTTGATCCCACAAATTCCTCTTCCTTGTCAAAACCTACAGCCTACATTACCCACAATGCAACTCATCTACCAACAGTTCACTTGGAGATTCTTTTGTGTTATGCTAGTAGCAGCTGAAGTGGCCTCGAGCCTCTAGTTGCAAGCATGAGGAGCAGGCTACAGATCTACAGCTAAGAAGAAGTGAGTGTTGCCTTCTTTTGTAGTTTGTTTCTGTTTTGTTTTGGTTTTTTATTGTTGGAGAGTGAGGGTGGAGGTTAGACATATAGTTGAGAGTGTAAGTTGCGTTTTATGTATGGATGCTAATTTCCAGTTTTGATAATATATCTCTAGGAGATAACATACGTCTCGCATTCATTAATAAATGGTATGTTTTTTTTAAATGGTAAATTAATTATCTAACTTGATATCAGTTAATTTTCATTCGGTCAAACATTTATTTTTCAGTGACTATTTATTTAATTTATTTGATTCAGCAGTATTCACAATTCTAATTTTTAAGTTTACTTACTAAAGTCTATATAAACTTTTTGACAGCTTAAATAGATTTGCTAAATTTGCTGATGCAAAACAAATGTAGACTACAAAACAAAATATTACAATACCAAAAGTTAAAATAATTTAATGTAACACTGTGATAAATGTTACTTTACATTATTTTGCGATAAATAATTATAACGGTGATAATAATATATATATGGTTCACTCTTGATATCTATCAATCTATAGCTATATTTTCATAGTAAGGCTTGTTTCGTTCCACATACCAAAGGTCAATACTATTACATTATTCTGATCTTAACAATTTGCAGTGGCAGATGTTAAAAAAAGCATTGTAGTCTGAATGGGAGATTCCATGTTTGCTCATGGGGTCGTAGCCTGTGTCAAACCAGTGGCCTTTTTAAACCAAGGCCTTCAGATAGATCTGCCCTATTGTTCCCATTACAGTGCTTAAGAGAAGTGTGTGTGTGTGTGTGTGTGTGTGTGTGTCAGAGAGTGTCTGTGTACTCACCAACCCCCTCTTCAAACCTCCCCTCCCTCCCCTCCTTCCCTTTCTCTTTCACACCCTCTCAGCTGTGCTCACTCACTCATTCTCAGCCGGGCCAAAAAACTGGCAGAGCAGCTCCTCCAGTCGGGAACTCCCATCCTCGAGTTAACCCCAGGTAGCCAGGACTCTGTAACCACTCAGGGAGCCTCTTTTTTGGATTGCCCGAGATAGGAGTGCAGAGGAGGCATGGAGGTGGTTCATCAGTCGATTCATAGTTTACCACAGTATGGATTATCAGATTTGTCATCACGTCCAGGTAACAATAATAAGTGTGTTATTTGACTATCTTGAGCCTGTTGAGCTCTATAGCTTTGTATGCACTGTCTCTCTATTGCAACACGGTGGATGTATTCCTCTTGACATACTCAGATGTCTTAACTCCAGACCTCTTTGTTGTAACAGCTGCAGTTTGTGGTAGGATTAGATCATCTGGAGGTGATTTCACTCGTGAATCAAACAGAGTCTGTGAACAGGGATGCCATCATTTCCAAAGATTAAAAAAAAAAAAAGGAAATACTGAAACTTTTTTTTTTTTTTTCCACTTTTAATCCTCATCATCATTCCTTATGAATGAACAAACATTTTGCAGTGTGGTGTTGCTCAGCGAGTGACTTCCTGTTCTGTTGGAGGTATTTATGATGTGTGGACTTCTGAGAAGACTATCATTAGACACAATATTGAATCTCAACTTGCCCCTGCTTGCGTGCAAACAAGAAGACTCCTGCACATGGGGGAGAACTGACACTGATGTAGTCATTTAATCCCCCATTGTGCACAAATACACACACACGTATGCACAGACACGCACTGGGGGAATTATGACACATATTTTTGTCATTTAAAGCTAAACAAGGTAGTTACAGTGTCTGCATTGTTTTCTGGGCCAGCAGCAGCTGCTTCCTCCGCTTGGCAGGCAGCACAGTCAAAGTCTGGAAGAACTTAACTTTTTCACAATAAGTCAATGTATTCGACTTATGAGTATGCAGAAGATTTTGTCACATTGTTGGGCTGCTAGACTGCTTTGAAGTCGGACTTCCTGGAATGTTTATGCTAAGCTAACTATCTCCTGGCTGTGGCTTATATTTAACAGGCAGACATTCGAGAGGTGGAGTAGATTAGTATTTCCCCAAATGTTCCCAAACTATTCCTTTTAAGCTAATAGACAAGAGATGAATCAAGAAAGATACACACATTACTTGCAATTACTCTTTCGGCCTGTGGTAAAAGTTTAGTTACGTTCATCGGTAAAAAAATTAAATTGTTCATTCAGTGCTCCTAACACAACCTAAAGAAATCTGCATGACGTACAACACATGCATCTTGTTGTTTCACAGGACTTACGTACAGATGCACAGGTCAGAGGGAAGCGTATCGGGGCTCCAGGTATTTGTGGGCAATTACAGCACAGTGGGATCCTTTGTTGTCTCCCACCTGTTTTTAGCCATTAGTTAAAGACTAGTCAGCAGCTGGGTTTTCGGCCACTAGTCACAACCGGAATGAACAGTTGTAGCTAATTTGCACCCAGCACAACTCAGATGGTAATTGCAACACACACATGGAGGGAGACTATAAATGATGGGAGCCCTATCACTGAAAAGTTGTCAGCGATATGTTATAGTTCTGCTTTAGGATATACAGTTAGCCACTCAGAGGTGTGTTACTAATATGCTTTGTGTGATAAAACAGCATGCATACAGTTACCGTCTTTCCCTTTTTGTAGTCCTAAATCCAGTTTTAAGGTAGCCTCTATTAACCACCTATTGCTGTAATATGATGCAGCTGGAGTACATTTCCTGTAGGCAAGTGGCAGAAGCTAGTATAAAGTAAGCTGTCAATTTAATATACGCTTCACTGCAGGGAATATTGTCAGTGGAATCAGATATGGAAATTGGAAGGGTGTTGAAATTTTCTCTTTTTTTGAACTTTCTTTTGTTTTGAAGTCTAAATCTGACTGGGAATAACGGGTCCTGATCTGCGCACCGTCTATAATGCAAGCAGCCCTCTGAAGTACCAGTCTGCATGCCTCTGTGCAGCTGACAATTGTTCCCCGCTGAGTTTATAAAACTTTGGAGCCGTGTGCCGAAGCGCTGTGAATCAGGGGAATCGCAACGGCTGCGGCGGTTGTCTCTTCAGGTGACGGCGCTCTGTGAGCTGGGATCCTTGTCTGTCACTGCCAATGAGCTCCTGCTAGGATTTGTCTCATTTAAGTGGCGATGACTGAGGGTTTGTTTGTTTTTTTTTTTTTTTTTTGTTTGTTTTTTTCCAGAGACACAGTGGCAGTCACACCGTAAGTAGTCTGAGAAATTGTGTGGAGTAATACTTGCAGGCGGCTAAACCACAGCTGTAGAGAATCTATCAGAAGACATTCTCCGCTTGTTTTATGTAGTGGAGAGAGGAAGATTTGGTCCACTGGTGACAAGATGATATTTGAGCTAAATGTTTTTATCTCACCTCTTTCTTTCTAAATCTTGATGGCTATGAAAGCTGCCATCAGAGGACTGAGAAGCTAATATTAATTCTTCCCAGGGCTGTGGCTTCAGTTTTTCTCTGATTATCTGTCTATCTAATGGTGGTTTTAACCTGGAGTGAACCTTTACATGTCTTCAGTCAAAAGACAAAGCTGAGTTATCTGGAAATGCTGGGTGTTTGTGAATTAGCATGATTATCCAACCAGTTAGCCCTTCTGCACTAAAAATGTATATAATGAATTATAAATTTGGGGTCTTTGTATCTTGCCCAATGACACCTCAGGATGCAGGCGGGAAAAGCTGGGGATTTAAACCAACAACCTTTCACTTTGGATATAACCCACTCTATTTCCTAAGCCAAAGACACCTTATTATGCCAATGGAACTCTACTCAGAAATATGTGGAGCAGTCAACAGCACCTACGCGATTCAAAACGTCAAAACAAGTTCCTCCCTGCAGCTTCTAGATTTGAGTCTGACCCCTTTTTGTTTGGTAAATTGAGCTCTTGGGGCCAAACACAGGGCGAGGCACTCGGCCGAAAGCTGAGTGATGCTTCTGTTGCAAGTAACTCCAGGCAGACAGACCCAGACTATAAAACCTACCGTCTACACACAAAGACAGCCAGTATGACTTTGCCGTCATCCTATTTTTACCGGTTGCTTCTGACGTATTATGGTCCCCTGGATTTGGTTTTATTATTCAAGTCTGTATTTCAGAACGGATGTTCATCCTACTGCTACTGCTGATATGTTTTGGTTTTATTAAAGGCAATATGACGAGGCATTCTGTCGCTATACACCCATAAGATTGATATTTATACAATAGAAATACTTCTAAAAGCTAGGGAGGGCTTTCCAGTCAAAGAGAAATCTAAGGAGCAGTTTAGATTTCTGACCTCTCAGAGGTCTTGTAATGACAGTTTTGAAGGTTTCATCCAGGAAATTGTCTGCGTGCTTAGTGTGTTGACATCTCACCTATCCCTATAAAACAAGTGGCTGACTCGACTCGGCCACTGTGTAGGAAAGTTGAGCATCAACAGGAAACGGCAGGAGGAACAGGAGTGTGTTGTAATGGCCATGGTATGCTGTATAATCCCGTTGCATGCTTGTTTAACAGCTTCACAGCCGTTGTTTCCAAAGGGGAAATGCTGTCTTTCCATGCAAGTAATGGAAACAGAGGCTCTCAGTTGAAGGCGGATTCATTTTAAACGTGGGCAAAAGCTCTCACAGGGACACCGGGGAATCACAATTAATTTGCATGACAATCAACACAAACAATGCTGACGGGCTGGGGATGCCTGTAACGGAAAAACTTCTGCATGCCAAATAGGCCAGTGTGAGGAACCGGCGCCACTGTGTGAATCCATCCGACGGATTTACACCAGTCGTCAACCCAGAGAATCATACGGATCAGAGTCGAGCGATATGAAATTTCGAGCAAGAGCGCGATTGAGCTTTTTGGGGAAAAAAAAAAAAAAGAAAATAAAGTTTGGGCATTCCACAGGAAGCAGGGCGGGGGCCTTCCAAGAAGTGCATGGAAAATGTGTCGTTTTCTCGATACGAGTGCCTCACCATTCTTCTCTTGTCCTGTCATGACATACTTACAGTAGCTTTTGCACTGACCCACCTCAAGATGACTCGTTATTTTCCGGTATGTTAATATTAGAATACTCTCTGAGAAGGTTTCGACCAACACTGGAAATTCTGCAAAAAGCACACCAATGACGCAGAAGCCTGATAAACCACTGTAGAAAAAGTCCACACCTGCTGGGACTTGGTAACCTGAGATGTTTGTTGTGCCTAAAGAGATAGACAACTTCCTTGATTGATATGAACCCGTCATTATTTTTGTAGTTTTACATTGAGAACTTTTTTTTGTGTTTCTTTGCTTTTCGGTCACATGCGTCTGTAGCGTCGTAGCATAAACGTTCGAGGGAATCGTCCCGTGTTGCATTTGTATCGTTTTTGATTTAGGTCTGTACTTTCTACAGTAAGGAAACTGAACTGCAAAGTTAATTCCAAATATACCAAAACTCTTACCATGTATTGCCTGTGTAGCCAAAGCCTTATATGTCTTACTCCTCTGCGTGATTTAGCTCCATTATTGTCCGAAAATGACTTTTTTACTAAATTAATCAGCTGCATTGTCGCCCGGTATGACATTTAGTATCGTTATGGTTGTTTTTTTGTTTTTTCCCCACATTCACCATCCTGGCTCTGTAAATTGTGCATGACTGAAACTAGCCCAACGCACAATTTACTCCCATTTCAGTGATGTTTATATAAAAACAGCTTTTGTATGAAATTATTAAGATGAAACCATATAATTGTGAGCTTGGATTTTTTTTGTATGTTTTTTTTTTGTTTGCTTTAGATTTTCATCTTCAGTAGGAGCAAGGAAGCTCAGATGGTCAGAAAAATATCAAATATAGTGAGTCTCCTCTTTTGCTGTAGGTTTTTTCTATATTACTAACTCTATTATCATTTATATTGCCTCCTAAGTGGGGGTAAGGGGGCCGGGGGGGGGTGATTTGTGTCTGACCGTAGAAAAGCCTGGCCCGGCCCTGCCGTCAGCCACTCGCGGTGCCTCTCACGGACTCGACGCACCGACCGTCTCTTCCGCCCCTGACTTCCATCCATCGCTCGGCCGGACCGCGGAGCCCGTCGCCCGGGGTCTGGGGGGGGGAACCGCGGGTCCTTAACCTGAACGCGGAGCCGCCGATCCGGGCGCTTTCCAGGGAGCGACGAGGCTCTACTCCCCCCCCCCCCCACGGAGAGACGCGCACATGTGCGGGGATAGGTGAGGCACACGCCGACCGGCCGGTTGCGCGGTGTGGTCGACGCTTTGTTGACGAGTGGCCGACAATCTGTCTGGGGAGGAGGGAGGAAGAGGAGGAGGTGGAGGAGGAGGAGGAGGAGGAGGAGGAGGAAAGGGGGAGGTGAAGAAGCGACATCCGCGGATGTGATGCCGGCGCCTCGGAGGTGAGCCGAGGCGGAAGCCGCGTCCTTGTCACCGATGGGCGAAGAGCGCACGTCCAAATGTCGGCGGGGACGATCCGATAAGTTTTCTGGTATAAACACAAATGTGGCGTGTTCGAGGCTCTCTATGTGTATGTGTGTGTGTGTGTGTGTGTGTGTGTGTGTGTGTGTGTGTAATTGAAGGAAAAAAGTTAATCGACTGCCCCCCCCCCCCGTCGGGTGAGGTGTAATTAATGGGAGCTCTTGAGGGGAAGTCAATAGCGGGTAGTGACTAATCACCGGATCAGCAACCCGGGAGGGCACCGGCCTGACGCTGAAATGAAGGATCTGATTTCCGCACACAGATCCGGATACAGGTCGAAAACTTCTGCTACTATTTTTGCGATGTTAGGGTTGAATTGCAAGCTTTATTATGTCTGTTTCACGCGAACTGCGGGGACACTGTGGGTGGTTTGATGGATGGATGGATGGATGGATGGATGGATGGATGGTGCTGTGCTGCCGCGAAGACCATGTAAAACCATGTAAACATTCATCTGTCAGACCCTTTTTACAACACTGTGTAAACTGAGCCTTGTGATCTTTACGTTGAACCTGAACTCAACATAAACAGCAAATCACATGGCTCTGTTATCAAAAAAAATAAATAAATAAATTACAGATTGGTAATGGATCAGTTTTGCTTCGATTTGCTTTTAAAGGTGTAGAAAGAGACGCAGCAGAAAAGTAATTCTGTCTTATCTCAAGAATCGATTAATCTTGATATACTCACACAGACTACAAAAATAGTTTTTAAAAAAGGTTTTCAAATGTTTTTTTTTCCCGACCAAAACAGACCAAAACCCAAAGATATTCAATTTAAAGTGATTATAAAAGAGATAAAAGCAGCAAATCCTCAATTAAGAAAACCTAAAACCACCGAATGTTTGGCATTTTTGCTTAAAAAAGAAGTTTGTGATATTGAAACCAGTCATCATCCTCAGATAATTAAAAAAAAAAAAAGAAACAAGCCGCCTTCTATTCTTGCAAACACAAACACACGGATACATAAATAAACATCCCATGATCACTGCCCGTAGAAACCCGATATCAAACCTGTATCCAGGGCTGGAGACATGTGCTGGATTGTAGCCGGAAGGAAAACAGACAGGAGCATTAATTCACCTGCTTCATGAGGTGGAGCTATAGCCTGACACTGTGTGGCACTTAGGGGTGGTGAGGAAAAAGTCACTGTCTAATGTTCAGATCATTAGAGAATCAATTTGTATACCCAACAACTCCTCTAACTTCACCTCAGAAACCTGAATCAAAATAACGAATCGTTCTTTGGTTTGTGCCGTGTGAGGGAGCACATTCCCTCTCTAGTAAATTTCGACCTGACGGTGGTAAATCTGGGCCCTTAACCTGCCATTTTCATTTTTTTTGCTGTAGTCTGCTACTAGTACTCATGTGCAACATGCAGAGCTCATCCTGGGATGCGATCGATGGAGCGGGATCCATTCGAGATCACGGTCATGAATAATTCAGCCGCTGTGTCACAAGCCATATATCCCTTAATAGCTCCTCTCTGCCTATAATAGACCAGGTGCTCCCCTGTGTGATGCCAGGAGTCGTCGTTTGTGTGTTTCCTCTTAATAGGGCTGAACCGGAGCCGCGACACAGATTCATTATTCGGGTTCCGACCTTCCACTTCAATCTGTCCCGTATCCCGTGACAGCTGAGTGCTTGTGGCCATTATCCACAGCCCGAATGAGGATACAGAGCCTGCCTCTAATGGAACATACACTCCGGCCCTGAGATATAAACATTTCTTTTGATTTGTTACCGTGAGCTAAAAGGGCAGTCTGGTGTCCAAAATTGCCATGTTTTTCGTGGTCAAGTTCAAGTAAATTATCATGTCATGTCGGGACATTTTAAGTCCCCCTCCGCTAAGAAATTAGGTTTACGTGTCGTTACGTCACCTGGATGTTTGGCTTTCGCTTTGGAGAAAGATGCACGTGCGGAGTTTGAAACTAGGAGGCGGTTTTCACATTTATCTTGCCAAAAGGGCAACGTTTCTATGTGCTCGCCTTTATACCTGAGTGTAAGATGTGCGTGTACGGGCACGGTTCTGTGAACAAGTGACTAGTTTGTCCACAATTCTGCGACCTAGTGACTAGTTACACCCTCGACAACTACTTTGGGAGGCAGTTGTGGTCCAATTTTCAACTTGCACAAGCTGTGACGCAGACACCTGAAGCCTCCAGCGCTCACACACTGATGGGACTTTTCATTGAATTAGGAGACATCTCTGGTCCAGTTGTTAAAAATCTGAAACGAACAACTTATCTCGTATTATTAGTATCTGGATTCTTCCAATAAGGGAGAAGGAGCAGATGTGACATTAGGAATTACAGAGCTAGGTAATGGAAATTTTTTTTTTTTTTTTTTCTGTGGAAAAACAGTAGACCCAAATTATTATTCTAAGCATGTTTGTAAATTATGTCTGGAGGGGATAATTAATTCATAAAATGTTTTGAAAATTGCGTAGTCCAATAAATCCGGTTTGAACTGGACGGAGACATTGGATGAGCGGGACGCTCTGGATCTCTCTGGTGTTGTGGAGTGCAGTTTGATTCCCGGCGAGATTTTGCCACCAGGGAGACTTTGCCACGTGGGATCGTTTTGACTCATCTGTTTCTCTCTCCTTTTTATGTGAACAGGGGGAGACAGAGAGCGGATGACAGCCAACCATGAGACCTACCTTCTTATGGCCAGCACCCAGAATGACATGGAGGATTGGGTGAAGACGATCCGCAGGGTCATCTGGGCACCTTTCGGCGGAGGTCAGTGTACACACAACCAGCGTTTTTATTGGCTGAGTGTCTTGTTCATTTGTCAGTGAGGTTCGCATAGCAGCCAGTTTTGCCATTTGTGAGTATGACTTTGAAAGTTTCCAGTAGCGGTGCTGGAGGAGGGATGAGTGTGCTTTTAATTTCTTAATTTTATTTTTCGCTCTGCGAGCCAGCTACCGTCTTGCCAGCATCTGCATTTTCAGCAGGGCACAACAGCATCAAACCAATGAGAAAATGCATCATTTATGCACAGAGACTGACAGAGACCTGCCTCTTGCACGTTGACAGTAGTGTAACCTAAATCGGTTTGGTGCACGATAAAGACGGAAATTGGCAGTAATTTCCAGGTACAATGCTGCATTTATTGTCAAAATGCCAGTTTAGATAAGCATCTGTTACTGTTCTGCACTACTGTGATTACATGTTACAGGTAGAGTTTTTCTCCTGAGAGATTCTTTCTTTCAGTCATAACAGATATGTTTTCTAGAGCCTGTTGGCAGGTGAAGCAACAGGTGTCGTCTCCTTTTCCTTCCTCCATGCTTCATTCCACATAGCGGTGTCCTGCCGCACGTTGGCTGCGCTGCAGTCTCCGCTCTCATGTTGTGTCATCATCTTCCATGCTTGGTTTTAAAAAAAAAACCAAAAAAAAACGGGAACAAATGCGTTAAAATCGGTTTCGTGTGCCATCAAACGACCATTGATTCATAGCTGAAGCGCACAATGTTGTTATTGTTCTCGTGAAGTTGTCCCCTGACTTTGGTGGCATCGGTGTGCTGATTACCGAGCCTCCCGCTGCGCCGCTGTGGCTTGTTATTGACTGCCCCGGCGGACAGTGGCCCACATTGTGCGCGGGCAGGGCACAAGTGCGGCATTTGTGACAGGGCGGGCAGTGCGGGGCGGCTCTCGGTGACACAGTGAATGGATGAGGCTCAGCCGGCCCCTCTGTTTTCAGTGCAGGGAGTTTGATGTCTATTGCAGTTGACTGCTCTTCAAAAGGACGAGCCATTTGTCAAAGATGCCACAAGAAAGGTGGCTCCGTGTTGGAGTGGAGCCTGGCTATCTCTGTCGCTCGTTCACACATAGGAAGAGCACGCACGCACACACACACACACACACACACACACACACACACACACACACACACACACACCCACCCTCATATTCCAGCCCTCTGCAATTTGCAGTAGCAGCAGAGTCTAACTGGGCCCCGATTGGCTGGTCAGTGGCCCCGGAGTGGGATTCTGTTCAGTGAGTGACAGACAGGGTGGGAGCTCCCAAAAGCAAGCACCCAGCGCCGGACCCACAGAAGAGCCCCTGTCGGTTTTGCAGTAATGTTGCGCTGAACCACTCGCTATGATGCTGAATTAATTACTGGCCTGCTTGTGCAAGCAGTTGGACAAGAGAGAGCTTGAAGTCAGACCTTTGAGAAATGTGCAGCTGTGGCCTCTCCATCTGGATCTTTGGAGATTTATTTCATGGTAATTACTGGCTTGTTTATACGTGATTTCAGAAAGAACTGATATTTTAAACTGAAGCGTTATAGCTGTTGTTGATGTTGGATTAAAGCGTCATAGAAAAGTTTGTTTTTGTTTTGTTTTTTTGGCGGAGCAAGGTTTGTCATACGCGTGTTGAGTTGCTGTGATAACTGAGGGACGTCAGATCGTATGGCGATTACCTGACATCCATCCTCTGCCTCTGAGCTCCGAGGTGAAACAGTCAGTTCCTTTAGAGCCCTGATCTCACCCCGGTCGAACAGAACAGATAAATTTCCCATTCCTAATTACGCCTGGATCATGATTTTGAAGCCAAGGCGAGCGGTTCGCTCGCTCAGCCTTTTGTGTGTCATATTTTGCCAGATATCTCATGATCTGACGTTTTCACAGGGTTGCATGGTCTAATAGTAATAAGTTGCAATCGAGTTTCTATTCTGGTCAACAAAAATAGCAGCGATGCGGTACGCTGGGAGCCTTGGAGAAGCAGGTCTTGGCCGGCTCGAACTGACCGAATTTCATGTTTGAACATCATACCAGGATCTGAGGTCAGCCTATTTCTTCCTGCATATACTTCGTTATCTCATTCACCTTCCGGTGTACTTCCGATGGGGAAAATCATTACTCTCGCATGAGACAGTGCTTTGGAGGCTTCGTCTGGGCCGGTGTAAAGTCTGAGACGCGCCAAAACAGCCGAGGTCGTTTTGTTTCACCGCAGTTCTCCACGGACGTCTAGCATTGACGCGAACTGAGAGGGCGAGCAGTCGATATCTGCGTCATTTTCCATGTTTGAGGAACGTTCATCCAGCCAAACCGTGGAAGGAGAACCAAAGGCAGGGAAAATGGACGGAAGCCTGGGAAGGGGGGAAAAAAAAACAGGCAGTGTTGTGTCTGGACCGCTCTCCCTCTGTGTTTGAGTGTAGATATGAGAGTGCGTGTGTGCGTGTGTGTGTGTGTGTGTGTGTGTGTGCGTTTGTGCGTTTGTGTGTGTGTGTGTTCACGTGGGCGTGCAGCAGCAGGTCTGTGAAGCCGACGGAACCTGAGAGTGTTGAAGGAACCCGTTGAGTCGAGCTGCGGCGGGGAGGCCCCCCCCCCCCGACGGCTTGCGCCAAAGCCTTTTGTCTCCGGTGCGGTGCGACCCAGTCCGGTGCCGGGAGCGCACATGCATACAACAACACATACAGACCCAGTTCATAAGCTGGTTCACGCACAGAGTTACATGTGACCCGGGGGGGGACACTCCTAGACTCATGACCAGAACGTCTGGAGGGATGACCTCGTTTTCATTCAGCCACTTTCCCCCTTGGTTCTTTTTCTGATGCTCTTTTAATATGCGTGGGAGGATATTCATCATTCTTTACTGCAGCGGAGCTTTACTTATCCATATTTCCCTCTGATCCATCTTAAGGACTTTGAGAATGGACACACAACTTCGAATAGTTCCCGGGAATTTGTGACTGTTTACTGTTTTGTCTAACTTGGGCTGCTGTAAAGACCGAGGTGGAAAAGACCCCAGAGTGACTGACCCCGAGGAGAGCGAGCAGAACACAACGACTCCACTGTGTAACTTCTGAGCAGCTTGTTCTCTAGCGGAGGATGATTTTCTCAGGGCTGAAATGAAGACGGCTCGACTGACCTGCTATCAAACTGATGCATCCCTTCTGTTTCTGCGCTGATTTTCTGCTTTCTGTCATTACTGCAAAAACTAAGGCCGGGGGTCCTAGGAAGATGCTAGAAAGGAGGCGCTTTAAATTCTGCCCCTCTGGCATGTTATCTTATCACAAACTTATTAATAGGCGTTTCTTCCGGATGCTTGCAAGTTGTGTCATTTTCAAGAGGGGTGAGTATGACGTCAACTGATACGAATAGCGAGCTGGTGCAATTCCGTGGCTCCGATTCTGACGAAGCTTGTGGTAAAGCGTTTGCATCTGTTTACCGGGGGGGGGCCCGCTCTCCGAACTGACAAAACAGTCGACGTCAGCCTTTAAGTCAGAGTGTTCAGATTAGTTCCAGTTGTTTTTTAAGCGGTTGCATGCCGTGTCAAATGCTGTCAAGAGCACGAGGATCCCGGTAAGCTCGGTCTAATTCGGCCACCGTGCGGTACCTCGTCGTACCACGTGTGTGCATGTGTGTGAGTAGCCTCTGTCTGTATCTAGAGACCGGAAAAGTATGCAGATCCAAATCTCTCAGGAAGGCTGCCTTAATCCCCTCTTGTGTTGCGTCCACATGAGACGGCTGCAAATGGAAATCGCCCCCCGCCCCACCACCACCACCACCACCACCACCCCCCTTTTTTTTTTTTCTGCGGCCACTGCCTCAGACAAAAGGCGAGAGGTGCTCAGCAGGAAGTTAGAGATTTGATCATCAGACTAAGGCTTTGTGGGTGTACATATTTTTTGCTTGGACCGTCTGACCCACCTTATCATAAATCTCTTTCAATCGATTTAACTGCTCTCTTAACTGCTCTCTTTGATGTGCCTTAAGCTGTAAATGGTATGCTAATGTTTTTTTTTTTTTTTTTTGTAATTCTTTGGGAGGGAAAAGTCCCTTTAACTTTGTGAGAGAAAGTTAAAAGAGTGCAGGATATTAAAGTTGTATTAACATATCAAAAGTTAAAATATACTTTTTAGTAATTTTAGGATCATACAGCCAAATAATTTATCAGTAAAGAGAGAAGCAAATTGATATATATAACGTGATGAAAACATTATTAAACCGAGGAGACACTGCTCTCATTCATTACCGCTGCACCTTGAGGTTAACAGCTTGTTCTGCCATTGTGAATAACTGTTCTGCAATTTGTGTTGAAATAAAAACATTGTCGTTAAGAATGAATGTTCAAACAGGGGCCGGATACTGAACCACCCAATGCCGATTTGTTATCGCTCTGCTTTTTATCGATCTTGTCCCATCTTTAATGCGTTTGTCTCGTGCTTCAGGGATCTTTGGTCAGAAGTTGGAGGAGACGGTGCGGTATGAACGCCGGTTTGGGAACAAGCTCGCCCCTATGCTGGTGGAGCAATGTGTGGACTTCATTCGGCAGTGGGGCCTCCAGGAGGAGGGCCTTTTCAGGCTGCCCGGACAGGCAAACCTGGTCAAAGAGCTGCAGGATGCCTTCGACTGTGGAGAAAAGCCCTCTTTCGATTGGTAAGCAAATGCGCGAGCGTACAGGCACATTTTCCACCGTGCATTTTAACGGGCGGCTCATATGTTCAGATTGTTGACTGGTCAGGTTCTGCATGCAACACCCGGAACCTCGCTGGTGCTCCCGTTAAACTGGTGCAAAAGTTTACAGGGGTTCACCGAGAAACGAAAGTGGATGAGTGGGCAAGAGGCTCCGATGCATCTGGTTTGCAGCCAGTGTTAAACACCAAAGACGTCAGGATGAGAAACCGAGGGACATTTAAAAAAAAAATTC